>JAQMYF010000003.1:11036492-11065013 GCA_030014195.1 Neosilurus mollespiculum | reverse complement strand
ATGGCCCTGCGATGGCCTGGCGAGCTGTCCAGGGTGTACCCCGCCCTCGCCCAGAGTCAGCTGAGATGGGCGCCAGCATCCCCGTGACCCTAATTAGGAATAAGCGGTTCAGACAATGGATGAATGAATAATAATAATAATAACAACAACAACAACAACAACAACAACAACAACTTAAGAGGGGCAGTGGTGGCCCGGTGGTAGGGTGCTGGATTACTGATCCCAAGGTCGGGGGTTCAAGTCCCACTATCAACGGGTTGTCACTGCTGTCCCCACATTGCAGCTAACTGGATTGTAAAAGGCCAGCCATGTCTCTCACTGTCTGTGGTGAGAAGCATGTAAAAGATCCATTGCTGATTTTCATCAATAAGAGGCTGCATAGCTTTCAGCGTGTTTCTGCCGTGCGATGGCCTGGTGAGCTGTTCAGGGTGTACTCACCATATTAGCCAACTCTCGGTTAACCCTAATTAGGATTAAGCACTTCAGAAAATGAATGAATGAATGAATAATAAATTAAGATATTAAGATAATTAAGAATTAATACAAAAAATAAAGAAATGTGATATTTGTGAAATGTGACTTTTATACTATTGCTCATTAACTGACCCTATTGGTTTTCAGGTATAATTTGTGATATCTTCATTTAATAAATTTCACTATAAAAATGAAAAAAGGAACAGCTTTGTGGACACACGAAGACTTTTTATGTCTATAGAGATCAGGATTCTAGCTTGATTATTAGTATAAAAAAGAAAATGAATGTTCTCAATACCTGCTCACACCACCTAACTCTAAGCTGCTTGAACTCATCATACTCTCTTTAAAGTTTTTACACAGCGGTTTATCCTGTAGTTTATACGGTTATGTACCACATACAGTCTATTTCTGATCTCTGCACTGCTTAAACTTCAACTCCCGTCATGCCCTTCTTCAAATGGCAAATCAACGGCGCCTTACTCTAGCACGTGCCCGCTCGCCATCCAATCAGAAGAGATGTTCAATTTTCACCGACCCCATTCCTTGATAGTTGCCGTACGACGGACGGTGCGTCTGCCAGGAGCAGAGGGGAGCTCTCTGAATTAACACACCTCACCGCCCCATGTGTCCCTTTCCTAAATCTTGTTGAATCCGATTCGTAGCCCTGAGTCGGGGTTTACCCCGCCGAAGCGATAGAGAAAACTATGCCGGTCCGTACCGAGCGCTGTCCCGGTTCAACAGCGGCCTGCGTGTCCTCGGCCTCTCTCATCCCGCCGCCCCCGATCAACACGCAGCAGCCCGGCGTGGCCACCTCGCTCCTGTACAGCGGCTCTCAGTTCCGCGGCCACCAGAAGAGCAAAGGCAACTCGTACGACGTTGAAGTGGTTCTACAGGTGACTTAATGTGGCTCGTTTATTGCTTCTCGTGTCCTCTAAGTTAACCCGGGTTGCTACACTCAGGTTATCAGGCTAGTTTTATTTTGTAACCCTGAAACACAGGGAGTTTAGCGCACCACTTGTTAGCAGCTGCTTCTCGACAGGTCTGTTAGTGAACTAGCTTGGCTTGCTTCGGTG
The DNA here is from genome assembly GCA_030014195.1 of Neosilurus mollespiculum. Taxonomy (NCBI): domain Eukaryota; kingdom Metazoa; phylum Chordata; class Actinopteri; order Siluriformes; family Plotosidae; genus Neosilurus; species Neosilurus mollespiculum. Next base: position 11,063,463 of record JAQMYF010000003.1, on the reverse strand, counting down.
ACAGTTGACCTGTTTGACTAGCTGGTTAACTAAAAACTTCAGGCTAGTTAGTTGGTTTGCTGGCTGCCTCGTTAGAGCAGAGTCTGGTAGCTAACACTGTGCTGGGATTCAGTTCAGGCACAGAACTGTGTGTCATGAGGCAGTCACGCTTCCTGAGCACTATGGATTTGAAACAGGTCAAATGTTGACGTTACTTCATTAAACATGGCCGATTACACAAGTGGCGAGGTCTGTGACGATGAAGTGACGTTATCACTTTGGCTCACATTTGTGCTTCATGAAGAAAGAATGAAATTGTGCCAAGTAGCTGTGTGCAGAGTGCCATCGGTTTCATTCACCACCCTGTAGAAAGTTGTGACCCAAATCAGACAGGGTCCATCAAGTCTGTGTTTATTCATGACCACACACACACACACACACACACACACACACACACAGGATTCTGAACCTTTTCCTCTAAACTCCCAGAGCTTCCAGAAGTAAACTATTCTAACTTCTGTACAGATCTCATGTAGTAGTGTAACCTGTCAGATCGGAATGACCATAGCCATGATGATGTATCTATATGATATGGTGAGGATATGTGTTTCCCACTCATGCTGAACTTATTTACAGGTTTAATATATGGTGGCGTAGTGGTTAGCTCGTCCGCCTCGCTGCAAGAAGGTCCTGGGTTTGATTCCGAGCTCTGTGTGCATGTTCTCCTCGTGCTTGCGTAGGTTTCCTCCCACAGTCCAAACACATGCACATTACACTGATTGGCTGTTCCAGGTTGACCCAGGTGTGAGTGTGAATGGTTGTGCGTGTGTTGCCCTGCGATGATCTAGCGAGCTGTTCAGGGTGTACCTCGCCTTCGGCCAGTGTCAGCTGAGATAGCCACCAGCCTCCCTGCGACGCTAGTAGAAGTAAGCAGTTTGGCAAGTGAGTGTTTAGCATGAGTTTACAGTGTGTGATTACGAAGTAATGACAGTCATGGAGGACGTGGAGGAAAAAAGTTGCATCTAGATAATTTCCCATATATGTGGAGTGTGTTTTTTTTTTTTTTTTTGGACACCCTACATGTCCATCTGTTATCCACACTGCTTATTCCTCAGGGCTGCGGGGAAGCTGGTCCTAATACCATTTGAGTTCAGGTGAGAGGTGGGGTACACCCTGAACAGGTCGCCAGTCTGTTGTAGGGTTAGCACTAATACAAACAACCACTCACACTCACATTTACACCTGCTGGCTATGTGGGTATGGGGGTCTAGGAAGGCCTGGGCTTGGGCGTTTCTGTGCGGAGTTTGCATGTTCTTGCTGTGCTTACGTAAGTTTCCTCCTGGCACTCCGGTTTCTTCCCACAGCCCAAAGTCATGCCCAGTAAGCTAATTGGCTATTGCAAATCACCCTTAGGTGTGAGTGTGAATGGTTGCGATGTGTTGACCCTGCGATGGTTGTGTATGTGTTAGCCCTGGTGAACTGTTCCTGCAACCCTAATTGGGATTAAGCGGCTTGGTAAATGAATGAATGAAATAATGACTTTGTGCGTTGCATTGTTCAGCATTGTGATTACAGCTCTAGATCTTTTTCCCTCTTATTTTTAGCATGTAACAATGGAGGACTCGTACCTGTGTGGATATCTGAAGATCAAGGGGCTGACTGAGGTGAGGTGACCTTCATATCCATGACACATGCATTCTGGGTTGTCTGCTTTATAAACATGGCCGTTAATAGTGCATTTGGGCTGAATTCACTTCATGCTGTGAACCACATGTCCAGACATTCTCACTGACCCGTTATATTTTCAGACGCTTTAAGTATGAGATGTTGGATGCTGCTGTTCAGTAGCAGGTTTGAAAGGTTTTATATATAAGGAAACAGTTTTGGTTTAGAGTGCTGCATCCATCATCTGTCGTAATCTGTCTATTTGTGTTGTCAGTTGTGCGGTCGTCTATGACTGTTTTTGTCTTGTGTTCTGGTTAGGTGTGAGGGAAATATTTCATGTTAAAGGATTCCATGCAGAAGCTTATAGGACCTACTGAAGAAGATAGAAAATGGAGGCTTTTTAAAATAAGTCTTAATAAACTGTTTGTGACCGGAATAATTTTTCAGTAGTTTTTTTTTTTACTGTTGGAGGAAGTACCTCCTTTTCCTGTGTCTGCGCTGCAAGAACTGAGGATGGTCCTAATTCTTAGAAGGCTGTTTTCCTGCTTAGCTCCAACCTCCCCTCTCGGAACAGGAGAAACCATGAGTGATGTAAATGTATGGTGACTGATCCAGATGTGTGTGTGTGTGTGTTTATTGGTTGGATGCATGTGATAATGTTCCACTAACTGCAAGTTAAAAAAAAAATCTGTGTAAGACATTAGCCATGTAGACGGTAGCTCTTAAACTCTGTCTCTCACACAGATGTGATGCTGCAATACCAAAATGTTCCAAATTGTTGGGTTCCTACTGGTGGGGTGAATGCAGACTGCAAAAAAGCCCTTTAAAGTGAATCCTTCCTGCAAGCTTTTTGGTCTAAACTTGCCTAATACAGATATAGTAAAAGGAGTATCATGATTTTTACCCAGCAAGCCTTTCAGCTTGCAAAGCAAAAGGAGTTAAGATTTTTTGAGCCTAATATGAAGTGAATGGAAGTTTGCAGCATTAACTTTTTGAAATCTTGCTGGGCTGAACAGTTTTCAATGATTAGAAACGTGTTTAAAACCCCTAATAATAGACATAAACACAAGACCAGCGCTACTCGGTATATGGCGTGTATTCGGAATTTCCTGAAGTTGCCGCCATCTTACCAGAGACTGTTTACGTTTGACAACTAGGCTTTATACATGTAAACAAGCTGCAGGATTGAGACATTTTGCTTGGTTTTGTCTTGACCGTTTTTGTGTTCATGTTTATGTCCCTAACAAATTTAATGTATGAACCCAGTTCATGTCTAGTATCTTTCGTAAACCAAATTTCCATCTGTATGAATGACGTGTCTTGTTTGATAACAATATTGATATTTATTCTATTTTTTTCAGACAGCCTTGACGCTGCCATTTTAAATAGCTGAAAATGATTATTCAGAATGCTAGTACATGAAAAGTAGATGGCAGTGAAGAGAATTCCAAAGACGTCTTAAGCTGCATTCACTTAGCAACAAGCAACAAGCGAAACGCTTTGGCGTGGCGTTAAAAAAAAAAAAAAAAAAACGGTGTTTCCGCTGACCCGACCGACCCGGCAAAATTGTGCTGACCCAAAAGTTTTTTTTGCCATGTGAAAAAAAAATAAATTTAATTAAAGCGACCAACATCTCAGTTCAGACAGCACAGCTTCTTTTCTTTTAGGCCTCTGCTGCTGAACTGCATGCGAAAGCTCCTGATTTACCAATGTAAGCGAATTGGAAAAGGTTTTGGGGAACTTAGTGTTTGGCGACGTCTATCATAAAGATATCTTTAACCTCTGTTTATCGCTTGCATTAAAGTTAAACTCCGTTGCACCCCGTACCCGCCCACATCATGTTGCTTGATAAAATTTTGTCTCTCGTCACTCATTTCACTGGTGATCTTTGACTTAGCGTGGTCGCTCGTCACTTCCTGTGTGAATCTGGCTTTACAGTAGATATTATCTGAGGTGGTCTGTGGGGGTCTCTGCTTGTTAGTGATTGATAAAATGTGTGAAGAAGTAAAGTTGTGTTGTTTCCATGTATTTGTGAAGGTAAAAAAAAAAAAAAATCAAAAGTTTTCTTCAACGGTCATAATAATAAAGGGTCCAGGGTACTTGCCCACTTCCGTATTTTAATTGAATGGATTAGGCTAAAAAGTAGCAGCTAATGTAGTGTAGCGTATGGTGAGCAAGTTAACTGTGATATTACAGCCTGCAGGAAACAGTGTGTATTAATTTCCGTGAAGGAACAATCGTAGACTGAAGTAAGGTTAATATGCTTCCTTTGGTTTTTAAACCTATTGGTAGATTATTAAATGCTAATTGTCATGACAGCAACTTTGCATATCTTGGTTTGTCTAGCCATGTGGTTTATTAGCATATGAATGTTAATTACATTTGCAGTATGTTTTGCTTAAGGCTTAGCCATATGGACACATTAGGTAAATTGGCTTTGGGTCCTTGAGTTAATGGGTCTCTGTAAACATTCTCTCTTTAGGAATATCCCACCCTGACTACTTTCTTTGCTGGGGAGATCATCAGTCAAAAACGTCCCTTTCTAACCAGGAAGTGGGACGCAGACGAGGATGTTGATCGTAAGCACTGGGTAATGAAACCTGAATGTTAATTCTTTAGACTTTGGCTTTTTTTAAACTTCCCAGACAGGCTGACCGCTTCGTTTACATTTTCCAAGAAAGCTTATCCTTCAAGCTTTCAAACAGTCAAACTTGAAGTAAAAGCTACTAAGGGTGTAACAGTGAATTGTGATGCCATGATGTGGTGGTATCATGTGTCACAATGGTGTCATGATGCAAAAAAACCGATGTGTGGTGGTGGAATGTGTGATTCACTTTATAGAAATCACCATGCTATTAGTTATGCATTTAAAGCAGTTGAACTGTTTGAACACCAGCAGTCCCAGTCTACACAACCCATAGAGATAAAATACATAGCATTGGCTCAATCTTGGGGGGGGGGAAAAACCAACCCACTGCACTAACCCTTTGTACAGTTTCAGAAATCATGACACAGGAAACCTTGCAGTTGACAGGCTGCATTGGGCACAGGCTCACCAGAACTGGACGGTTAATAGAGTTGGAGTTTGACGCTAACAGCATGAATCCAATGATCTAACCTGTCTCATTGACAGCCCAGACAAGTGGAGGTGGAGTAATGGTTTAGGAGTTTTCCTTGGCATATATTGGGCCTGTTAATACTAACCAATTATTCCTTGAATGCCACAACCTTTTAAATATTATTGTTGACCATGTGCACCTTTCATGGTCCAGATATACCCATCTTCTAAGTCAGGTATGATAATGCACCATGTCACAAAGCAATAATCAACTCAAACTGGTTTCATAAACATGCCAGTGAGTGCAGTGCTCTTTCTTTTTTATTTGTATTTCTTTATTTATTTTTAAAGTCTTATGGTAGTAAATTTTGTTTATGGTAATAAATCCTAAAATTGTTTTTAGATCAGAAGCATGAACCAGATTCAAATGGGAGTTAAAATGTTAAAGAATTAAAATAAACGAAACAGCTATAACCTGGAAACTTGCCATAATATTTATTGTATATTTGATTTAGCTTTGTACTAACTATCACCTCCGAAAATTATTTTTGCCGGAATTCCTTTGTAACACAGAATCAGTGGTGGTTTTTGCTTTGTAGAATTTAAAAAAGCAACAAATAACCAAAAATTTGGGCTTGACTCAGTTATTTAGGTACTAAATAAATAATTAACCTAATATTTCACTACAAGGGGATAAAATAAATCAGGATGTTAGCTGTAGTGCTATTAATTCAAATAATGGTTGCATGCAGAAATCCTAACCCATAACTTTCCAGAGAACCGATTTCAATCCAAATAATTACACAAGTTCTTCTTTCTGCAAAGTTACCCTACCTTTTAAGCCTTTTAACTTCAAATCTTCAAGAAATATTAAATAAAATCCACAGCCTTGAACCAAGCAATATTGGGCTAATTTGTGTGAAAATCTTCCCACGTAGTTTAACCTGATGGCTTCCCTGGGCAGAATATATCATCAATTTACCATATCAGTGGTCATGGTGTGTATCATAACATGGCCTTTTATTTAATCCAAATTTAATTAACACCTCTTCTCTAACAACACAAAACACCCACGGTGTCACATTTTATAGAGCCCTGAACACAATTGCACTTAAAAAAACAAACAAAATAAAGACATACAGCTTTTATCAGCATGCAGAACAATCATTTGTTCTTTGACCTGAGGATGTTTGATACATTAGTATTTGGGGTGATGCTTTCGAGAGCCAGCAATTAAATGACATGCTTGTTTTTGGATATTTTTTGTAAAGTAAATAAAGCCCTTTCTCGCACGCAAAAACTTCTGCTCCACACTCACTTCCGTGCTTCACAACCAAACTGTTTTGCATGACCACACACAAACACACACACACACACACACACACAGTTTAGGAAAAGCAGATCTGAGTGTTTTTACATTTTTTTTTATTAGTTTATTCTAGTTACCATGTGCACGGCATAATTGAAAATAGTATATTTTAATTACTTTATTAAATTAATAAAATATTTTGTTTTTATACAAGTTAGTTGGACCAAGCTTACAGTTGAAGTCAGCACTTTAAAGTGATGACAAAATCGCTGAGATTGTTTTTTTTTTTTTTTTTACCATAACACATGGGGCACCAACGCATTGGCTGGCAGGGCACACTTAAAATCACCTCACCCACAATGCATTGTGGATAATTATGAATCAAGGAAGCATTTGATTAAAAAGGTATATTGCTACATATTAAGTTGCAGTGATATGTTCAAAATATAATTTATATTGTTGTTACAGTCCTAAACATACCAAATTAATTACATTTGAATTCATAGATCACACCAACACTCTTAAGTGAAGCCAATTAAAAACATGTTTTTAATCAAGTCTAGTGTGTCCAAACATTTGGCTGGTAATTTGGGAATAATGATTATTAACATTTAATATAGCACTTAACTTTAAAATGAAATTAAACTCAAACTTAAAGCTTGCATGCATAATTTGTCTGTTTCCATTAAATCGTGCTGCTTAATCACCCTTTTTATGTGTAGGGAATATAAATACGATCAGTAGGCCGCACACAGGAAGGCGACATTATAATGCGAAAAGTAGTGAAAAGTCACATTATCTTGTTGACGCCGGCAACACAACTGATTTGCACATGCATGCATGATAGTACATGAAAAGTAGATGGCATAGTAATGCTTAGATATGCCTGGTTTTATATTATTCAGAAGTTCACTAGTTTATATCTGATTTGTTAGCTTAATATCTGTATATTGTTATTATTGCCATAAACTTGCCTCATATAATTCTTGTCCTATTCTTGCGATTTCGCACACTCGCTAGAGTGAAACAGCAGGCTCTTCAAACTGGCTGATGCACACGATCAAATGGATTTTAGCATGTTGTAACTTTAAAACTGCAAGTAACAACCACCTGATTATGAAAATATACATATGTTCATGTGTAACAGGAGAGTTTGGAAGGCTTGCTTTTCATTTCACTTTAAGGAATACTCTGTTCTAAAAACTTCACCTCTATCCACTACATCTGTAGCATATGTGAGGTTACAGTTCACTATAACTTCAGTGCATTTCCTGAGAAACGGCAGAAAACACATTTACTCAAAGTTGATTTATTCTGAATGTGTAAGTGCAGTTGTTGTTTTCTGATACACCACCAGCATTGCACTGAAACACATTGCTATAGCTTTACTAGCTGTTGAAACTGAAATTGAGACACTTCTGTATTTACATGTCCTTGTTGGTAACACAAGCACAAATGTTTCTGCTTGAAAGAAAGCGGTACTAAGTTTGAAGATAAATCACCAAATGCCATCAACTAAAGAATATACAAAAATGTTTAGGGGGGATAGCCAAAGGTTTTTCTACCTCCATAATAAGTTTGTTTTGATTGGGTTGGAAAAAAATGTTCTTTTAATTGTTGGATTATTTCTGAATGTGTTTAATTGTTTTTAATCTCCACAGGGCAAGTTTCAGGCATTTTATCAGTATGCAAAAAGCTTTAATTCCGACGACTTTGACTACGAAGAACTCAAGAACAGCGACTTTGTCTTCATGCGATGGAAGGTACTTTTTAAAAAAAATACTAGTGTTTGGCTTGTGAGGAGTAAAATGCTAATAAATCTTAGAACTGATTCTCACTCCTGGTTCTGTTGATCAAGTTTATTGTTTATCAAATTAAAATTACAAATGAATGTACATTCTAGTGGACGGTTGTGTCTATTTTGAATTAGAGATTTACAGATGTGTTTAAAATATAATAGACATCTGAATAGTAGCAGTAGCTGCAGTGGAAGAAATATTGCCAATAATATTATTACCAGCACTACTACTAATGATAACATTCTTAATGGTTATATTTGGTTATTTATCTTTGCTTATTTATAGTGACTCTGCAATCTGTGTCTGTTCATCTTTCCAAAAGCTGTTTGAGTGCAGTGATGGCTAAATTGATGCTAGCTAATTGTTGCTAGCATTACCTTTTAGCTGCATCCTATATTGGCTTCTTTAAACTTGGGTTTGCTCCAAACATTTTATTATAGTGGCCCATGATTTACTTTGGCCTTGCATGTATTATGCTCGATGTCTTCATTCCCAGTAAAAACTTAGACACTGACAACATGCTAGCTTGTGGCTTTTAGCATGCAAGTGACTGTGATGATAAATGCATGTGCGTGACTTTGACCTGTGCTGGAACCATACAAACCGGCTCAGAATCGGAAATATGTGAGAATGCCCAGTTGATCTCCGGTCAGGGTCGGTATGAATTCTGGTCTCTGGCTGGTTTCTCTGAGCATTCATAAAATAAATTTCCCTAGATTAAAGAGTATTTACTTGGTACAATGTCATTTTTGCAGACTTCTTTAAACAGTAATATTCTGATATTAATATATGGAACAGTATGTTCATTGAAGGTTTGGATAAATTCAGTTTAACTGATTAAAGTTGTGCATGATAAGGAAATTCTTGTAATTTTAATCATTAAATAAAAGAATAAGTACAACATTCAGGAATGTTTTACCAAATATCAGTTCTCAGTATCCTTTATTACAAATAATCTGTATTAGTCCATCCCTAATTTTATCACTAAAAACAAAAAACCAAAACAGGGCAGTTTCCATGAGTCATGCCGGTCTCTAAATAAAAAGGCATCCACACAGGAAGCAATCAGTGACAAATGATCATGCAAAGTCAACGAAAGCCAGCGGGTCCAAAGTGGGCGGGTCCAGAGATCACCTGAGCTGAAATTTCATGTGACGATAACCAATCAGATATTAAAGATGGGGGTCGTGAGGTTATGAAGCATTTTATACAGTGATTTTCCTCTAGAAAAGGGCAATAGTCATATGAAGGGACAGGGTGATTAAAAAATATTAGTTATTTGATGTCAGAAACAACCCCCTTACCCTGGCAGGTAGACAGTTTGGGATATTTAAAAATTGCAATGTGGTTTCTCCCTCTATCTTTTTGCATGCCTTGCTACTGGGATATTTACGTTATGGGATAATTATGCAATAATGTGTTCATTGTGATTGGTGACGCAAGCAAATAAGTGTGAGTCATAGCGCTCTGTTTGTTTCAGTGGAGTGTAATGGCAAATGCAGAATTGATACTGTTCATGGGTCAGATTTCTCTGAGAATAAAACTGCTATTTAATATCACGATTTGTGCATCCCTTACAAAGGAGGATGAGTGTAATCTTAAAAACTCTTCCTCTGTTGAATGCAGGAGCAGTTCCTTGTCCCAGACCACACAATCAAAGACATCAGCGGTGCTTCTTTTGCTGGTTTCTACTACATCTGCTTCCAGAAGTCCACAGCCACCATTGAGGGTTTCTATTACCACAGAAGCTCAGAATGGTATGTTTTCATCTTAACCAGAAGTCATGGAGATTGCTGTGTTGTATTGTACTTTTATTATCGGGAGCTCCATACTTATGCAAATATCGTAATTTAAATACAATTGCAAATTTTTTAGTGTATATCTTGAGCAGCAGAAGGACATTTAGTGTGCAATACATAGATAGCATCATGCACCAGCATGATTTTTATTTTTTATTTTTTAAATCTGAATTTATAGGATGCTTTAGCTCGTTTTTTTTTTTTTTTTTTTTTTTTTTTTTTGTTTTTTTTTTTATAAATAAACATACGGCTTGTTTTATTTCTGATCTGCTCATCATACATGCACTGTGCTTTGTTTATCTGTGATAATGAGCCAGATTCCTTCAAGAGATCAATAATGTATCTATTTTGGATTTAAAGCAATGCAAAATTGAAATGCTAATTACAGATGTTCACAGATGCAGAGGCATAATTATTAGCATAATTTCTGTCTACTGCATCTGTAATATTGGCATGATCATCATGAGCAGTGTTTGACTGCAAAGAAAACACAAAATAATCTTTCTACTTTCCTTGAAAGTGGGTTTGAGTTAATATGGTTTATATTTTGGTTTATACTAAGTATAAATTGCTTGATGCCAGAGAAAAAGGATTGTGATATTTCTAGGTCAAAATCTGTCATAACATTAAAGCTTAGGAGAGGTGAATTGAATAACAGTTCTTCCACGGCCATAGCCTAATGGTTAGAGAAGCGGCCTTGGGACCGAAAGGTCGCTGGTTCGATTCCCGAACCAGCAGGAAAAATGTGTGGCGACGGGGAGTGAGCAGCACTTTCCGTTCTTCCACATTCATGGTTCCCTTGAGCAAGGTACCTATCCCCCGACTGCTCTCTGGGTGCCCCAATGTGTGGCAGCTCACTGCTCTGATTGTGTGTATGCTCACTGTGTGCGTGTGTGTGTGTGCTCACTTTAGATGGGTTGAGTGCAGAGGCAATAATTTCCCTTGTGGTGTTAATATAGTGTAAAAAAATATATAAATCAGCTATGAAGTGATATAACAGATGAGGCATAGAGCTCCAAGCAGGCTATCAGTCATATCTGATGAGAGGGAGTAGAATAACTGTTTTATTCTATCCATGTTCACTGGACTGAGAATTGAAACATTTTATTATGTAAAATCAATTTCTTAAAAAAAAAAAAATCCATGGAGTTATTATGGAGTGTCACTGCATTTCCAGTTGTGGCAGTATGGGGGTACGCTCTTAAAACCAAATACTTTCGTTTCAAATTTGGTTGCTTTTCATGAAATAAGCCTAGAATGGACAGAGGAGCCAGCCGATTAGCATTAGTGGTTAGCTTAGCATGAATCCACTTATGTTTTTTTCCTATAGTGACATACCTGCTAATGGTATATGGGGTGATATCCTAGTAGTAGATTAACAAATCAGATTGTGCAGTTGTTCATATCCAGCAGGTATGAATAGAAAAACATTATTTCCTTACAGTGGCATCTGTTAAGGGGTGGGATGGGATATATAAGGCAGCAGAAAATGACTTTAAAGCACTTCTGTAAGTCACTCTGGATAAGAGCGTCTGCTAAATGCTGCAAATGTAAATGTAAAATGATGTTGGGAACAGTGCAGTCACCAAAGCACAGTGTGTGGAGCTCTATTGTTGAGCTCCTTCAAACATCATCAAAAATGGGATATTGTTCTCTGTTTTTTGGGGGGTGATGTATGTGCATTGAAAAGGGGTACAAAAAAACTATTTTATTCTATGCTGGTTTCTGCTATGCTGTATTTATTCTATGTTGATATTCGTCATATTCTGATATCTTTATGTAGAAGTAGAATTGCCTGATTTCTGAGCGCACGTCTGCTTTTACAGCTGGTGATGCTGTTGCAATTGGTTACACAAATGTCTGAAATAATTTCCTTACAGCAAAAGTGAAGTGAAAGGCAAGCCTTTGAAACTCTCCTGTTATACATGGAAATATGTATATTTTCATTATCAGGTGGTTTTTACTTACAGTTTTGAGTTTTTGAGGTTACAATCTGCTAAAATCTGTTTGCTTGCATTAGCCAGTTTGAGAAGGCTGCTGTTTCACTGTCGCGAGTGTGAAATCACAAGAGTAGGACATGAATTTGTCAGTTCATATAAGGCAAGTTAATGACAATAATAACAGTATACAGATGTGAAACTAACAAATCAGATATAAACTAGTGAACTTCTAAATAAAATAAAACTAAGCACAAATACAGTTCATGTGCACTTCTATTTACATACATTAAAACATGCGTGCGCTCGTATAAATGGAAGAAAGAATACAGCGCCATGTATTCATATGCAAATTAGTTCAGTATTACCAGTGGAAACACGATAATCACATGACTTTTTGCATTGCAGTGTCACCCCTTTGTGAGGAGTAATTGCTGGTTTTAATCTACATGGAACAGCGTGATTTAGTAGAAACTAAATATGCATGCAAGCTTTTATTAAGTTAGGGTTTCATTTCCTTTGAAATTATCCTCTTTAAGGTATTTTTAAACAGAAATTAATCTGATGAACCCTTCTTTCAACTTCACTTGTAAAAGAATCAATACAATCCTTCTTCTCATCCATGGACACATCATCTCTGTGCGTTCCTTTTCAGGTACCAGTCTCTAAACCTTACTCACGTCCCTGAACACAGCGCGCCCATCTACGAGTTCCGGTGACACTAGAGCCCTCTCATGGCTGCAAAAGGGTGAAACTTTGGACAGAGATACATTTAAAAACACTGGTCTCAAGGAACTGATGCAGAACTGCCTAATCATGCCAAGTACTCAGTCATTTTCTCTCACAACTGAGTTGATGACAAAGACAGGCACGTGGATGAAAAAAGTCTTCACAGGCCATGAGCGGCTCGTTGTGATGGATTCTAGGATTTACAACAGCGTTCTTTGTTGTGGGTGTTTTTTTTTGTCCCCTTCAATCATTGCTTTCATTTTGCCTCCTGGTTTTTAAAGCCTCCTTCTGTCTTTTTGCCATCTTAATTATTTTAAAATTTTAGTCTGTGTTTCAGGATTAAAGTTCTCTCTCTCTCTCTTTTTTTTTTTTTTTCTTTTTTCTTTTTTTCCCCCCCCACAGAGTAATTAAGAATTTTATTTTTTCACCAGGTCAGATGGACGATTAGGCCTCAGAAATATAGTTTACTATGTGCACATATCCGAATTCTTTAAAGTCAGACTGTATGAAAGTAGTAGGATGTCTGAGAGAGATGAAGTTTAAGGTGGATGGAATTACAACACCTTTGAGTGACTTGACCATCGGAACCTGTTTTCCGAGGTTGCAAGAACGTAACAGTGTCTCCATGAATCTGAATGGAGAGGCCCTTTTGCTTTTTAGAGAGATTAAATATAATTCTATATTTTGTAAGAAATCTGATTCAGATGTTTAGGAAAGAGGTATTTTCTATCCCACAGTGCTAGCCATAAGCTGCTTAGCGTGAGCGGGTTTTTTGTGTCAGGGATGGGCAGCTTTTGAGAAAAGTAACTGACAATATTTTCTCCATTTTGCTATGCAACATAAAAATCTCAGCTCACCAATATTTCCCACACATTATTTATTGTACCACACGTAGCATTTTTCTCATAGGTAATCACAACCAAAAGAGTATTGATTGGAAAGCACTTTGATGATCCTTGGCATATCAGTTTGAATGGATGGGTAGTGGAATAATCCTGGAAGGATGTTGATTTAAGATGTTTGGAGTCAATGCTGAAACTCATTAATGTGAAAACAGGTGGCATCTACGTCCTGGCAAACAATAAAATGGCGTTCAGGAGTCAGGCCAGGGGGTTTCTGAAAAGACAGATGTAATATTTCTAGCTCTCAAATATTTTTTTCATTTTTTTAGGTTCAAGAAACGCAAAAAGAGTTTAAACTAAAATACTTAATTTTTTTTTGAAGTGTTGAAGAAATTGTGTGTGAACAGAACCATTTGTGTAATAAGATCTAAATACCTGTTGCTGAAAACTACAGCTCAGTCCTCTCAAGCTTTAGTCAAACCCTTTGCCTTAAACATCAACTGTTTGTATATAGTGGTTTTATAATTGTACGAAGGATTTTTGGACAGTAAGAGTGTTTCAGATGGGGAATATGTGTAAGTTTGCAGGTATGAAGGATCATGAGACTGCAGATGTGATGCCTCATCAGCCAAAACAACCTCTAAACTTTTTTTTTTTTGCAGGACATAAATACTAATTGATTATTGGACAAACATGGACACATTTACCAGGCATTTGTTTGGTGTTGAATTGTCATGTTAAGTCAAGTGGCAATGGCTGAGAGGAATCTATTTGCATGCTGTCACAATAATCTGTGATCAGTCATGATCTTAACACTCTACATGCCTCACTTGTCTAAAGTAAGTTTTTTTTTTTTTTTTTTTTTTTTTTTTTGAACAGAGGTCTCGGAGATCTGTTATCGGAATAGACAGATCTTGGCTTGTATGCATTTATCACAATTTATATTAAGGCACCACTTCCATGTCTATCATGTAACTATAATACTTCAGACTAAAAAAATGCACACTTGTTCATAATCAGAACACTGAGATCAGTGTTTCTCTCCTAACCAAGAAGCGTCTGATCGGGAGAGCTGTACATGATGGACTACAAGCATTTTAAGACTGTTTTATAAAATGATACATGCGGCAGTGTAAAGTAAAATGTTGACCCGAGTGGTATACATAATAAAATTTGTGATGTAAATTACCTGATTCCTTTAAAAGACCTTTTTACTGCTAGATAAAGATATGGGCGATTTACAAACTATAATGAATTGTGCATAAAGAATAGAAGTGACACCTGCTCAAGAATGTGAGCTTTTCAACTGTCACCGAGGACTTCTGCATGGAGAAAGCTTTGCTGTCATGAATATGAATCAACATAGGAGTTAAAGTGCAGTACAGATGGATGAGCTTTGTTTAATTTGCAATGAAATAAAAGGTACTGTTCAAAGACATCTTTCCTGTCTTTTTTTAAGGGAGGTGTTGTGCGAGTTGTGCGGACTAACCCACAATTTGACCTCTCTGAAAATCTGACAATTTAATGACTTAAATGGAATGAACACTAGTCAGACTGCTGTGTAAAGGTGCACAAAGTTTTGTTAAAGTCATGCAAGCATGCCTTGCACTCCAGGAGCTGAAGAAATGAAGGTTGAATTGTGGGTCAGTCAGATGGTGGCATCAACCAGCGACAAATAAGCCGACGATTTGAATATTCCTCTGTCAACGGTAAAAAGTTCAAGAGTGAAGGTAAGACCACCATGGATCCACCTAACATTTAGGATTAGGGTCAAGGATAGGCCTTTTATGAGGGAACGCAAAACTAGATGAAAAAATAAACCTCAGAGGGCTCCGTGATGTGTGTATGCGAGTCAACCCCCAGCCCCCATAATTTTATTTTATTTGTTTATTTATTTATTTTTAGTGTGGGTAATGTTAACTAATGGAGCCCAACCAAGTTACATTACATATATTTTGCAGCAATTTTAATCTATTACATTTCTCATACAGGGACCTTTTGCAACAATTATGTTGACCACTAGATGGTGCTGTTAGGCTTTTATTTACTTTTGGTGCCTTTATAGGTTTATCATTTACTACTTGCACATCAGCATAGTGAACTTATGAATAAAAAAGTTATCTGGAATGTCCAATTACAGAGTGTAACAGTAGTGCGCCAGATGTTTAACCTCTGTCTTCTGGCCCAAGCACGAGCAACCAGTACCACGCAAAACTGGATAATTATATTGCACCAGGTATACACTGGAAAAAGGACAAGGTACTATAATTTAAGTAAACTGCAATAATATAAAAATCCACACACTGAAAAAACATTGACTTGCAGCGTATGTGACAAGCTTGTGTCCTGGTGGCCTGCTGTTGTGGTCATGCCAACTGATCTCTGGTAATTTTGTGTTATACAAGTAATCGTAAAGTATTTTTGGAAATGAAGTACTAAAAATACTTCTGGCTGTACAATTGCAGAGATGTGCATACTGTCCCTGGTCCTTAGAGAGTCTTAGGGGCATTTTGGAACAGCCTACAGTAAGGTTTTTAGACTGTGAGAGGAAACCGAAGTACCTGGAGGAAACCCACACAGAAACACCTCAGCCCAGGAATCGAACCCAGGACCTTCTGCCCACCGTGCCGCCCTTATTATAACATATGGGGAAAAAAAGTTTTATGACATACAGTACCAGTCAAGAAGGTGTGGACACACCTTCTTACTGAAAAAGAATGTGAGTCCAAACCTTTGACAGGCACTATATTTATAATATAGTTTTTCTTTAGGGTTTGGACTTGATATGTAACATAAACTCACAACGATGAGACTGATATTGTCTGTTGCAACTTTTAAATATACTCGTCAGGCCTTAAGTAGGTGTTATGTAGCCAAATAAAAAGTAATAAAGTGGTAAAACCGGTAATAAAAACTGGCAACGAGATGCCATCTAATATACCTAATGTCACATATATATATAAATATCTATCTATCTATCTATCTATCTATCTATATCTATATCTATATATAAAATCTTGAGTCGATTTTCCGTAGAACAGTATATATATATATATATATATGAGAAAGGCTATGTTTTACACACACAACACACACAATTTCATCTTTGGGCCTATTTTCTGAACTGAAATTTCCTCCTGAATTTTAGTTTGTGCAGTGGTCCCTGGGGACAACTGTGGCTAATGGTTAGAGAAGCGGGTTTGGGACCAAAAGGTCACTGGTTCGATTCTCATACTGGCAGGAAAAATGTGTGGTGGCAGAGGGAGTGAGCAGCACCTTCCCTTCCTCCATCTTCATGCCTGGAGTGCCCTTGAACAAGGCACCTAACTCCAAACTGCTCTCCGGGCACCCCAATGCCCACTGCTCTGAATGTGTGTGCTCACTTTGGATGGGTTAAATGCAGAGCCAAAATTCCCTTGCAGGATTAATACAGTATAGCAAAATAGTAGTAATAATAATAATGATAATAATAAAATAAAATCCCCATGGAAGTGGATGTTCATGATTTAAGTATTTATACTATTGAAAGATGCTTTTTGCTTGAAAGGAATTTAAATGTAACAGGTAAGTATATTGGATATAGCTGAGCAGGTGAATGTTAAAAGTTGTGTACAAGTGAACACAATGTAGTGGGATTACAAATTGAAAAGGAAAAACAGTGAAAGTTGCTTGCACAAAAGTATAACCACTGAACTGCACTGGCTGCTGTTTTTTTTTCTTTTTTTATTGTAGTCATAAATCATCCAGCATGTATTTCCGTGTTTTTAATCATTAAGAGTTTACTGACATTTATTACTACAGGAAAAAATTTTTGTTTCCTGTATATATCCTTTTAAAATTTTATAAATATAATGTTTTTTGTACTTGTTAAAAGAAAAGAAAATAACACACACACACACACACACACACACACACACACACACACATATATATATATATATATATATAAAGGTAGCATAAAAACAAATCACTTTCACTTGTTTCTTGAACCTAATGATCCTATTAGGGTTGCGGGGAGGCTGGAGCCTATCTCAGCCAACACTGGGCGAACACGGGGTACACCATGAGCAAGACCGTCAGACTATTGCAGGGCAACACATGCACAACCATTCACACTCACATCCACACCCAGGGACAATTTGGAGCAGCCTATTAGCTTAATGTGTATGTCTTTCAACTGTGGGACGAAACCGGAGTACCCGGGGGAAACCAACTCAAGCACAGGGAGAACATGCAAAATTCCACACAGAAACGCCCGAGCCTAGGACTCAAACCCAGGACCTTCTTGCTATGAGATGGGTGTGCTAACCACTACACCGCCTAAAAAAAGAGATCACATTCTAGATAATGAATACTGCAAAAATTGTTCTTGTGCAAATTGTACCTGGTGTCACTAGAAAGGATTATAAAGATTTACTGCAAGTGGAACTTATACTGCATGGAAAGAATGTTCCTCATGTTCTCACTGACAGCTTTGTTAACCATCAAATGAAACAGGTTCAAATGAAACCAGCTATATAGTCATAGACAAAACCTAGGGATAGACAGCATTCCTAGGGTTACACAACTATCTGACCACATACAATTGGGTAACAACCTGCATCCAGTTCAATAAAAGGTGTTTAAAATTAAAGCTCGTAGTCACTGGACAAATATGGCAGGACAACGAGAAGGCAGCAGAAACAAAGAACAAAGAAGTACATTCACTGTACTGCACAGTAAACATTCCTACACATCAGATAAACCTCCTTTGCTCATACTGAAGCACAGAGGTGTGTATCTGAAAGCATTTAGACACATCAGTAATCAAAAACTGTGGCAATAATTGCAGCATGTCATGTTTGGAGAAGGTAGCTATGATCCTAAGAACAGCATACCCACAGTGAGGTACTGAGGTGGGGGCATGAAGATACAGGGCTGCGTCTCTGCTAAAAAGGATAGTATTGTCATGTCATCACAGGTAACATGAATGAAGCCATGTACTTAGACAAAAGTGGTACAAGGCTGAAAAGCTTTGCTCCACACCACTGGTCAATATCCCTGTTGCCGGAGATCTATCTTCCTGCAGGTTTAACTCCAGCCAAAATCAAACGCACCTCTTTAGGAACCTCTTTAAGACCGAAATCTTCAGGCAGATAGATCTCCAGGAACAGGGTTGGTGGCCACTGCTCTAAATCTTGGCCAACTGGACCAAGAAAACTGGGCAAAACATATAACATAATGCTGCAAAAATTCTTTTCATAAACAACTCCATATGTCATTAACCACAGTGGTACAACTGTGTACTTAAGCTTATACAGTCTTTATAGTCATTTATAGTCGTCTCATACTTCCTTCCTTTGTCAGTTTCGTTATTAAAAACATAAGTTATGCTTGTAAATCCATAATTTTTGTTTATATTTCTACATGTTTATTTGTGTAAATATGAAGGGGATGTATAGTATGCAGTAGATGTATAGGAAAATTAAATAACAACAAAAGTGTCCAAATATTTTTTCCCCCTCATTGTGTCCCGAGGTATCAAGAGATATAATCTGCCATGTCCGCTATTCCTCAGAGACGCTGTCACTTTTAGTTAATATTTAGACTCTGTTCAGTCTAATCAGATGACACACAACAACAAAATGTGATAGGGTCTGGATGTAAACAAGTGAGTTGCACCCATAACAAACGTGAGGTCACACAATCATAAAACTACTGATAATGAATACGGATAAAACATTTGCAGATGGCTTGTTGTCAGCTCTCGTGCCCAACACATACTAATGAGCAACAAGGGGCTTGAGCCTTGCTATTATTATATAGGCAAATAATAATTTTGAACCAGTGCAGCTTGTTTAGTCTAATTACATTTCATTAATGCTCTATAAAATAAATGAAGAAATTCCGGAACATTGTAGTTAATATAACCAATACTGAGGTCAATTACAGCGATGGATTTTTTTTAAATGAATAAATATATGAATAAATTTCAGACTATAGCATATGATTGGTTTTTTTTAGGTGAGTGAAAATTAATTAATATAATAAAGATATCATCACTAAAAATCCTATTATAAAACTGTTAGATCTTATAGAATTATCTAGGCTTCTATTTTACATAATATTTAAATGCTTTTACTGATTATTTGTCACAGTCCTTTTTCTTGGTAATGAAAATGATTAACTGTGATCCAAATTATTTAAGGAGAGTAATTTTATCACTAAATGTCCGTCAGTATGATATCTTTCTCTTATTGCTGTGGTTTATACTGTATGTGGTGCGTTGTACATAGCTCACACCATTCTCATACTTCCTGGGTTTCTAACCAGCTCGTATCTTTGCATGGCATACCCACAGACACATGGACTGGTGGTTTCAAAACTAGAGGCAGCACAGAAGGAGGTCTGTCAAACAAAGACAAGCAGTTCACCAATTTGCAGGCAGACACCAGCTTGAACCTGTATCTATGCAGCAGGTGGTTCGGCTTGGATGTTGATCAAAGATTTCTAATCATTTCTGATGGGGAAAAACTTGGAACATGCCTTGATCCCATTCATAGTATCCAGTAAATCAATAAAGTAACCTTACAACTGCCACATTATTCCTATATATCACCAAGCTTATGCCTGGTTGCTGCTTATCTCATTAACATTTGGCAGCTTCACATGTAACCAAACATAACCAAGCATAGCTTTATCTGGTTGGTCTATCCACTTTATGACTAACATGATATGTGTCAGAGTGGCACGGTGGCTCAGTGGTTAGCACTTTCGCCTCACAGCAAGAAGGCCTGGGTTTGAATCCCAGGCTCAGGGCATTTCTGTGTGGAGTTTGCATGTGTTTCTTCTGCGTACTCTGGTTTCCTCCCACAGTCCAAAAACATGTGCAGTAGGCTAATTGGCTATTCCAAATCTCCCCAAAGTGTAAGAGTGAGTGTGAATGGTTGTATGTGTATTGGCCCTGCAATGGACAGGCAAGCTGTTCAGGGTGTACTTCGCCCTTGTCCCTGAGATAGGTGCCAGCTTCCCGGCGACCCTAAATAGGATTCAGCAGCTTAGAAAATGAATAAATGAATGAATGATATGTGCCAAATGTGTCTATAAGTCTGTAAGACTGTTCCAACTATTCATAAATAAACTGTGTCTAGTTGTGGGATGTCCCATATAATAGGACAGACTTCATGTTCCTCTGTCTCTATGTCATGATATCCTGACATGTGTCACATGACCTAATCACTCTGGAACATGATCACCTACTGATTGACATACACAGTCTGTAATAGAGATGTAAGAGAGGGACACTACCAGCGTGGGACATCCCACCTACGAAACCTTACACACTGCATAAAGGAAATTCAACAGAACATCTGTCTAACACCTGGAACACTTGCACACCTGCACAGTCATGCAGTTTTCGTTTCTTTATCTGCCCATCATGTAGCAGCAATGCATCAAGTTGTGCAGAAACAGGCCAAAAACTTCAGTTAATGTTCACATCAAATATCAGAATGGAGGAAAGTGTGACCTCTGAGACGTTACTCGTGGCAGTTTTGTTTGTATCAAGTATGCTGATGTGAGTATTTCAGAAATTGTTGATATCCTGGGATTTTCTCACACAATTTTTGGAGCCTCGGCATTTTGTGAGCAGAGGGTGTCGAGGCTGAAACATCTTGCTCCTAAGAGAGATCAAACGTGAATAATCAGACAAGTCTGAGCTAACAGGATGCAAAACAATGCAAGAAGTGGCAATAGAGGAGAGTTGAGTATGAGTGTAATAAACCTTACGAGCTTTGTTATCATGAGGAAATCAGATAAACTAGTGCATCGAATTCCAGGGGTGGCAGTGAACCAACATTATTTAAGAAGGAGGGACAGACAGTTTAGATAACTCAAAGTTGGCAGTATTTTTAAATATCTATGGTTAACTGGAATCGAAGTTTCCTGTTAATTCAAGGCGCATTCTTGGCATTTCAAACAATGCTGTGATTGATGTACCAAAGTTTGGATTACAGTACATGAAAAGGGTGAAAGATTGTTGGGAAGACTGATTAGCGGCTTTTTGGAAAATTCCCCCAGCTTTTTCCCCCTTAATTTAGTCGTATCCGATTCCCACCCGCCAAATTGTTGTTGTTGTTAGTTTTAGTGTCCTGTCATCTGAGGGGGCCAGTATGGTGAAGTATAGACAGTGAAGTATAGACAGGACAACACATTGGCATTGTGGTTAACACGTCTACCTCACAGCAAGAAGGGTTCGATTCCCAGGCTCAGGCGTTTCTGTGTGGAGTTTGCATGTTCCCCCCGTGCTTGTGTGGGTTCCCTCTAGGTACTCTGGTTTCCATCCACAGTCCAAATGCATGCGCAGTCGGCAAATTGGCTGTTCCAAATTGCCCCGAGTGTGACTGTGAATGAAAGGTGGTGTGTGTGTGTTAACCCTGCTATAGTTCAAGGTGTACCTCGCCTTCGCCCATTGTCGGCTGAGATAGACAGCCTACCTGCGACCCTAATAGCGGTTCAGCAAATGAATGAGTGAGTAAGTGTGTAGAGTTATAGCCCTCCAAAAGCATGTCTTCGATTTCTGACTTTGGTTAGTCTCATGCTAACCATGCACTACAAGACTTTGATAAGACTCTAAACAGCCTTTTAAAAAAATAAGTATGACACTCTCTCACATCTCAGAACAATTGGTCACAGATTATGATTTTGCAAACCCTAAGAATCTTGCAGCGTCACTATTTATGATTTTGATTTCTTTTGAGATAACTAAATGCTACCCATCTGCTTCCTGTTTGGTGCAAAAGAAAACATGTTGGTTGTTAATAATGTCCAAGTCACTGTTTGCATAAAGCAAGACAAAAAAACTCCTGACAAGATTAAACACAGTTCATTTTTTTCTGAAAAAGAGTGGGGTAAGACGTCGATCGAGATGAGGGTGCATGCCACAATTCCAGCAATACTCTCATGATTTCATTGCATTGTGAATTTGTACTAATTTGTACCGGCTTTTTACTAATAATAGTGTGTGTGGTTGAGAGAAAAGGTTTCAGATTAGAGCAGGAGTGTCAAACTCATTTTAAATGAGGGCCACATCATTAAATTTTAAGGTCATCAAGTTTCATCATCAATCAAAACATTTGCCTTCTTGCACTTTATCTACATTCCTTTTCTGACAATGTTGACAGAAACCTGCTGGCTTGCAATCTTTCTTCAGCGATGATTGACACTTGAAATAGGTTCGTCGCCACCTAGTAGATGGATGATAAATGATGTTTCATGGTAATGGTTGATGCAAAGAATGTACAATAATCATATACTTTGAGAGCACTCGCGGGTCACATAAAATGAGTTGGCGGGCCAGATTTGACCTGTGGGCCTTGAGTTTGACATCTGTGGATTAGACACTTGGTCTTCATTGTTGGTAAAAGACACACTGATCACTTTCAGGATCATGTGGCAACAGGTCATGTGACACACTGGTGGGACATCATGATAAAAATGACAGAGACACAAAAAGAGGAGCACTAATCCTGACCCCTCCCTGGTAGAGTACCGCTAAGCCCATTATATGGGACATTCCATAAATTGTTAAACCAGGGAATAAGGAAAACACTAAAATGTGCATGGTCCAAGGCTGAAAAGCTTTGCTCCACACCACTGGTCAATATCCCTGTTCCAGGAGATCTATCTTCCTGCAGGTTTAACTTCAACTAAAATCTAACGCACCTCTTTAGTTGATCAGGAACCTCATTAATGCCAAAGTCTTCAGGCAGAAAGATCTCCAGGAACAGGGTTGGTGTCCACTGCTCTAAATAAAAAAACTGGGCAAAACATATCACAGTGCTATAAGAATTCTTCTCATAAACAACTCCATATGTATTTATCAGCAATAATAGTGCGACTGTGTACGTAAGCTTATATAGTCTTTATAGTCATTTATAGTGGTCTAATACTGCCTTCCTCTCTCAGTTGCATTACTAAAAACAATGCTTATGCTTGTGAATCAAATGACTCAGGGTGCAGATGCACAGTTTCTGTGGTAAGGTGTGTGGGTGAGTGAATAAGTGAACATTTATGCTTCAGGCAGATTTTACCCTGGCAGGAGTCGGTGATCTTGTTTTGAAATTTCCTGCCAAGGAAATGGCAGACTTGCATTGTCCTGCATTGAGGTTAGACCACATTGACATGAGTGCAGCCTTGTGGCATTCCACTTAAGGCTTGGCCTTGTTATTATTATAGGATAGAAAAACTATCATTTTGAACCTGTGCAGCTTGTTTTGTTTAAGACATTTCATTAAAAACATTATAAATGAACAAACTCCTGAAAATTGTAGTTGTATTTTCTGCCACTTAATACCAATAGTGAGGTCAATCATGGCGACTGGATTTAAAAAAAAAAATGTAACTATAGTATATGGTACGATTTTTAGATCTGCGAGCCACGTAAAATAATTGGCAATCCAGATTTTGCTCAAGGACCTTGAGTTTGACATCTGTGGATTAGAATCTTGTGGTACCTCACTGCTGGTAAAAGACAGTGATGAGGAAAGGAAATGTTTACTAAATTGAGTATTTTGTTCTGTAAGCAAGATTTCAATGTGAGAGGGCAGTGGTGGCTCTGGATTGCTGATCTGAAGGTCAGGGGTTCAAGTCCCAGTACCCCCAATTTGCCACTGTTGGGCCCTTGAGCAAGGCCCTTAACCCTCAATTGGTCAGTTGGATAAAAATTATAAAAATGTAAATGTAATCACTCTGGATAAGGGTGTCTGCCAAATGCTGTAAATGTGTGTGTGTGTATTCCATACAGTCCTAGTTCATTTCCTCTTAAGTGTGATTTACACTAATTGGACTCAAGATGACAAGTTACTGGAAAATCAAATCTTTAGCTTGTTCTGGTTTAAGGAAATTATATTAAGTATTAAAAAAAGAAAATTCCAGCACTGGCTCAGTGATATAACACTACATGGGGGAGGCGACTGGGGTTTGGGATTCTAGATAACAGAGTTGGCAGCAATTTAAATGCTTTCAGGAATTCCAAATGGTTTAACGGCATTTATTTCAAAACTCTTTCAAAATTTTCTTCAAAGGTAATAACTACATGTGAGGGAATTCTCTGCGAAACAAGAGAAATGCTGTTTCTTTTTGCAAGAGAAACAAGAGAAACGCCATTGTTTGGTTAAAAAAAAAAAAAAAAAAACCTGAAAAGCTTATTCACATCATAAAATATGTGATGCATTTTAAAACGCAAAACACAATTTATCTTGGTTTTTTTGTGATTCGGTCACAGAATACTGTACTTTGAATCATTTAGGAATTTCCCCCCAAAACTATTGAAAGGGATATATCTTGTGCACTGAAACCTCCATTTAATGACCTTTGTAAGCATGGATAGATTTTTATTTTTGCTGGAAACACACATACAGGACATTAAAGAGAAACAAATCAAATTAGCATATCACTTGGAGGAAACCCACATGTCCACAGGTAGAATATATAAAACTCCACATAGAGCTTTAGATGCTGCACCACTGTGTCACTCCAAATGAATAATGATTTAAAAATATCTGTAAATCTCAATGTTTTTAGAGTTTAAAAAGGGTTTTATTTAATAATAATATTTTTATGCATGAATATAGACTGAATCTCTAAATACCTTTTGTTACTAAGATTAAACGAAATAAACTTTAAACTATTTCCATGTACACTTATTCTGTTATTCTTTAAACTTTACTCTCCTGTGAGAATATTTCCATCATTCCTTCTTGTAAAAACATATTTGCTTGTCCTGGTAGCTGGTGTAAAACCCGAACTGAATATCAGCTTAATTACCATTAAATAACACTTAGATATTGTCTACGTGATGAATGATGTGTAGGCATACAATAGTATTTCTGTGCAGTCTTAAAAGAAAAAGGGCGAAGGGTAGACATATATAGCAACATTTCCTCCACAACGTTTATGACCTGACAGGAATTAAAGTCAAAAACTTCCTTGAATCTTTCCCTTAACCCATGGGTCATGTTTACCAGTATTGCCCAAGAATACTGACACGCCCTGCAGGCAGTTTAGAGAAAAGGCAGCTTATCATGAAGAATAATCAATCAATAATCTTTTAAAACACACAC
Organism: Neosilurus mollespiculum; assembly: GCA_030014195.1. NCBI lineage: Eukaryota > Metazoa > Chordata > Actinopteri > Siluriformes > Plotosidae > Neosilurus > Neosilurus mollespiculum. Next base: position 11,038,245 of record JAQMYF010000003.1, on the reverse strand, counting down.
ATGCCTAGGGGCAATTTGGAACTGCCCATCAGCCTACTGTGCATGTGTTTGGACTGTGTGAGGAAACCAGAGAACCCGGAGAAAACCCACACAAGCATGGGGAGAAAATGCAAACTCCACTCAGGAATCAAACTTGGGACCTTCTTGCTGTGAGGCGAAGGTGCTAACCACTACGCCACTGTGGTGCCTTAAGATGGTACATACATATTCAAAAACAAGCAAATCATCCTATTTGTTACCTAAAATTCTAGAGTGCTGGCATTAGCATGTTTAGAACATTTAAAAAGAAAGAAGGCAACTGGGGTTTTTATAGGAAGTTTAAAAATCCAGTTTTGTTCAGTTCTCACCTTTAAAACTCCTAATCTTTAAAACTCCATAATTGTTTATAGACCATAAACAATTTGTAATATGCTACATGTGTAGGGGTATCTTTAAAAAGTAACAGCAGATTGGCAGGATGTTTTGACATGAGTCCCCTTGGCATTTCCTAATCCTGCTCAAAGAAGATAAAATAAAAATATGAAATAAATCAATAGCGGTGCCCTTAGCTGTTTGCACTGTAGAGGAGCAGTGAGCAGTCATCATATTCTTGTGGTCCGAAGGAACTTTGGGAAATTCACAGAAGAATGCTCCAAGAGTATGGAGGTGTGAGTTCTTCTTCATGATAAAGCATGCCTTCTTATGGCCATAGCAACTCTGAACACCATTCAGAGATTGAGATTACAGATTTTACAAAATTCTCCACGCAGTCCTTATCTTCAGGATCTCTGATTATTATTGGTTCACACACACATTCACACACACACACACACACACACACACACACACACACACACACACACACACATAAAAGTATAGCTAGATGGAAAAAGTGATAGAGTGACAGATGATTGAAAGAGAGAAATGGTGCAGAAGAGAAACCTATTATACATGGTTGGCTTTGGATAGACAGAGAGAAAGAAAAGAGAGAGAGAGAGAGAGAGAGAGAGAGATTAAAAGATGGGTATAGACGAGTACATTGGACATGAACATGTTGATAGATTAACTGGGCCGGAATGGCAGTGTAGTGGTTAGTACGTCTGCCTCACAGCAATCAGGTCCTGGGTTCAAGTTTTAGACTTGGCAAGGGGCGTTTCTGAGTGGAGTTTGTTCTCCACGTGCTTGTATGTTTTTCCTCTGGGTACTCTGGTTTTCTCCCACAGTCCAAAGTCATGCACTTGAGGATAACTGGCTGTTCCAAATTGTCCCTAGGTGTGACTGTGAATAGTGTGTGTTGGCTCTGCAGTGGACTGGCGAGCTGTTCAGGGTGTACCCAGTCTTCGCCCAGAGTCGGCTGAGAAAGGCTCCAGTCTCCCCTAGATAGATAATCCATACAGGTTAGAGGTTTAATCCTTTCATGATTTAATGCTTCCGTGTTTTTTGCAAAATGTCAAACATTTCCTCCAGCTATTTCCTTATTATCAGTCATGCATCACATTACAAATCACAGCCTTTTAAGAGCTTTTTAAGAGCTAGAGCTGTTGGGAGGCATTTGGGATTATACCAGAGTTGTTGTTTTTTTTGAGAACTAATATTGGCTACATTGCGGGATTTCCAGTAATGATAACTACACCTCCTTATTATACCGATTACTCATGCAACTCATTCACACATACTTGTGACATAACTTTTGGCCTGAGCATTTGCTCATTTCCTCACATTTATTAACACACACACACACACGCACACACACACACACACACACACACACACA
>JAQMYF010000003.1:11022823-11036392 GCA_030014195.1 Neosilurus mollespiculum | reverse complement strand
AAAAGAAATAAAAATTTACTTCTCTATAATTTTTTGATGAAAATGTATTGAACAATGCTATTGTAGGCAATGAGAACCAAAAAAAAAATCATTCCAACAGTATATTGAGGTAAAAGTATGGCTAATAAACAAAAACACTGAAAATACCAATTTTCAAGAAAAATTTAAGGGTGTCGCAAATTTATTTTTTTTTACTTTTGTATAGCATGAATGAACTTCACACCATATGGACTGGTTTACTGAGTGAAGAAATCAAAAATATATGAACTCTATGCCTGAAGATTAAATGCTGTGATCATTGGGTGGCCACAATAAATATTGACATTTTTTCTAAAAAAAAAAATTTTTTTTATTACTGTCTATTGTTACTATATATTGTTGTTTGTCATCAATATGATCCAATATTACATGAAATAAATACTTGAATAGTAGTTGATTTCTGATGTATCTTCATTTTGTTAAGTTGTAAGTGTACTGTATTTTTTATTTCTTCACTCGCTAAACCAGTCCATAAGGTTTGAAGTTCATTCATGCTATGCAAAAGTCAAAAAATACAATTTGCAACACTTTCTGAAAATTGGTATTTTAAGTGTTTTTGTTTATTAGCCATACTTTCACCTCAATATACCTGCCGGAGTAGGTAGGTGATGCTTAGGAGGGCTTTGTTTCTGTGGCGGCAGGAAGACACGAGTTGGTTACTTTGTTGAGTGAGGATAAGTTCAGGACGGTGTTTGATGAAGAACTTTTCTCTAGGCAGAGGTTGCATGATTTTTGCTTGAGCTGTTATACAGTGAGTGCGATGACAGGATGCGCTCGGAGATGAAGTGTTTAGTGTTGCTGTCTTTGAGGTTCCAGATGTGTTTGCTAAGTTCGGTGCTGTTTCTGTGCTTAGCGTTATACGCGGTACGAACCGACTGCAAATACAAAACGAAAAAACCGACATCTTCTGGTACAAACCTCCGTTCAGCAAAAACGCAGCACCAACATCGGGCACAAATCACTCGCTTTAATAGACAAGCACTTCCCCAAAGATCACAAGCTCCGAAAAATCTTCTAGGTGCCGTCAACACCTAAAGAAATCAATACATGCAACTGCAGGCAAAAGAACACCTGTCCGCTTAAAAGAACACCTGTCCGCTTAGAAGAACACCTGCCCACTTAAAAGAACACCTGCTCGCTAAAAAAAAACACTTGTCGCTTAACAGAACACCTGTCCGCTTAAAAGAACACCTGCCCGCTTACAAGAACACCTGACCGCTTAAAAGAACACCTGTCCGCTTACAAGAACACCTTAAAAGAACACCTGCCCGCTTAAAAGAACACCTGCTCGCTTAAAAGAACACCTGTCCACTTAAAAAAACACCTTTCCGCTTAAAAGAACACCTGCCCGCTTAAAAGAACACCTGTCCGCTTAAAAGAACACCTGCCTGCTTAAAAGAAAACCTGTCCGCTTAAAAGAACACCTGTCCGCTTAAAAGAACACCTTAAAAGAACACCTGCCCGCTTAAAAGAACACCTGTCCACTTAAAAGAATACCTGTCCACTTAAAAGAACACCTGCCCGCTTAATAGAACACCTGCCCGCTTAAAAGAACACCTGTCCGCTTAAGAGAACACCTTAAAAGAACACCTGCCCATTTAAAAGAACACCTGCCCGCTTAAAAGAACACCTGTCCACTTAAAAGAACACCTGCCTGCTTAAAAGAACACCTGTCCGCTTAAAAGAACACCTGCCAGCTTAAAAGAACACCTGTCCGCTTAAAAGAACACCTGTCCGCTTAAAAGAACACCTGACCGCTTACAAGAACACCTGACCGCTTAAAAGAACACCTGACCGCTTAAAAGAACACCTGTCCGCTTAAGAGAACACCTTAAAAGAACACCTGCCCGTTTAAAAGAACACCTGCCCGTTTAAAAGAACACCTGTCCACTTAAAAGAACACCTGTCCGCTTAAAAGAACATCTGCCTGCTTAAAAGAACACCTGTCCGCTTAAAAGAACACCTGTCCGCTTAAAAGAACACCTGCCAGCTTAAAAGAACACCTGACCGCTTAAAAGAACACCTTAAAAGAACACCTGCCTGCTTAAAAGAACACCTGTCCGCTTAAAAGAACACCTTAAAAGAACACCTGTCCGCTTAAAAGAACACCTTAAAAGAACACCTGCCTGCTTAAAAGAACACCTGTCTGCTTAAAAGAACACCTTAAAAGAACACCTGTCTGCTTAAAAGAACACCTTGAAAGAACACCTGTCCGCTTAAAAGAACACCCTAAAAGAACACCTGTCTGCTTAAAAGAACACCTGCCCGCTTAAAAGAACACCTGCCCGCTTAAAAGAACACCTGACCGCTTAAAAGAACACCTGACTGCATATAAACTGCGGTAACGAATGTTCTTATTAAATCCTCTGATGAGTGGGCGACCACCAAACACGCTTGTCGGGATGAAAAAGTAGTGTTTTTATTTTTTCTCACATACCATATATACATATATATAGATAGATAGATAGATAGATAGATAGATAGATATATATTTACATACATAGATATATAGTTATATAGATTGATATATATTTATATAGATAGATAGATATATAGTTATATGCATAGATATATATTTATATAGATAGATAGTTATATAGATAGATAGATATGTAGTTATATAGATAGATATATATTTATATAGAAAGATAGATAGATACTTAGATAAATAAGAATATGCTATGAACAGCGAGCAAAACCTGTTTGTGGCATCTATTTTTAACCTGTTCACCTTGTAATACTTAGATTATTTTGTAACTCTGATGACAGATTCTGTCATGACCAGGACATGTAAATCCTTGAAGATTATACAGTTGAATTATGTTGTACACGTCAATATCCGGGGATTAATCATAAACAAAAAACAATCAATACATTATAGGATCATCAGAAACTTTTCAAACACAATGTTATTATTATTATTATTATTATTATTATTATTATTATTATTATTATTATGAGGAGGAGCTTCTTCCCGCAGGCCGTTCAGGCCCTGAACCAGAACACTGGTACCTGGACACTGTAGACTCTACCCCCACACATAAAACATCCACCTCAGCTGACTGCTGCACGCAGACACTTGCCACCTAACAGACTTTACAGATACTTGTCACTTTTGCACACAGACACTTTACAGTCAGACTTGTACTAGAAAAATCACCACTGCAATACATTATATTTCATTATATTGCCATAACATTTACAAATATATTTCACTACACTTGTATATATATATATATACATATATATATATATATATATATATATATATTTGTATTCTATATTTTATCTTATGTGTATATTTTATTTTATTCTATATATTTTCTTTACTTCTATCCTTTTGCATTTTTATATTTATCTGACCTTTAAAATCCTATAACTGACCTTAAAATCCTTTTTGTTACTTTGATAGTTTATTCTTTACATTTTGGACAGTCGTACTAAGCATTTCACTGCATATTGTACTGTGCATATCGTACTGTGTTTGTATGTGACAAAATTTGAATTTGAATTTTCTTCTTCTTCTTCTTCTTCTTCCTCTTATTATTATTATTTATTAGTATTATTATTATTATTATTATTTTTTTATTCTTTTAATTTGTAACTCTCAGAAACCAGAGGGTCCCAACCCCAAGCTAAAAGACCCTTTAAATTAAATTAAAGCGTGTGAAAAACACCAAAACATGTAGGAGCTGGGCTTCTGCAGGGTGCTCAACCTGTGCTTTGTAAACAGTTATATTGTAGGCTTTAATGGAATGACTAATGTCATATGTATGCAATATAAAAATGTCACAATAAACACACTTCCTTTTCCCTTCAGAGCTACTTAAATATATTTGAAAGTAATTACACTACGTCATAAAACTACATATCTCCCTCATGACCTGAACATGATTACAGGTTACTTCGTAGTAAATGATAGAAGGAAAAAATCCCAATGGGAGGTTTTAAGTACCGCCCACGTGCTTCCGACTCCGCCCCCGTGCGCTTTTTATAGGATGTGGCTGCTGTAGCTCCTCAGGTCGCTCACCTGCAGTGGAACTGTGCGTTTCGAGAAGGAATCAGCAACAACAAGAACAAGACCAGGAACAGAAGCATGGAACAACGCAGGCTACCCGTTAGTGTTCGTCTTTTAGGAGTGATGCACAAGGAGAGGAGCAAAGTAAGGCTAAGTTTACTGTGCACGTGGTTATTCTCTTGCTCTTTTTTAACAGATTGCAGTAAATCTAAACTCTTTCCTTTAGCTCTACATGACCTCCGTTCTTTGGTCAGATCAAAATGAGATCATCATCTACAGAACGCTGGAGGAATTCAAAACATTGCATGTGAGTATTTTCATCAGAAATTAATGTTTTTTAATTAATTGATTCATTCATTTGTTAATTTTTTTATTTCAGACTTTGACATGTCCTAATTTATTAATTTTTTCTTTTTTAGATTCAACTTAAGAAGAAATGTGCAGTTACACATACGGGTCCTTTTCAGAGATCAATAAGGGTTGTTCCTAAATTTAAAGGTAAAAATGGCTATTATATAAGTAATATATACTGTGTGTGTATATAAGTAATAAATGTGTTATATTTATATTATAATTATCCATCCATCCATCTATCTCTCTCTCTCTTATTGTTGTTGTTGCTATTATTATTATTATTATTATTATTATTATTATTATTATTATGAAATATTTAGGAAAAAAATCTATTATATTACTTGTAAAATCGCCACTGCATTTATATTTCATTTCATATATATTTTTGTATCCTATATTTTATTTTATATTTTACATTTTTATATTTATATTGACCTTTAACTATAAAGTCCTTTAAATAGTTATTGTTATTGTTCTTTTCTTCTTGATATTAAATAGCTTATTCTTCAAAATTTAGGACAGTCATAACAAGCATTTCACTACATATTTTACTGTGCATGATTTTGTACATGACAAATACATTTGAATTTGAATTTAATCTATTATAATATTCACGTCTGCTTGCAGCTGAGAAAGTAAAGGGGGGCCTTCAGAGGAAAGGCTACAGTAAGTCCCTGCTGAGGCTGAAGCCACTGGAAGAGTACTGCACAGCACTGCTGAACGCTAGCACTTCTGTCTCTGAAAGCTTAGAGCTTGTCCAGTTTCTGCTTCCCAAACCAGATGATCTAAATCCAGAATTCTCCCAGAACAGGTATTCACTCACTCTCTCTCTCTCTCACACACACACACACCCCAAAAATTATTTTCAACACATAAGAAGTGCAGTTAAGCTAAGTGAATTGTTATTTGATACAGCATTATGATCATGCCGTCGGATGAGTCTCTGGGAAAAAGCAGTCACCAATATTCAGATGCCGCTGTAACCCAGCCATTCGTGACCCAGATGTACCGATGCATTGCACCCTATGAGACTAAGGACACAAAGAACCGCCCTTTCAAGGTGGAGGTGGGAGAGACTGTGGATGTGCTGATCCAGGACAAAGCAGGTGAGCACAATTGGATATCATTGTGGTTTAGCCATCATTCACTTTTCATATGTTTATATTCTTTTATGTAAATTGTGGAACCGCATCTTTTTAGGCTGGTGGTTGGTGGAAAATGAGGCTAAATGCCTTGCTTGGTTTCCCGCTCCATACCTGGAGAACGCCGAGGCAGATGATGAGGCTCCTGATCATGAAGTTGGAGAAAGTAAGAGCTTTATAACAGATTAAGAAATCACATTTTCACTTTATGAACAGGACATAAAAATAACATCCCTAAGGGCTTTTATTATTGTTAAACTTTTCAATACTGGCTTCAGTCCAAATTCTATAATTATTATAAGCCTGCAGACATAATGTTACTCTTGTAGATCCGGATACACATACAAGGCAGACTTCAATTCTCATGAACTACTGAAGTATCTCATGTTATGTGAAAATTATGAGAGAAATATGAGAGGTTTTTGTAACTTTTATTTCCACTCTTCTTTCTATAGGTGTTCTGTATGTTGCCACCAAAAGTTATAAATCTACTAAAAGAGATGAGCTGTCTGTGGAAATTGGATCAGTGGTTGAGGTTCTACGAAACTCAAATGATGGATGGTGGCTAGTCCGGTAAGCATTTATGTTTGTGATTACAAACTAATCAGCAGATAATGAACAAACCACAGATTGAATTAACAAACACCTACCCGGCAACCATGAATAAAAGTGTAGAGAACATTTCATGAAGATTCATCTTGTTGATGATTGTTCCCATGAATCTGTTTCAAAAATTATTTCTTGAATTCTCATTGCTCTTTTCATTTATCTCAGGTACAACAAGAAGACTGGTTACATCCCTTCCATGTACCTGCAACCGTACAGGAATCCACGGGTGCATATAATTGCCCAGAGGGGTCTTCAGAGTTATTCCCAAAACTTGGCTCAGCTTCAGGTTCCTGTTAGCCAATCTGTGTTGATCCCAGGACATGAGCTGAGTCGTTCACAATTAAACCTGCAGCTTCCCGGAGACAACCTGAGTCTCCGTGATAAGGCCAGATCACGTTCAATGAACGTTCTATCACATGTTGGCCACGTGCCAGCAGTCATCAACGTGGAACCTGCAGAGGACAGCAGGGCCAGAAGCTCGAGCGGCAGCAGTGAAGAAAGCTTTAGTGAAAGTTTCAGCTCCTCAAGCAGTGGGTCCATCTCCATGAGCAGCCCCGAGGACATCCGGCAATGTAGCACCCCCCAGCCTGAACGCCTGAATCCCATCAACAGCAGCCTCTTGCCCAGCACGTCTGAGCCCAATATGTCCAAGTTGCCCAAAATTCCGCCCAGGCCTCAGGCGCAAGAGATCCTCAAACGCTGCACCACTGTAACACGTAAAAACATCTCCAGGAGCCAGATGCTTTCACCAGTTGGGGACATCCACAGCCGCTGAACACTACCCCGACATGTTCAATTCACTATTCCAGTTTGATGTGGGTAATTATGTCAGTGGTTGCTTAGTTGCATGGGGCAAAGATTGAAAAAAGTGTATTTTTCCAGTTGAACAGTTGAGATAAAAAATGGCTTTATTTCACTTTATCTATAAATCTGGGCAGAAAGACTTTGAAGGGTAACTGCAATCTGCTTTATGACAAATCATATATTTCATTGAAGATAACCAACACAAGGTTACGGTTCTTTGGTTGTCTCTCACACTTCAGCCTAAGACCTCCCTTGTAAATGATATCAGTGTTTAATGCTTCCTAATCAAATAAAAACCTTCCTCGACAATATGCTGCTAGGTTTGTACTTATCAGAGCTGGAGGCTGTGAATTGGCTGGCGCGTTTTATTATATTAGTGCTTTATAGCACTAATATAATCATATATCATTTTAATCATGTACCGCTGAAACTGTATTTAAAAAAAAAAAACTAATCGAATTAAAAGCAACCTAGTTTACGACCTGCCACACTGGAGGTTCTCTATTGAACCCAGTTAAAATGATTACACAATGAGTGAAATATGTCAGTGTTGTAATTAAGATATATATTTTTCCTGTGGTTTGTAATGAAATATTTTCATGTTATGAAGTAAAATGTCTTTTGCTACTTTTTGCTTTAACCATAGTGAAAATCTCTTCCATAGTGGAAATCCAATGTAGTGCATCATATATGCAATATTATTTGTACTCGTCCCTACAAGGAGTAATTACATGGTTTATTTTGCATATAAGTGCATTTGTATATGATTAAACATAACCTTTTATTTTAAAATGATTATGTGGAATCAAAAAACAATCTGTTCTGTCTTACTGTCTAATTCTCTATAAAAGTCTATATAGGTTTTTAAAAAAGATTTGAGAATTATGTTCTGGTAATGTTTTAGTATTTTAGTTCTCTCTTGCTGTGTGAATGTACAATAAAAAAGTTAATAAAAATGATCTACAACTACAACTTTCTCGCTTTTTATTTATATTAGGAAATTAATAGCTCAGCAAATTGTTTTTATATGTATATGTAGCACTTCTCTACATTATATTACATATAATATATACATATTATTTTGATGTTTCTTTGTAATGAATCCAAAAGAAACAGCGCAAGAATGAATAATATACAGTGGATCCTGTCGTCTAGAATGCAGTGCAAAGTTACACCACAAATCTTTCAACATGCTGGCTTTACTTTATGCATACCAAGGTTGCACAGACAAGAATCTCAAAGTACATCAAGTTCACTTGTTTTGCAAGATGAACACATTGCTCAAACCTCAGTTTTCAGGGCATTGTCTACAAATACTTTTTCCTGGACCTTAATGCTCATTTCAACTGACTACTAAAAGTAAACAACAACAACAACAACAATAATAATAATAATAACAATACAGTACAAAAGTGGCTCTTCATATGTAAAAGACACACTAGTTGAAATACTACATCTGCCTCTCTATATATGTGACCCATCACAGCAAAGGGTATTAAGTCAGAAATTATTAATTTTGAGTTATTGGTACCATACACTGATATTTTGGCTGATATCCTATAGCTTTAAATGATACCAAATTTTCTACCAAATTTCTCTAGTTTTGGAGTTACTAACCAAAACCTGCCTAGAATTTTCAGCTTTTTAAGCATGCAACATTGGAGAAAATCACATTTAATGTAATCATCAACAAATTATTTAATAATTACTGACTTTACACCCACTTTGGTGCAATATATATATATATATATATATATATTGGATGAAGGTGTTTTGCCTTCATCAAATGAGACTCATGCTCAATTTGATTCAGATTAGGTGACTGACTTGAATAATAAATAAAATATTTTTTCCCTTAAAAGGGTGCTTTCAACGAATGCCACAACCGAGTGTCCCCCTGCAATGTTCCTCAAGACACGTCCAAAGGGTTTTTAAGCATTCAGCTGAATCTGAGTAGATAAGTGAGTGAGTAGACTATATATAATATGAATACACACATACATATTTGGTATTCTATAGTTTTAAATTTATTTAAAAACCTTAATAACTATGACAACAAAGTCACAAGTCTTGGGAATATGATATAAAAAGCTAACACATGTCCTCTTATAATAGTAAATACAATTAGCCATGTAGCTTTATACTAAATGTTGACAGAGAAAGCAGTTTCCTGCTTGCTCTCGTACAACACAGCCACATTCTTCAGCACTGTATACAGAGACTCGGACATTTTTAGACCTTAGTGATCAGCTAGCATTGGTCAGAACACAGGAAGGGCCCATTGCAGTCTTGACAGGAACAGCTGTGGTAATGTTCACATCATCGTCTGAGCTCTCGTCACTGGATGCACGACCCCTCTGGCTTTTGACCCCATTCACGCCCCTTTTTTTGGTGTTAGAACCCTTCAAAGCACTGACACTGTCATTGTCACTGTTCTCTGAGTTTTCCTCACTGCCGTCTGATTCTTCCAGGTCATCGATATCGTCTGCATCCTCCTGCCGTCTACTCGGTTTCTCCTGTTCTGCCTGTCTGTCCAGTAGAAATATGTCCTGAGGAGTGGTGTCCATCTCGTCGCCCTGCATTTCTCCACTGGAGACAAATAAACACATGTCAAGACTCAGTCAAAATGATAAATTTTAAATTGTTATAAAAAGTATAGTGGCTTCCATAATCTGTATTGTCAACATGGGTGCCTTAGGGCCCTTAAAAATGTTCTCATTTTCGCGTTCGTTTGCTGATAATAGTTGCCTATTAACTGATTAATAACATTGTGATTTTTAACCATAGATTTAGCAAATAGACAAAATTCCATCATTCAAATTATTTACTTAAAATTTCTGAAGGAATTAACATCTGATTTGTGCAATATTTCAAATATTTAATGCAGTGAATGTTTAAAATAGCATGGTTGAGTGAAAGCTCTAGAATTAATACTGAAAAATAACCGTTCTATAGAACGTTGAAACCCCTTAGACAGGAAAAGACAAATTTTATATGTTCAAGGTCACTGTGCCAAGGTCAAAGGTCACACATGCAAATTAGCTACCCACCACACAGGTTTAGGTCATACATATATGCTAAAATACCATAATTTAAATACAGGTAAAAGCGTCTCAGCTCAGTGTGAAAGAACTTGTGTAAGACTGGAAAATTCATTCTCTGCTCACCTGTCTTTGCTCCCTGTCACTCGCATCTTCTGCCACATGTAATCCAAGAACATGGAGGCCTGCAGTAGACGCCCAATCCTCTGCATGTGTCTCTCTGTGAAGGCAAAGCCATGACCATGTCACATGCCAGTATCAAATATTAATCCTAATAAATTATTTAATAATCTGCCAATTATTAAATCTTTCACGTTACATGAAATTATATTACTCTATCCTCGACATGGCCTTACTAAAGTGCTTTATTACAACCTCCTTCAAGAATTAGGAGCAATTTTCTTCTCTTGGGTCTGTGGTCAAATTCCACAATCAAGGTATGTTATTTCATCTGTCCTTATAAACTGTACAATAATTCTGTCTGGATTTGCTTTTCTTATTGGTCAGAAAGTGCTTAGATTTGACACAGCTGGATGACAAATTAAAGGAATGTACATTACATATTAGTATATACACTAAACAGGAATGGTCTGATCTGCTTGGTCCACTATCTCAGCATTAAAAAAAATATCCTGAATGGATAATGCATGAATCAAAACAACAGATGTTCACGGTTTGTAAAAAACATTTGGGGCAGACGGCATCATCATCATCATCGTGCTATAAAATGAAAAATAAACCATGAAAATCTTATTTTAGTTTGCTTTTTCTTGTGTTTTCAACATAGCATACTTTATACTAAAACTTTAATTGAGCTTAAAAACACACCTTAAGGCTGGATAAAAATATTTCCTGGTTCCTTATCAGCGGCCGCACCCGGATGTTTTTGCTGCATCTAATTTCTTTTTTTTTTTTTTTTGAAAAACTATGCTGAAAACCTCAGAAAACGCCTCAGACAACGTTAAATGACAAAGAACACGATTCTGTGTTAGATGTTGTGATTGTGATTCTGAGATCGGTTTAGTTCTGTTTGAAATAGTTATATTTCAAACATATATATATATTTTTTGAGCTGCAAGGCTGCTGTTCTATAGACAGTTATTCAGAGTTACCAGCTTCAGTCACTTTACCTACATTAAGTTTTAAAAGCTTTTGGGCTTCGAAAGTCACCTCTTTTCTCTATTTAAAAAAACAAAACTAAAACAAAACAAAAAAAAAACCCAAAACAAAACAAAAAACCTCACACAAACATGGGTGCCCCATTTAGGTTTTTAAAAAGTTTTAATGAGAAACCGGGATTTTTTTTTATCCGGCATTGTGATCACAGTTTACTTCTATTTCCATATAGTATGTTTAATTCTGAATAAGTTTATAAAGACACTGTTTACCTCTTTTTTTAACCTCTTTGTTTAGCTTTGCTTGAGGGACCTGAGCTGCCTCTGTCATGGTTAAAATATGTATAATATATAAAAAAACAAAACAAAACAAAACAAAACAAAAACAAACAAACAAACAAAAAAACCTATAAAAATTAAGTTTTTTCCCCTATATACTGCATGAGAAAATATAATCACCCCAGAATAATTATTCACCTCAGGTTGAGGAAGTATTCAAAGACATCCACCTCGACTTTTGCAAATAATTCTTAACTGTAAAAAAGTAAAAAAAAATCAAAAAAAAAAACAGGAAAAGATTATTATCTAACAAAGTTTTTTCTAAGGAGAACGCTTATTTAACATTACCTGGTGGAAACCCCTTCTTACTGAAACTGTTTGTTTTTGGTGTGAGATATATTTTCCCCCCAAGAAAAATATATAGTATATATATTTTATATAGATAGAGATATATATAATATATATATATCTCTGTAGAAAAATAGGCTACAGAGAGGCTAGAACACAGAAAGAGCTGTTTATGGCTTTCAGAGAGTAAGCAGTGCAAGACTAACAACTTGCTGTTGATATTTTATAATAGCATATCCTTATGGCTCATTCTGGGATAAACAGCAACATTTCCGTGACATAGAATCTCAAATTCATCTGGATTTATTTAGTTCTCGCCTAGATGAAAGTAAAAAAGCTTTAAAATTTATGAAATTACGTCAAATGTTTACTTAATTCCAATTTCTAGTATATTAGCCATTATAAAATCCACTGTATCATGTAATGAAAAAATAAATTCAGGGAACCGACCGGGTAACATCCACCACACTTATGCAGTTAATTTATCTAACAATATCTGCAGCATAAATTGTTTTTGTAGACAATCAGCATAAGTGTAGCAAACATTTTATGTGAAGAAATTCTTTGGAGTTGCTGTTCTTTGAAAACTGTAGGTCAAGTATTGACACAGTAACATTCATAACATTTTGACAACCCGGAAGATGGTTCAAAATCCTCTCATAAGAACTTGTTCAGCTACCTTTTCCTTATCATTTGTCAAAGGATAAACTGTCAAAAATGGTATTAGTAACAAAAACTAACCAGAAAGACAACTTTTATTTTGAGATTCTATGTCCTGGAAATGTTGCTGTTTATCCCAGAATGAGCCACATAAATAAATAATCAATAAACTCAGATAAATGTATTATAATGTCATAAAAATATAAACTGGTAATAATAAGAATACTAATGCTTTACTACTACTAATACAAAACACATTAATTCTGAGATTAGTATATTCCATTATATTTTTAAATATTACAACCTAAAATCAAAAAAATATGATAAAATAAATCTGTAAACTGTACGTTTCAGATTCTGGCCTTTGCACTAAGTCACCACTGCACCCAGCAAGACATGGATGCAAAACAGAAGCTAAAAATTGTACAGGAATTTATGGATTTATAAAATCTGTGCCTGTTCCCCAAGAACAAAGTGTACAGAGTAGAGTTAACATGTTGTGTGAAGGACACTATTATCCCTGACTGATTGTTTGAATGAATATATTTTTAAGCGTTTTTTTAAGTGTTTAAATGAACAGTGTAAAGACAGGCCACAGAAGCTACTAACCAGTATAAGGGATGAGGCCCTCTAGATGAGTGCGTGCTCCCTGGAACTGCAGCAGTTCATCCGGGTTCATGTGAGTCAGCAGCACCTGTAGTACTGCCTGGGCGCTCAGACAACTCCGTGCATTCGTGTTCCACACAACACAGTATCGCAGAAGGGACTCTGAACATACACAAGTACATGACCAAGTCATCAGACTGACTGATTTATAATACCCAACAATCTGAACTGAAAATAAATAACGTAAAATAAAATACAACACATTGTCCCTCCAACAGGAATTGCAGTTTTGGTCATGTGATTACATATTTATTACTGCAATTACTTGCAATCAGGAAGATCGAAATGCCATTGCGAAAAACGTGAAATGTTTTAAATGGAATTACTATTACCGTGTTTCCCCGATAATAAGACCTACCCTAAAAATAAGACCTAGCTAAATCCAAATTTTGTCCGCACCTTCCCCTCATTTTCTATGAATGCACACGCGCCAGCGCTATTTACAGCAGCGCCGCGGAGGAGAGACAGAAAAAGAGGAAGTTAAGGGAACAAAA
>JAQMYF010000003.1:10991849-11011248 GCA_030014195.1 Neosilurus mollespiculum | reverse complement strand
AAAATGTTAAAATATTATATATATATGTATATATATATATATATATATATATATATATATATATATTAACATTTTCTTTCACATTTTTCCTGGCAGAAAATCCGACTCTATTGGGTGCCAACCACTGGCACTGTTTAGCATTTTTGAAAATCTCGTTGCCATAGTAACTGGCTGAAAAATGTGAATTTTTCGCTAAATGCTGATTACTTTGCCTACAGGCATGATATTTTGATAATTCAAATGACTACTCATATGGCTTCTAGGCAAGCTAATCTTTTGGCACACCCTGAATTTGGTCAGGGCTCAAGATCATTGGAAAAGGTCAAAATCACAGCATGTAATATCCATGACACTGTTGCTCCAGTTGGTCAGGTTGAGGCTCAGCAACATTAATAATGCAATAAAATGAAGTCAGCTGAATGTACTGAATGAGCAGGTTATAACACCAATGGACTTTTTCTTCCCTGACGGTACAGATATAAAATGGTGACTCAAATAATGAAAGACTGGTTCAGGGAGCATAAGGAATCATTTTCACACATGTGAACCTGGCATCCCAGGGTCCTGACCTTAACCCTATTGAAAGTTTTCGGGATGTGCTGAAGACAACTTCATGGAGTCGTTCTATTTTTCCCCTCATCAGATCAAGACATTCGTGAAAAATTAAACTTAACACTGAATGGAAATATTTGTTATGTTGCTTAAGTTTGTTGAAACAATGGCATGATAATTATGTGCTGTAAGGCTAAGGGCAGGACAACAACATATTTGTATGTGAAAGTTTTTTGGCCTGGCAGTGTATAATACATAATATTTTACCAAGTTTCATTTTGTCAGATTTTTTTCTTCATTATTCTCCATAACCAATACTATTACGTAAAACACAGAAGAACCTTTTATTGCAATTTTTTTAGGGTTTTGCATATTCTGGTAGGACTATAAGTCTGGCATTATAATGTCCATTGTTCTGTTTTAAAATGCCATCAGTTATCTATACTAAACAATTAGATAATCAGATAACTTTACAGGTAATTGTATTTTCTGTATTTGCAAGTCCTTCAAAATTGTTGAAAAGATGCTTTAATAAACATAACCGGGTTGATGTACAATCTTTTTGCATATAGAATCTAATTTGAACTGTAGAGACGCATTTATAATTATACTCAATTCATTCAAAAACAAAAGTAGTTCAAATTCTTGTTTAAAGAATTCAATTTGTACTATTTCATCATGTGGCATGGGTAGAATCATATAGGGTCATCATATTACTGAGAAACGGCAAAGCGCCAAGGCCTGTCCTGAGGTGGAAAACTTAGACTTCCATAAGTATTACATTAACACCTCTTTAAGAAAACGTTATTAAAGATTTAATACTTGAACGGATAGATAATACTATAAATTTCACTCCAGAAAACACTTTTATAGCTACACTTCTTCATGTATTTTTGTTTTAGCATTTATTTTGTGTCAGAGAGCCTCTTATCTATTGTAATATAGAAATAAGTTTTCATGTGTGACCTGGAGCAGGAAATAGAGCCCACAGCATTGGAGTGGCCGTGGCCAACAGCCACACACTGTACATGACCAGTCACTGGGTCCATCTTCCACACCCGCAAAGAATTGTCCTGTACAAACACATACACACGCACACACAGGTTTAGAATGGGAACAATAAAGTCTCTGTATTTCTGTTTCTGTATTGAATCATGACTCATTAAATAAACTTTTTATACTTTTTCTAATCCCCTCACCTTGGCACAGCTTGCAAACATGCAACGTTTTCGGAATACATCCAGAGACAGGACAGTGTCTACAAAAAAAATACATGTCCCCAACGATACAATCTATATTAAATTGTGCAGTTTTGCATTTAGATACTTAACCTAATGCACACATACAAGCATCCTGATCACAGGATTGCACAAATTGTTGAGGCATCACCTCATGGCTATCACCCACCTGTGTGTCCGTACAGAATTTGGCAGCTGTTTGTGGCCAGCTCAAAAACTTTGAGTTGGGAGCTGTTTGTAGCCACTACTACGTGACTGTCCTCTTTTCCCAGGAATCTCACATCCAAGATGTCATCATTATAACCCACAAACTTGAAAAAAATGCAAAACAGACAGTAAAAGCATGAGCATTTTCTTTTTAGAACAGAAGAACTACAATATAATCTAATCACATTATATTACAGCTAGGCATATAAAGACTCACAAAATTCATAATTCAGTTTAATTCCTGATATTTTTGACTGCGCACAATTTGATTTCCACACAATATTTTTGGAAAAAAATATAAATATGATGAACATTTTATTACAAACACTTATTTTCCCATTTATCTCACCTTATGTATTCCTTCATTTTATCTTACTATACCTTAATTTTCTGAAGAACCAACAATAATTATTCTCACTTACTCATTTGCCGAACCGCTTAATACTACTATTAGGGCTGTGAGGAGGCTGGAGCCTATCTCAGCCAACACTGGATGATAGTGGGGTACACCTTAATCAGCTCGCCAGGCCATCGCATGTCCAACACACATAACCATTCACACTCACACCTAGGAGCAATTTGGAACAGTCAATTAGCCTAATGTTTTTGGGCTGTGGGAAGAAACTGGAGTACCCGAAGGAAATCCACTCAAACTCTGCACAGAAACGCCCGAGCCCGGGAATCGAGCCCAGGACCGTTTTGCTGTGAGGCAGATGTGCTAACCACTACATCACCGTGCTAAACCAACAACAACTTCCCCAAATATTATCGAAGTTTGGTGTAAAATATAACAGCCTATTAACGAAATTTCCAATTATTAAAAAATGGAAAAGGTGAATAACAAAAATGCCTTTCCTTAATAACAAATTATGAACCTTTTTGAATGCTGTAGTCAGGCTGAAACATAAAGCAACTACCTCTATGTTCTTCACTTTCCTTTTGCTTTCACTGGTCTGTAAAAAGCTCCAATTTCGTCATGAATTAATTTGTACAGATATTTATAGTCAGGTTTTATTTAATGTTATTTTGCCCTCTGCTGTCCAAAGAATGGAATTACAGAGTTTAAAAAACAAACAAACAACAACAAAAAAAACCAGAGAAACAGCTTGATAATCACGGTACATTTTTTTAATACTTCGATTCAAATCATCATAAATTAATTGATTAAATATGTTATCATCACATATTAAATATTATTACATGCCCAATTCCATGTGATGGTCTCTTAAGCAGGGAAACTGGAGATGTAGCTAAAACCCTCCTTTATATATGAACAAAATGAATTCTGTATTATAACTGAAACAAACATTCATCGATAATGGTGGACATCTCGCTAGCATGGGGGCCTGGAACAATTTATTTCGGCAGGCTGCCAACAGAGTGCATAACATCAAGCTTTTTCTTTACAGTATCTATTGAAAATGAAATACTTCTTACTGTATACATGTTTAAATTTGAGATTCATTACACAAACTCACAACTGAACTTCTTAATTGATCAGGATGGACAATGCAATGATGCCAAGTGTCCAGGAGAGTTAGTGTGGAGGAACATTTGAGATGTGTGTGCGAGTGAGTGATCACCTGCTGCTGTACAGTGAGAGAGGGCAGCTGGTAGAACAGGATGTTGTGCTCAGCAGTGACTGTTGCCAGGCGGTTGCAAAGAGGGAGGAACAGACAATACATCAAGCTTAGCGGATCCCCGTCTTCCTGACCTGCCTGGGACACTGCAGTGTTTGGTAGTGTCTGTGTGAACACACACCGAGCCGAGCTAGACTCCCATACCCTCAGCACACCTAGAGAACACGAGGAGTAGGTCAGAGCTTTCATATACACGGTGATAATATGAGCCTTTTCACACATTACGTAAAATTTCATATATGAATAAATACACAATAGTATGTAGTACTTTCAAATAAAAAAAAATAATGAACAAAAAGTATCAGCTTGTCTTGAAAATACACACAGAACTTAAGTTTTAGACAAATTTGAGTTTCTCACTTGAAAAATTCTCAGGATTCCAAATGAAATAATTTTTAAAGGAGGATGTTTGATGAAAATTTCATCATTTCATGAAGATTTTTTCATTCAAAATTAGATAAGCATATGTCGTTTTACCAAATCATGCATGGGTGGCAATATCCCCGATTTTGTTCTGCACAGGGCAGATCTGAATACATGCCAGGAAGTGTCCGTCCAAAATGTCCATTCCGACTTTTCCATCTCTTGTGATAATAAGAAAGAATCTTTTTTTCAACCAGATGCACTTTTTATAAAGTTCATCTAGGTATGTAACTTTCGAGCAAAACATATCTAAACCAAATTCTGAAATGTTGATTACACAAGCATGTGAATATGTTTCCGTCTGAAAGTGTCCACTCCGAAACCTAGGTTTATGCCATCGGTAAATTAACACAAAGATATTTCTACCAATAAAAGCTCAGAAAAAATATCCATTTGCTACATATTTTATATACTATACATTTAGAATCTTACAGGCTGCTGATTTGGATACAAGCCCACACTGAAAGTGTGTTAAAATGTTTGTCCTCTCCGGACCCTTTTGTTACAAAACTTAAGGTGTCCTATATTTGTTGTCTTCCCTGAATTCATAGATTTATTTCTACTACTAAAAAGTCACTGATTATGTTATTCAACTTTTAAAAACCTTTATTTTTGACCTCTTTCTGACAGATTGCAGTCAGAAGAGACTGTGAAAATGCCCACATCACACTGAAAGTCTTAAACATTAGAGCCTATTGTTGTAGGTCTACATGACACTAAACATTTACTTATAGTATAATAACTGAATAATTAAACTATATGAATGTTGCTTCAGCATGGCAGCTAATAAGTGTTGCCATTAAAATAAAATACACAGATACATAATAAAAGAATACATTCTGATAAATGTTGATAAATACTAGCAAAATTCCCTCCCTTGGTTTAAAAAAACCTCCAACAGTATCTACAGCCTGGAAAGGAAACACAGATGAAAGGAGGAGCCTACCTTTACTTCCAGCAGTGACAAAGTGCAGCTCTTTACGTTTCACACCAAGCATGGAGTAATCCTCGTTTTCTGGAAGAATGACTACTTCCTCCACAGCCTACAAACACACACACAGTCCATTTCCACCTCTCCAAGCAAAATGAAGCTACAATAAAATCCAATACAAATGCATACAGAATCTGGAGCAACGTCGTACCTCATACACTGGAACAGTTCTCTGTACTTTCCTTTCTTTCAGGTTCCACACTGTGCAGATTTTGTCTCGCCCAGAGCTGGAATCAAACACAGCATCACAGTTTGGCTTAGATACTCATGACAAAGGAAAAACTGACTTCAGTAAAACAAACCTGTGAATAAATATATTGTCTCAAAGATGTGAGTTGACAATGAACACAGACTAAACCATTTACAATATACACATATCAGCCATAACTTTAAAACCACTGAGAGGTAGAGTGAATAACAGTGACACATTATTACATTTACATTTATGGCAGATGCCCTTACCCAAAGTGATCTATATTTTTATCTCATTTATACAACTGAACAGTTGAGGGTTAAGGGCCTTGCTCAAGGGCCCAGCAGTGGCAGCTTGGGGTACTGGGGCTTGATTGGCCCACCTGAGTCTTATCCATTGAACATTATTATTCATTCAAGAGATTTTGGTTTCTGATTGGTGGAAAGCCATCAAATAATTTTTGGTATTGCATCATTGCCATCAGATAACCGAATTATTGCATCATTGCTATAAATTAAGTAGAATGATTACTAGACACAACATAGTAAAGTGGCTGTTTACTTTGAAAATATTTTTAATGCATTAAAAAAGCTGTCAGCGTGTTTCTGCCCTGCGATAGCCAGGGTGTACCCTGCCCTCGCCCAGAGTCGGCTGAGATGGGGGCCAATCTCCCCGTGACCCTAATCAGGAAAATGATGAATGAATAAAGTTAGAGAATATGTCTTTCATATGAGATGGAGAATTATTTGGACATGGAGGGTGTTCTCTACAGAGACCTAAAAACAACCCCTCAACAGAATAATTATCGTATCATACTTCACCTCATTCAATAATTTTTTATTATCTCAGTACAATGGCATCTGCCACACAGTGGGTTTATTAGAAATGAAAAAAGTGACTTTGACAGGGGCCCCATTGTCATGGCTTGGTGTCATTCCCTTCTGTGTACCTGATGAGAGTGTGGCCATCAGGAGAAAAGGCCAGCGATGTGACTGTGCTAAAGTGGCTCTCCAGAATGCAGATACACTTGCTTGTGCGCAGGTCCCATATACGAATTCCACACTCCATAGAGGAAGAGAAGAGGTGCAGCAGGCTTATGTCAGGATGGAACTGCACCAAACTGAACAAAGCAGTTTTTAGTAATAATAAAACAGCATCCAGAAAAGATATGAACTTTTATCAAATATATAATTGAATACCACTCAGTCACAAAATTTTGTACTTCATTACTTACTGAACAACGCCGGAGGAGCCTTTCAGATTGTGTGTGCAGTACTGTTTGACTACATCCCACACCTTTATTGTGCCATCACAACCACCTATAAACACACACAGGAGTTTTATATTTGTCTTTATTTGTCTTGAAAGCTATGAAGCTCTTACATTAAGATTATTCTGTGGTGTACCAGTTGCCAGCAGAGTAGAGGTGCAGTCAAATGTCATGCTGGCCACAGGAACATTGTGAATGGCCCTCCATGAGCGAGTGCATTTCTCTTGCTTCCAGTCCCACTGCTTCAGCAGTAAGGCCTTGCTGGCAGTCACCAGTATCTGCAATAGGATACAAGCACAGCCATCTCATTGCTGATTTCTTATGAAACACTGTTTTGGGCAGATTTTCAAAACAGCACACACATCCTGCCCAACCCCCAACCCCCACCCAGACAAGAGAATCAATTACCTCATCATCCGGGCTGAGAGAGAACGAGGTGATGTCTTCGTGATCATCCTATGTAAATTAAAAAAAAATAAAAAATGAAATGATGATGTCATCAGTTTATAAAGCTGTTTACATCTAAACACTGTCCTCATAAATGTTTTTATGGTCCTAAAGAATATTTGTGCCAAATTGCATCCAGGAAAATAAGCATGCAACAATAGTCTGCATGGAATCATATGTGATAGCTTCTTGAAAATAACCTATTCCAAACAATGAGGCATCACTTTTCTTGGTTTACTTTGGTTTTAAAGCTTTTTAAACCAATATAAAACTCTGAGACGCCACAAATGTTAGAGTTATCTTAATTGTCTTTGCTACTAATATAGACATAAGAGGAAATCACTCTCAGGGACTGAGATATCTATACAAATAAAACTGAATTGAATTGAAGTACTAAAGAAAGAGGGCTGGAAACCATTATGTAATGTTATACATACCTGTTCAATGTTGTGAACAATTTTGCCAGTGGAAATCTGTAAAATGTTGACTCGTGGCCCAAAGGTGCAAAAGATATACTGTTCATCGTGGCTTATCTTCACATGGGAGAAGAAAACAAAGTTTTAAAGCGTATACTGGCAGTCATTTAATCACACCTGCATCACCAATATTAGTTATTCCTCTTATTTACCTGTACTTTCCCTCCCTTGTAGAAAGGCTCGACTTTGCTGCAGACAGAATAACTAAAAGCAGATAGGGGTTAGATGGGGGTTAGTGTTAAAAGAGTGCATCACGTGCGACTGATCATCTTTTGGCTTGGGAAGTCTTGCCTATCTTAACTAGCTATATGACCAGAGACCAAGCTACATCTGGCTATTAGAATACATACAAAGCTACAACTAATGTTATTTAACTAAGATAAATAATCAAACTTACTTTGTTTTAAACTGAAGAGTGCTGGCTGCCATAGCCACACCTTTTCAGAACTCTTGTGAACAGGGTATTTTAAAAATAAATTGATTTTAATTTACAGTATTACAACTTCTACTGAGCACATTCCCCCCTCGCGCGGTGTGCATGTGTTCCGACTCGGAAGGCGTCGCACAAATATGACGTCATCGTCCAAAAGCGTGAAACTTTTTTTTAAGGTTCATGTGTTGTTGTTTTTTTGTATATACTGCTTGTATTATTATTCAGACATCTGTTATATTAGTTTTTTTTTACGAGGATATTAATGAAGTTATTATCGTTGACGTCACTGTCGCTTATTTAGTGCTGTATAACAAATGGCGTCTCAGTTCTTCACTTGTGCACTATAGAGCATCAGGAATGTATGTATTACTCCATTTCCGGTGTAGTGCACCTATACAGGGATTGTAATGTGATTTAACACGCCTCCAAAGCACCATCGCGACGTCACATCCGGTTTTGGTTTCACTCCCTGTTATACAGATTGGCTGACGTTAAAATTGTATATTAGTTTAATGAGCTGCTTGAGAAAAGAGTTATTTTTACGGCATTTAATGTTTGGTTTATTGTCCGTGTAAGCCCAGCCCGAAGGGACGTTATAACTGTAGTTTAAGTTTATAATTTGCAGTGAAAGTCATGGCTACACCAGTTTTACAGGGTCTCAGGTGTTCGAAATCCAGACCGTTAATTCTCCATCAGGTTTATTCCAGCCGAAGCTCCTGCTACAGGGCATGTACACAACCCGTCTACAGGGGACCCTGCACTCAGGTAGGACATCATATCTCTACACAGCTGTGTTTAACTCCACACCTGCCTGCTATTACGTGCTGGATTTTATGAGATATGATGTGATATGATGATTTGTGTTTCTTTTCAAATCTGCAGCTGAAAGTAGCCTTCACATCCAGGAATCCTGTATTTCTCAATGTGAGGACACTGTCTTCTGTCCCTCCTCCACCCTCTTCTGGAGGCAACAAATCTACAGAGAAGAAAAGTGGTGTAAGCAGGCAGTCAAATGATCAGATCAAAGATACAAACCATGTTACAAAAGAAAAAAAAATCAGACAAGAGCTCTCGGGGAGTGCAAACCTCTGCCAAGCCCAGCAATATTAACCAAAATGTCAAAAATCATCCTATCTCACAATGTTAGATAGAAAAAAAAAAATCTTGAATCCAGAATTTGATCTGGATCTTCTCCAAAATTCTTGTTCTGAGGCACCAGGTCTGGTAGAACTTTTATGAAAATTTGTACATAACTTTTAGCTGCTAACAAACAAAAACACGAATCCTGGGTAAAGGTTTATTCCATTTAAAAAAAAAAAATACAAATAGTGATAGATCCACATATCCTCTGTGAAATATCCCAATATTTTGGGCCAATTATGGCTAGTTCATGTGATTTCACCCCCATTTTGAACAAGAATGCCTTAATTCTGGAAAGAGGTGTGATTTGGAGTTTCAAATCTGACAGAACCACTGTTAGTAAATTTTACTAATTTGAAACTATAGACAATTTTGCATCTAAGTAATTTTACCAACTGAGGAAGTTTTGTATTTTTAAGGTAAAAAAAATTGTTGCATGTTTTATTTTACTTTTTAAATTAAATATTATTAGTGAAAAATCTGAAATTAAATATGTAGCAAACATTTCCAGATCAATGTATATTCTCACAGTAATGTTTAATAAAAATACAGGTTCATAGTACTTTCTTCTGAGACACGTTAGCCATTAGATACAAACATTACAGTATACATATTATACTGATGTAAAAGTCTTCCTATTGATTTTACAGTGTGCCCAATACGCTAGGCACTCAGGATCAATTTAGCCAGGATACAGTGATTTTTGAATGAAGGACACACTCAAAATTAATTTATAAAACCTGGAAATCAGTGCTTCATGAATATTCTTATAAAGTGAAGAATTTCTAGGATTATAGGCATAATGGAATTTTCCTTACTCCCAAAAATCACTATCTGAGGCCATCAGACTTCCAGAAACCTTGGGCTTTCCCCACTCCATGTCTTTCTTCCCTTTCAAGAACTGATAAAGACTCGGGTATTTCTTCACCGAAACTTCTGTTCTACATGTTATCCAAACTTTAGTTGAACCAACCTTAACAAAACCCTTCAGTGCTTGTGGAATAATACATAAACTTTCCTCTAGGCCTCATTTGCTTATAGGAATCACACACATAAAATGTACATTCTTCCATATAACACCATTAGTTACATGATCAAAACAGTAGACAAGTAATTTAATTGATTTTATACCCCTCATCATATTGTCTCAGTATTGTTTATATGAAACATAAATATGTGCATTCTAACATTGACTTGGAAATGTTTGCTACATATTTAATGTAATTATTTTCACAAATAATGTATTTTATTGAAATAAAACATACAGTAAACAATTGCTTTCTTAATTACATATGCAAAAAAAAAATCCCCAATTAGTGAAATTAAATAGCTGTAAAATTGTATAGAGTTGCGAATTAGTAAAATTAAGCAACAGTGAAAATATCATGCCTTGCGATGGCCTGGCGAGCTGTCCAGGGTGTACTCTGCCCTCGGCCAGAGTCGGCTGAGATGGGCGCCAGCATCCTTGCGACCTTAATTAGGATTAAGCGATTCAGAAAATGAGTGAATGAATGAAAATATCTAGAGCAACAGTGTACTGGCTGCTTGAAATTTGTTTGGACCCCTAGTTGGCCCCCTAGTTAAGATTAGCAAGCTGTAAAATCAAAAGGAAACATTTTACATCTCCAGGTTATTTAGTATGTTGGACCTTACACTCATACCTTATGGCCTTGTGTCCCTTTTGAGATCCCATTCAAAATAGCAAAAAAAGCTATTTTCATTCTGGAGCCAACTTCTAAGGTCTGTAAGTCATTTAATATATCCTTTATAAATTCCTTAATTTTTCTGGTGTTTAGAAAGTGGTAAACCAAGTCTTATATAGTTAATGTGTAATAAGGATATACAAATAAAAAAACACACAAATTTGATTCATAGTGATTTTCTAGACCACATTTAAGTTAAACCAAATATATAATTTGAGGAAAAAATGGTATTAACCAACAGTTCTACAACTTTTCTGATAGAAAAATAAAAACTAAGGGTTGGTCAGGTTTGTAAATCCAAATCACAGACTGTCAAACTCTTTCAAGAATTTAGGCATTTTTGTTCAACTTGACACCCCCTCCAAAGGAAGCCAAATTTACATTTATGGAATTTGGCTGACGCCCTTATCCAGAGCGACTTACATCTAACGTTTTTATACAACTGAGCAATTGAGGGTTCAGGGCCTTGCTCAAATCTCAAATCTCAAATCTCAGGAGCTAATCGTAACTGGACTTAAATATTTGACCTTAGTACTGCCAGTGCATGTAACTGGCAGTGAGCAATGTTTCATCCAAATCAAAACATTTGTATGGGAGGCTCTGGTTGAGTTGACATGGAATGACCCTAAAACATACCTTCCTTGGTGGAGATCAAAAGATCACAACTGTGAGTTATCATTTTCTGAGTCTTTGTTATAATGCAAGTCATGGATTGTCAGCAAGAACATCAATCAAACTGACCCTTCAAAACATCTTTTACTGTGCACAGACCACCATAAAACTTAATCAGAATTAGGATGAGAACATATTCTAACAACCTACCAGTGAAAATGCTGTATTTTGAAGCGTGCCCCGTGCATTTTCTGGATCTCATGTCGAGAGAAGTTGGTGTTGCTCAAGTACGGATTCCCAAGTGTCTACAGATTTTTGTTCACTAAAGTATGGCATGAGGCAACACATGTAGCTGTTAAGCAGATAACACTGTATTGGGTTTGCACTTATAGGACATAAAATTAATTATAATTATATTATTTTTTCTACTATTCTACCTGTCTACTGTTTCTCCTCTAATATACAAGTGTATTTTAGGCTTTGCATTATGCTGAAGTCATTCATTATTTGCTTCTCTGTGTCTTTTATAGCCAGTCACATGGAAATCTCTTGCTGTCACATTTGCCTTGGGTGGGACTCTCCTTTTGGGCATGAAGTACTTCAAAAAAGAGAAAGAAGAAAGTAAAGCTTTCACATTTCATTCTCTTTCACAAGCTTAAACTTTTACCTAAATCTAAACTTTTTAGACATAAATACTCTTATTGTTGAAGATAAGTGTTGTTTCTTATGAATCTATTTCTAGTTTGTTTAGTGCATCTCAGTTTGTGGTGTAAACATTCACACAGAACGCTTAAAGGGTGTTTTTATTCCTTATGTAGAGTTAGAGAGAGAGAGAACAAAGTCTTTAGGAAAACCAGCACTTGGAGGCCCATTCTCTCTTATCGATCACAACAGTAAACCTTCAAAAAGTGAAGATTACCTCGGCCAGTGGGTGCTGATCTATTTTGGGTTCACACACTGCCCAGATATCTGCCCTGATGAACTGGAGAAAATGATTGAAGTCGTGGATGAAATCGGTAACAGGGCTTGTTAAGAGTCGCTTGATTCCACTTGGTACAAAGTTGCTTTAATGTGCTGTCCGTAATGATGGTTTCTTTCTCCTCCAGACAGGATAAAGACCCTCCCAGATTTAACCCCAGTTCTGATCACTATTGATCCAGAAAGAGATATACCAGAGGCATTGGCAGCGTATGTCAAAGGTAAACTTTTAGCTACTGTCTCTTTGTACAGCATCCTCAGAGTGGATAAGTCATGAATACATTCTCTAACCTGCCAGGCACGTCAAAGCTTTAGCATACTGCCCAATCCCATGCTCTGCCTCCATGGAAACCTTATTAACTAGACTAAAGGGTGCTATGTAGCTTGATGTCATAATGCATGACTTGTATAGTCTATTAATACAGACTAAGGGAACAGAACAGGGGGGCATGGTGGCTCAGTGATTATCACTGTCTCCTCACAGCGAGAAGGTTTGATTCTCGGGCCTTTCTGTGTTTCGAGTTTGACTTCCTGTGCTTGTGTGGGTTTCTTCTCGGTAGTCTGGTTTCCTCCCATAGTCTTAAGACATGCACGATAAGCCACCTGGCTACTCTAAAATGTCCAAAGGTCTGAATTTGAGTGTGAGTGGATGTTTGTGTCCCTGCAGTAGAGGTTGTACCCCACCTCTCACCTGAAGTCAGCTCAGATTAGTTCCATTATTAGTCGGGTTAGTTCCCCTGCAACCCTGATGGAAACATATATACATATAATTGATTGGCGGAATAGGGCAAATATTGAGTTTGTATTTGTGAGCACTGAATAAAGTCAGCAAGCTGTTAGCCAATTTGTTTGTTGAGAGTTGCTGTTGTAGGTAGTATTCTGGTTCGTTTAGGATCTGTATTTCCCTCTATGTTTAAAGTGACTTACTTATATCTAAAAAGTTATGTGACGGCTGCATGCTGCATCTTCATTTGCTCATTTTCAGCAGTCTTTCCAAATACCAGCAGGTATTGAAAAATATTCTGTTCTCATTTCATGATAATAAATCCATTATTACGTTAAGTTTAAACATGCATATCAAAAGTCAGTAGGGAGTAGTTTTTTCCTGGTTGGTGAAACTACAAATTAAAAGTAATAAAATAATATCTCAGGCACTGAATCTTTAATGAATGGAAACGTGCACTGGAAATAATTTCTTTTTGCTATCTGCAGAGTTCTCCCCAAAGCTGATAGGCATGACGGGAACAAAGGCAGATATCGAGCAGGTGTCCAGAGCTTACAGAGTGTACTACAGTCAGGGTCCAAAAGATGAAGACAACGACTACATTGTGAGTTCTGCCTTCCTTCAAAATCACACAAATTAGGTTATAGGGTTTTTGTGCTGTTTTTTTTTTTAATATACTGTATTAATCCCACATGGGAAATTATTGCCTCTGCATTTAACCCATCCAAAGTGAGCACACACAGACTCACATAAACAGTGAGCACACACACTCGGAGCAGTGGACTGCCATACACATTGTGGCACCTGGAGAGCAGTTGGGGGTTAGGTGCCTTGCTCAAGGGCACTTCAGCCATGAAGGTGGAGGAAGGGAAGGTGCAGCTCACTCCCCCACCACCACACATTTTCCCCGCTGGTTCAGGAATCGAAAAATCTCTTCTCTAACCATTAGGCTACGGCTGCCCCCAATTTGGTTTGATTTTTATAGTAAAAGCAGAAGGCTAGTTACCTGCATAGTAAAGTAGGACTGTTCCACACTTATATTCTTATATTCATTTAACTAAATGCTTCTTTTCCTTCTGTAGTAGATACTGTGACGTAGCAGGCACATCCTGTTTCCATGGTAATGCAACCATAATGTACTGTATATCTGCTATGACAAAGCCTACCAATTGTGATGTAGTGATGAAGGTAATAAACAGAGGTCTACTACGACAAACCCTACAAACTGTGCTGTAGTGATGATGTCACAGAGGACTATGTTAACTACATAAGCGTGAAGACCACTCTTGTGCTTGCTGAGCGGACTACGTTGAACGAACTACCTTGCTGAATGGTCTACGCTAGAACCTGGACCACCAAAACCATCTCTGCGAGAATATTGCTGCAAGATCGCTTAAAGATTAAAGAATACAGCCTTGACATAAAACATGTCAAGGGAGTAAATAATGTGTGTGCAGATGCACTCTCTCGATAAATGTACGTGTTTATATATACATATATTTATCGAGAGAGTGCATCTGCACACACATGAAACACTGAAATCTGGAGCCTGAAGAATGGGTTGGGCACATAGCAAGGATTTGACATTGTTAAAGGCTTTCTGACAAGAGTCGGACCAAATGTACATTCTGTTTTTCTTCAGTAGATCTGTTAGTGGGGCAGTGATGTCAGCAAAGTTTTTGCAAAACTTCCTGTAGTAGCCTGCCATACATAGGAATCTCATTAGGCTGTGTTTGTTTTCTGGGGTTGGGAAGTCCACGATAGTTTGGACTTTTGCTGTGATGGGGGCTATCCGCCCATGGCCGACAACATAGCCCAGGTAGGTCACAGTATCTTGAACAAATTCACTTTTAGCCAGGTTGATAGTCAGATTAGCACTTAATAATCTAAGGAAAACTTTCCTTAAATGAGATTGGTGGGCATTCCACATGTCGCTGTAGATAACAATGTTGTCTATGTACACCCCAACACCGTCAAGGCCTGCTAGACACTGGTTCATCATTCTCTGGAATGTGGCTGGTGAGTATTTCATACCGAAAGGCATTACTTTATATTGGTATAAGTCGCTCGGGGTCACAAAAGCCAATATCTTTTTGGCTCTATCCGTAAGCGGAACACACCGTTATCCTTTTAGCAAATAACACTTTGTAATATACTTTGCCTTACCGATCTTGTCTATGCAGTCATCTCTCCTTGGTAACGGATATGAGTCGGTCTTTGTCAGTGCATTTACTTTTCGGTAGTCGGTGCAAAATCTCACTGAACCATCTGATTTAGGAACTGAGACACAAGGCGAAGCCCAGTCACTCTTGCTTGGCTCGATGATGTCGTTCTCCAGCATGTAGGAGATCTCCTTTTGTATTAATTCGGCCTTGTGGGGGTTGACACGGTACGGGTGTTGTTTGATTGCATTTCCGACGTCCATGTCATGCTGGGCGATGTGGGTCTTGCTAGGTACATCAGGAAATAATGCCTTAAATTCTAAGAGGAGATCAGTCAGTAGTTGACTTTTGTCTTTGTGTGATAGATGGCTTAGCTTTCGTGGTATATCAAAGTTGTTCGGTCTCATTGGACGATCCTCGTCTAACTTCAAGGCAAAGGCTTCTTCAGGTTCGTCCTGAGGGCAGTCGCTTACCACTAAGACTTCATTGGTCCTTTGGTGGTATGCTTTTAGCATGTTTATGTGGCGTTGCTGAGAAGTTTTCCATCATTCAGGTGTTATTATGATGTAATTGACGTCATTTATCTTTCTGATGACCTCATATGGACCTTGCTTGTTTTATCTTGCTTGTAAAGGGCTTCCAAGGATAGGTAATAAAGTCAACACTTTGTCTACTAGGTTGAAACTGCTGTTCTCAGCTTGACGGACGAACAGCCGTTTCATTTTTCCTTGGGCACTTTGTAAGTTTTCTTGGGCCAGCTCGCATGCGCAGTGTAGCGTCTCTTTGAACGTTGAGACATAATCTAGTAGGTTGACATCTCCAGCGGGCTCTTGTAGCCATCTCTCCTTCAGAAGCTTTAATGGACCTCGTACAGTATGACCAAATACCAACTCGAATGGGCTGAACCCTAACGAATCTTGTACTGATTCTCTAGCCACAAACAGCAGTAGTGGAATCCCTTCGTCCCAACATTGCTCGTTCTCGTAGCAATAGGTTCTGATCAGTTTCTTTAGGGTCGTGTGGAATCTTTCTCAGGCTCCCTGAGACTCCAGGTGGTATGTGCAGGATGTTATTTGCTTGGCTCCGAGTTGGTGCACTACACTTTGGAATAGGCCTGACATAAAGTCTGCCCCTTGATCCGACTGCATTTCCTTTGGTAGGCCGAACAGTGTGAAGAAAGTAATTAGGGCCTTCATGATTTTCTGTGTTTTAATCCCTGATGAAATATTTGTGACGGACTGGCGCGAGCTCTAGAAATGTTTGGAACAAACCAGGTCAGGCAAAGAAGTTGGTCTAACAGTTTATTACAGATGAGCCAATAAATGTAACAATTAAGAATAAATTAATAGGAGGAGAGGCAGTTGTAAGCCTATTGTTTCAGAGTGTAGGAGATGAGAGGCCCGCTTAGCAAGCACAAGAGAGTGGTCTTCGCACTTATATAGTTAACATAGTCCTCTGTGACATCATCACTACAGCACAGTTTGTAGGGTTTGTCATAGTAGACCTCTGTGTGACATCATCATCATCATCACTACATCATAATTGGCAGGCTTTGTCATAGTAGATATACATTATGGTTGCGTTACCATAGAAACAGGATGCTGATCTAGGGTCAGTCTGCATCATGGTGAAACCAATAAAAATAACAACTATCATCATCAATTGAAATTTTTCAATCATGGCCATAACCTGTACTGTGATGTCGTGCCAAGATTGGACTTAGCTCATCCTGTCTTACATCGCAGTAATAAGTTTGATAATAAAAACTTTGTTCAAAATGTGGTTCTGCTCCACCTCCAGGTCGATCACACTATCATTATGTACCTGGTGGGTCCTGATGGAAAGTTTGTAGACTATTACGGACAGAACAAGAAATCTGCAGAGATCTCCTCTTCCATTGCATCACACATGAGGAAACACAGACAGGGCAAGTAATGAAAGATGTGAAGACAAATTTCCTACATGGACTTTCTTGTTGTTTTTCTCAGAGATTTCGAATTGTAAATATTCATATTTACTTTAAGAACAATGTCTGCATAGAATAGTAATTATGCTAAAGATTTCTCCATCTGAAAAATGAATTCATATTCTCTTATTTATAAAGGTTTTGGAAAAGGTATTACAAACTACCATGAGTTACCATTACATTGCATTTGAGTTGTGAGTGTAGAAACTAAATGCTTGTAAACTGTTGATGTCCTCTAAGCCTAAAAATCCAGGAAATTCAGTTTTATATTTATTAAGATTCTGTTCCATATTTTCAATGCTGTACATTCTGTTCAAGCTGTTCTCAGACTTATTCTGTGTCAGAAAGGTAGACATTTCTTTGTCCTAACCTGCTGGGAAGGTGGCATTATTTTTCTCCAGGAGGTCTCCTGCTGATCTAGGGTCAGTCTGCATCATGGTGGAACCAATAAAAATGACAACTATCATCATCATTTGATATTTTTCAATCATGACCATAACCTGTACTGTGATGTCGTGCCAAGATTGGACTTAGCTCATCCTGTCTGTACCCAGCAGCCATGCTAGCATCAGTAACAAATCAAAAGAAAAGGACAGAAACCTGGCGGTTTTTCATGCACTGAGTCTGATACAACTGAAGTATTAGGTCGAATAAGTTGAAAACACTTGGTAGATCTCTGGAAACACTCTGATAAACTTATTTGTTCTGAGCTCATATTTAACAGTTCATATCATCACCCTGCTTAAGTGTATAAAATCATGTAATTCACTTAATACTGAAACTATTAACAGCATAAAACATCACCCAAAGGCCAGATTCACTCTGTTGGAACCATAACCCCATTACCACAAATAACACATTACAGTATTATCTATAATAGAATTGTATATATTTATTCTTAGCATGCTGCCCAGGATGCCATGGAAACAGATTCACTCGAAATAGCTTAACAGATTTCAAGCTGTCATCACATGCTTACACATTGCACATTGTGGAACACATTTTAATCCAGTGCTATCCAATACTTTGGCAAGTTCATATCTGATAGAGACCAGAAATAAAGAACAGATTCCTGAAAACAGCAAGTAATTAATAAAGCCACATTTGATAAAGTTTCACATCCAAACTGCATTTCAGCTCATAAAGAGAAGGTAAGTCGTTCATATTAAGCCTTTATTAGTTTAAGAAAAAGGGGAAAACCTAGCAGCAACTTGTCTTGAATTAAAAAGTGCACAACTTAATTCATATATGTTACACAATTAATATATAGAACTAAATAAGTTTCCTTTTTTTCACTGTATATGGGATTGATTGAGCACAATCACAAGAGAAAAAGCTGGTCTAAACTCACATCAAGAGGTGTTTCTGTTGCCTATTCTTATAGGCTATGTGTTTACTGCGTCCAAAAACCTGACGATTGTGTATTCTGACGCACTCTTCTGTGTAATACAATCATCAGTGTGCAGTAATAACAATGAACCAGCAGAGGGTTTACTTCAGTCACAAAACACAGTCCACACAACAATCAGGCACCTTATATAATCTAGGTGTGCACCGGTGCACCGGGGTGGGATATGCAAGGCAGCGAATGAACTGCATTCTTTTTGATGGGAAACAGAAAATGTGAGATGTATGGATCTGAGCAGGTATGTCCCTGCTACACAGCAAATATCATTTAGGCATCCTTTGATGAACCTGACTGATTGAGCATCTGCAGAATGTGCTGAACGAACAGGTTTTCCACCTCCTATAAGTATAATTAATAAATAAGCTCTGAAGGTGGGGTGGATGCCACTGATTAGGGGCTATTCAATTTAGCAACATCCACTATGCTTCAGGTAAATGGATGTCCCATGTAATGGGCAGACCACTTAGCGGTGCTCCACTAACGGTCAGATTCCGTATCCCTTTTGTATCCCTCAACCTTCTAGTTTTAATATAAACTACACAGGATCATAAGCAAAAAGCACATTGAAATTATATTTTTATGCTTTATTTTTACAAACTAACCATTATAGGCAGGTCAGGTGATCTCCAGGCACTCAGCTATGCTCTGTGTGGTTTCTTTTTAAACCAGTTCAGAATTTTAGTATATACTAGTTAGAAATACAAGAAAATCAACCTAAAATGATTTTTTAGGGTTTATTTTAAAGCATAACAGTGATCATGTTACCTGCTCCGAGTGACTGAAAAATTGTGTCTGACACACACACACACACACACACACACACACACACACACACA
>JAQMYF010000003.1:10951433-10963589 GCA_030014195.1 Neosilurus mollespiculum | reverse complement strand
GTCTACTTCACTTTGTCAGGCATGTCCTATTTAAGTGATTTCTTGATTGAGAACAGGTGTGGCAGTAATCAGGCCTGAGTGTGGCTAAAGAAATTGAACTCAGGTGTGATAAACCACGGTTATGTTTTGACGGTGGGGGACAATCACATTTTCACACAGAGCCATGTAGGTTTGGATTTTTTTTCTCCTTCAATAATATAAAGCTTATACCATTATATTATAAAATAGAAGCAATCTGAGCTACAAAAGCAAGTTTAATCTAATGTGAATCAGTTCGAAAAATCTGAAAAGACAGTTTTATATCAAAGTAATATGTACAATATTAGTAAAATATCGATTTAGGCACTGCATAAATGCGAGGCATTCATAAGATCTTTGTGAGTTGTGTTTCCACTCAAAATTAGTTATTGTATGAATATATACAAAGTGTATGTTCCCTGGAAAATCAGTAAAATAATGTACACAATAAAACACTTCAGATTGCATAGGTTGGTTTGGACTCTCTGTACTAAACTCCCTCATTTGTCATGATGTTGAGAATCATTTGTTAGACTGATGTCACCATTATCATTTTTTATCCTGGAGCAATTCGTCATGCAGATGTGAAGGTGTCTTAACGATTGGTTGCTTGTGTATATAATTGGAATAAATGACATGATAATAATGTCTAACAGCCCAACTACCTAGCATGATTTTTTTTTTCCTGTATTGACACACTAAGATTTTAAGGTTCTAACTGATGTTAACTGATGTAAACCACTGATCTGTATGCTTTCAGTAAATGGATCACAGTCTACTGACAGTCCTCTGAAGCGTCCACAGAAGGTAGACAGGATGGTCCGGAAAACCCCATTGAACAGCCAGGTACAGTCCTACATGGGCAGTTAAGAGGTGGGATCTGGTGATCAATGCATTACTTAAAACAAAAATGTTCATTTCCATTCCTGAAGAGTTCACATTTAATCACATTTAATTCAGCTTTTCAGCTTATTAGCATGGCTTTGAAAAGACAAGAAAAATTACTGTAGTTCTGCGAGCTTGACACTTCTCACTTTCAGTCTGTGCACCCTGAGATCACACTGCATCAATGTATCTTTAATTCAGCAGGAAGACTGCTTTACATCTGCATACAGGTGAAATGAGCTGAGTTCAACTTTGGAACCTGGAATTATTTTGTATCATTATCTCATAACCATTCCATTATTTTAATGATATGACCACATCGTTGAGACCTATATGTGGCCTGATCTGGGAAAACCTGTCCAAAGTTGGAAATTGCTCTTTTTAAGTCTTCTGCACTTCTGAGAAACATACAGTCCAATAATTACAGTGACGCCCATCTTTTGTTTTGAAACAAAGAAATTTACCTGGAAAAAGTTAATTTTGAACAGTCTGATGCCCCTTAATCATTCCATAACAAACAGGTAAGAGAGAGAGAGAGAGAGAGAGAGAGAGAGACTCTTCTATTGGAATTAGAAATTTTTGAAAGCTGAGGACAAAAGACCCAAGGTGATTATCACATGTCATTGTCTATTAGAAATAATTAACAATTTCACAAAGCACGACCTTATCTTGGAATAATAAACATTGAAAGCTGATTGTGGCAAAAACTGTGCAATTCACACCAGTCAAAGGAATCTAATCTGGTTACACTGTGTGGATGGATATGGGGTCTAATACATTACTAAACTGTAGAAAAGTAGTTTACCAACTTAATAACATCAACCAACAATGGTCTCCTCCGAGATAGAAGTAAACCCGTGTACGTTTAAGGTTCAGTTGAGAAACCAGTTTTCAGTGAGTTTTCTCAAACTTTGTGGATTCTTTACTTCACTAAAGTATTTTTGGCAGAGCTTGGTGGGTTTTGTTGCAAACATAAGCATTGAATGCAATAGTGGAAAGATATAAATTACCTATTTTTAACACAACTATGTCTGGGGTTTTACTGATTGGATCACATATGGTAAGATGGTATAACAGTATTGTCATCCTA
This sequence comes from Neosilurus mollespiculum, assembly GCA_030014195.1. NCBI lineage: Eukaryota > Metazoa > Chordata > Actinopteri > Siluriformes > Plotosidae > Neosilurus > Neosilurus mollespiculum. The sequence continues at coordinate 10,961,596 of JAQMYF010000003.1, read as the reverse complement.
CATGCCAGCTACCTAGCTTATGACATACAGTGCTAAATGATGCTAATAATCACAAACTTTCAGCAGGAATGGCTTCCTGACTGATATTGCAAGCAACCAACCACAGACTGTTGTTTATGTGTGCCTGGTGCCACATCAAAAGCACACCCAATATTTCTATCATGACATTATATCTCTCAGGGGTTGTCACAGTGTTCAAAAGGATGAAAACAATGTACATACATTACTAGATGTTAAAATAATTAACACACCATCAATATCTTATATTCCGCAGGGTATCACTATGCCATGCCACCAATGAGGCGCTGCCATTGGTATTTCTAGATGTTTATAAATGACGCTAGGAGTATGATCATTAAATTGGCTTTGCTACATACTTAAGAAATGGAAGTTATCTTGTCTACATTGCTGGAGGCATTCAAATATCTGTGCCAAATTTAAGCTGCCCTAAAGAAAATAATTTTTTTTAATTCACTGCCAGGCTTAAATAAAATGCCAAAGGCTCTGGTGCAATCGAACCCTTCAGTGTTTGGTGGGCTTAGACAGCATGCTTATGCTGCAGGCTTTGGAGTCACCTGCAAGTCTCTGTTAACAGTAATGCTTGAATAGCAGAGGAAATCAGACCAAGCAAAGCTCTGGGCAGGCCACGTGACTGCCTGGCAGTGGGACGAGGGTGTGGGCATGACAGCAAACAGACTGGAGCACAGGCCATATGGGCATCCCGCTCCTGGGCACTGGCACATGGTTAGCTCCTGATCCGAGGCCAGGCTGAATGGGAGAATCATAGCAGGGAAAGAGGTGTGTTAGATTAGGACGAGAAAGAAAGGAGGTTGAAAGGCAGTGTGGAGCAGGAATAAAGCGGGAACGGATTGTACAACGGCAGGACACAGAAAGAGACAGGCACTGTGGGGCTGCTGCCTCCATGTTCCAGAGAAAGGTGAGAGGCTGTATTGTTGTTTGGTGTTTAGTGTGTTTTCCTGCTTTAGTGTTTGTTGGTTTTGTACTTCAGGTGAGTCAGTGTGGCTCTGCGATCAGTCACTTGTGCAGATATTTCTGAGGATCATTCAAATAGTCAAATAAATCAAATAGAACACAGATCAGAACATAGTTGTTTTGCTCAAACAGGATCACAGACATTAAAATGCAAAACTGAACAATGACACTGAGACAGAACACAGAGTAAAGATGGATGCTGTGGAGTTTGGGTGTAAATGTAGCACCTGCACACAGTCTAGTTTTCACGCCTTCACAAAACACTCCAGCACAGACAGATGCACACTCTTCTTCCTACCTTCTGCTCTGTGAATACAGCTGTCATGTGACCCTCACACGGAGATAAAAATCTCTTTTCACAATCACAGGGAATGGAAGGCTCTTCATTTTTCTTCTTCTTATCCCAATCACGTATCTCATATTCAGCTCACCACCAATCATTAGCCTCTCAGTACATATTACTTGGCCATTTCTGTCCTCTCACTCCCTCCCTTTCCTTCATTCTCCTCTTATTCAAACACACACAGACACACTGTAGAGAGGGAGGTGTGGTGTGAAAGAAGTAAATAAAACCTGATTCCTCCTCCTTGCACTCCCACTTATGCTTTCTAACCCACTGTCTCTGTCATAGCTGTCTTGTGCTTCTTATGCTCCAGCCTACCTTTCTCTAACTTTACCTCTCCCTCTATCACTGTCCTTTTATTTTTACTGTATGCATGCACTGAACATTCTTAACTGTCCGAATGTAGGTGTGTCACACCTCCACTCACCCACTCACTTATTCATTCAGCCTTGCTGTCTCCCTCACTTTACCTCTCTCTCTCTCTCTCTCTCTCTCCCTCTCCTCATTGCAGTTGCACTATCACAAACCCCCCTACTCTCCAGAAGCACTGGCACGCCCCTCTCCCTACACACACGCATACACTCACATAAACACAGCCCACTCTGCACTGTTCACCACGGCAACGCAGGCAGACGGCACGCGGGGAGATACAGTGCAAGACGAGTAAGAGAGAAGGAGTGAAGGAAGTACCTGAGAGATGGAGACAGAGGAAAGCTTTGACACAGAGGGCAGTTTTGACGATGCCTCCTATCTCTCCCCACAGAGCCCCGGGTCCCTCTCACCAGCCAGGAGACAGAACAAGGAGAAGGAAATCAAAGAGACCAAAACCACAGTAAGTCTGGACGAACCATTCAGACACATCAATTTACAAATGTAAACAGCACAGCTGGAATGCTCCAGAGGTTGAGGTACTGACTTGATGCTGATTGTATTGACATCCTCAGGCTGAGGCTCTCTGTTGGTTCTGGATAATGGATTGCTAGTGAGTAAAGGGAGAGTTTGATTGATTGTTCTCTATCAGTAAAGTGATAACAAGAGGTTGAAATGTCAGGTTGTTACAGTTTTGAAACTGGCCAGAGGGGTTGTAAACTCCTGGAGTGTTTGGCTGATGGGAAACATCTGCTCACCAGTTTAGTAATACTCTTCTTTGGTGCCTGTGTGTTTCCTAAAAGGGATTACATCATTCCTGTTTTACATTGTGAGTTGACATTTCAACTACATATTAATACATATTATTTCAGATCAGATGCTTCTGTCATCAGGTGACACTTTGAGTTAGCATAATCGGACACACTGTCTTAGTAATGTCAGAGTGTTCGTAGTATAGTGGTGTCTTGGTTTCCTTTTCTTCTTCCCCAGCTTTTTCCTTTTCAATCTCCAGAGACCACTTGGCATTCCAGACTCTGCTGTGACATGACTTTTAGTGTGCTGTGTGCCCCCTTAAAATAAGCTCTGGCACTGCTGATGCTGATAGCTCGATACAAATTTCTCATGCACACTTCTTGCTCACATCATTGCTGTTGAATGTATAATAAGAACTATATCAAACACATACAGTACTCTGATAGTAGCCATGTTGGGAACAAAACCGCTGACTGATCAGTTATTATATACATATCTTGTGTGTGCTATTCAGTTGTGGTCCAACTGAGATTTATAGAGTATTATCATTTCAATAAATTACTTGCATCCTTGCAGCCAGAAGAAGGTTTGTTGGCACAGAAGGCTTCAGAGGATTATTGAGACCCTGTATTTACAAGCCTGTGTGTCATGTCGTTTTTTCTATTTGTAATAGTAATACATTATAGTGATAGTAAATCACCCTGCATATCTGCACAAATCACATATAACTGCACAGACACAATAACACTGATATATATGATATATATGCATATCAGAAGTTCCCACCCTTGGAGTATCACTGTTACAACAACAACAACAACAATAATAATAATAATTAAAAAAATAATAATAGTAATAATAATAATAATAATAATTGTTATTATTATTATTATTATTATTATTATTAATATTATTATTATTATTATTTGGTTATTCATCCATACATTGATTGTACATCTTGCTTGAACACATCCAATCCCATTAATAAACTAATTAACAGGCTGCATGTAAGTGTAAGTGTACTTGATTAGGATTAGGAAGACTTTATGGTCTTCTATCATAGAACACTGGAGTCTATAAATGAGCCTGGATACACACATGACACTGGTGAAGCATCAAAGACGGTAGATACATTTATTTAAGGGATAATTACATTTATTTGAATAATTACATTTATTTGAATGCTCAATCGGTGGCTTTAATTCAAAGAGTAATACTGCATATGCTTATGTAACCAGTAATATCTGTCCTGGGTAGTGGTAAAGAAAGAATGAGAGAAAGCGTGAGGGAAGCAAGAATGAATTAGGGATGCCGCTTGTGCTGAAAAGCCAGTCCAGACTTCTTGATTACTGTTTTGGAAGAGGGAAGTACTGATTCTGTCACACCAACAGGACAGCAGAGCTGTCCATCAGGCCCATAAAGCCCACCCACTTGGGAGAGATAGCTGCAACCCAGGGAATGGGGGAAGACTTAGCTAGTCTAGTTTCCATGGTGACAAAGGCACCAGAAGTGATTAATGGGTGTTGAAATGAAACACACACACACACACACACACACACACACACACAAACAAAGAGAAGGTTATAGAGAAATACCGATTGCAAGAGGCAGGAAGAAAAGGGGACCTTTGATTTGTTTGTAAAACAGAGAAACGTGGTACACTGCGTGTGACATTCTGGTTACATTAAATAAACAGGTTTTGACTTCGGATAACAAGGGGGCGCTAAATCATATAGTGATGAAAAGCCTTATGTGCTCCTTGAAGTGTAACCTTCATTAAATGGTTCAGGAGAATACAGAGTATGAGTATATTCTGTTCGCATGATCAGCAGGCAGGCATGTATACATTGCATTGCTTTGCATGTCAATGGGTGAATTTTGTGTGATGAACTTAGAGAGGCTTAACATGCAGCTTTCCATGACAAATGCAATCAAAGCTGCTTTCAATCAATATGGTGGGTTGGCTCACATTCAACGAGAGGCAGTGTTGTCTTTTCTCTTTTCTCTCAGGTGTCTCTCTGAGGCAAAGCCAGTGACGTGTGCACATCTGTGAATCTAGACTCAAAGGCATTTTAAATAGCTTGACCCTTAATTCCCTCAAGCACTTGTTGCTTCATTTGCGGTGCAGAATAGGCTTTAAAAGGAGCCTGAGAGAGCTTGTAGAAGGAGGTTAAGTATTACTGAGTGTTATGTCAGGCAGTGTAGAGTAAGTATTGGGTAATTTGTCATGTTTAAGGCAGGTGGATATGCATATGCTTTAGTCTGTTAGAGTAAATCACTACAGTGTTTCACAAAAGGAAAAAAAAAAAAGTGTGTGCCTTCACGGTGAAACCAATTTGTCGCTTAGCAACAGAGGCCGAGCGGTCCACATTTTGAGCAGTGTTTGAGATCAGCGATATTTTCTGGAGTGTTTACAGTAGTGTGTGTGAGTGTGCTTGTGTATAATTTCAACCGTCCACTGCAGGTTTTCCATTACAGTATGTATATGTTGTGTGAGAGGAACCCCAACCCAAATGGAGTTTTATTTAGTGGTTGGCATTCCTGGAGTTTACTACACGCTATCATTATGTCAGTGGCATTTGCTGTTCAGCGAAAAACTGGGTGCTGGGCAGCCAACCAAACATAGCCAGTGCATCTAAAAGGAAAGTGTGTGGGTTAACATTTTGATGTGTAACTCAGACTACACACGAACAATGTGCTTACTCAAACCTTGGACCTTAATAATGCATTCATAAGCACTGTATTACCCTTTTATAATGTAATGGTAGATGGTTTATGAAAGGCTTTGGTAAAAACATATGTATTATATGACTTTGAAAGAAAGAGGAGGGAAAACCCCGCTTACCTTTATGTGACTGGACATTTTTCATTCTTATCTTGCAGGCTGTTTGTTTGTATTAATGCAAACACATTCATCAAGTTCTAAAGTAGTAATACTATTCCATTAGTTGATATATGGCATATAAAAGCTCTAATATGGGCTTCATAATAATGCTATAGGGGCTTCATAACAGTGCTATTAAAAGCAACACCAGTGCAAGCAGGTGAGGTCTCTTAGACATTTCTGAATTTTTTTGGTACTTGGTATTACTGTTTATAACTGCTTTAGTCAGTGCATACAGACTAACATTCCTTTCTGTAACTTTGTACCTTTGCACATTTTTCATTTTAATAATTGAATAATCCATTAATAAATAATTTAAATAATAAAACCGTTATTAATTAATTAAGTATATTTTCTTAACAGATGTCTATTGATCCAGTGTATAACTCCATTACTCCGCCCGAGTTTACTCACCTTTGTTATGGACAAAATTTGTTGCTAGCACCTGATACTAATTTTGGTAACAGCTCATCATTTAAAATGAAGACCTTTGCCTTCTGTTGTCAGTATATTAATGAATGTCTTCAAAAAAACCTAATCAAGATCATAAACTTTAGCAAGCCTGACAAAATTTAGCTTTGGTCAGAGTATTGCCCCTTCTATATCGCAAATCTTTCAAATTAGAAACAGGTGATTAGAACCTCCTGCAGGTGGAAGCTTTTTTTTTTTTATTTAATTAATAAAAATTGTATTTATTTTTTTTAAATCTGACTTCTAGGCTTTGCTACTGAAGTGTGTGGTGTAATTAGGCCAAGATAAAAAGCTCTCTTTTAAGCCTTAAGAAACAAGGTTGTGGATGGCTATGACTCTGGGAAGGGATTTTAAAATATTTTCTTATAAAACAAAATGGATGGACAAACTGATGGACCCCACATGATGTCTGTCCATAATAGAACACATTTATTCATTTTCTGAACTGCTTAATCGTAATTAGGGTTGCGGACAGGCTGGCACCTATCTCTGCTGACTCTGGGCTAGGGCGGAGTACACCCTGGACAGCTTGCCAGGCCATTGCAGGGCAGAAACACACTGTAGGCAATCCAATGGCCTACTCTTTATGAATTACATCAGTGGTTCTTTTACATGCCTCTCACCACAGATGCCATTTATTAGCCAATATTAGCCATAATAAAACTATACTATCAAATCTTATTTTAGTTTGCATTTCTTGTGTTTCCATTTAGTATACTAAGTAAACTAAGGTTTGAGTGGTGTAGGAGTGCTGCATTTCCAACAAATGAGCTAATTTAGAGCATGATGGGAGGCTGATTTAAACAACAGCAATGACAAATGTAGAGGCAGCATAATGGAAAACCACTGGCCGTGACAATTGGTATGATCTTCCTGGAAGGTAATAAAAATGGACTGGGCCTTAATGTGTAAATCAAGACATGTGACTTGAGCACACCTGGGACACATGAGTGTGTGTGTGAATATGTGACAGTAAGCTTCTGTGTGGTTTTTGCAGTAAATGAACACAGAAAATAATCTCTGGCATTATGTAGTTGTTTTATTTACCGGTTTGCCGTTACAGAGAAATTATGACTCACTCCATGTTTACACACTTTTCTTTGTGTGTGTTTGTGTGTGTTTGTGTGTGTGTGTGTGTGTGTGTGTGTGTGTGTATGGGGTGTGGGGGAGATGGGGGTGGGGGGGTCCATTACAATCATTTTCATTAAACATTAATAATTTAAAAACAGATGTGGATTATTATGCCAAGTTATGTCTGGAAATCCTTGTGAGCATCTTATCCTAATTATGGACAAATTTTTGGAAAATGTCTTGGGGATCCATTGAAATCCATCTTTTTTCAGTGTGTGTGTGTGTGTGTGTGTGTGTGTGTGTGTGTGTGTGTGTGTGTGTGTGAGGCAGAAGGTGTACTGTTTGCCAGTTGTTAGGATGCAGTGCAGATGGTGAAAATTACATAATTGTAGGTCTAACAGGCTAATTGGAGACACTGTGGACCCAAGAGTAAATACACTAACAGACTCGTGTTTTATAGGCGGATACATTTGATTGATAATAAATGAGCATTGCAGGATGGTGAATATTAAAGCTGTATTGATTATTACTATAGAGTACAGAAAAATATCCAGTAAATATTCATTCATATTCAGTTTATTTACATCCCAGTTTCTCACCCTTCATCTCCCTGTCCTCTTCATTTTCCTTCCTTCTTTTCTCGGACATGTCAGGTAACAGCCTAAAGGACTCATCTGCTTCTGACCTTTACACTTTCACCCATCAAGCTGTATATGGCAATCACATTATCTTTCTTTAATATAATAATTTGTGCAGCTAATTAGTGCTATGCATAAGTTTAACTCTAACCTCAGTTAAGAAAATATTTTGTTACTGTTGTTGCGGTTCTTTTAAAAGATTATTTTTTTTTATTCTGACTAGCAAAATTTTTCAATGAAAACCATTAGATAGTCATGCGAAAAACTCAGTTCATCCTATGTAAATGACTAATTTATTTAAACATATTCAAACAAGCAAATATTACACCTTCTTTGATATAGTGACTACAGATAAAGGTTATATAAACTAACAAATGACAAAAATCATTATTTTCACAGATAAATAACAATGAAAGAGTTAGTACAGTGTTACATTTACTACACCTTCAAGTTTATAATTAGAATCAAGTCTTCCTAGGTGCCATTAATTAAAACATCCTCAAGGTGGAACCTGTCTTTCTTAAACCTGGCAATTAGGGTCTAGTGTTTTCTTTGCTATTGAAGTATGTGGTGTAATCATGCCATGATCTAAAACACTCTTCTAAGCCTTCAAGGGAAAAAAGGTTGTGGATGAGTCTGGGAAAGGGATTAAAAAAGTTCTCTAGAAGTCATTCATTCATTAATTCATTCATTTTCAAAGCCGCTTAATCCTAATTAGGGTCGCAGGGAGGCTGGCGCCCATCTCAGCTGACTCTGGGTGAAGGCGAGGTATACTCTGAACAGTTTGCCAGGCCATTGCAGGGCCAACACACGTACAACCATTCACAGTTTTTGGACTGTGGGAGGAAACAAAAATACCTGGAGGAAATCCATGCAAGCACGTAGGGAACAACCAGACTCCACATAGAAACGCAGAGCCTGGGAATCAAACCCAAGCACTGACAACATTCCACACTGGTTTTATTATTTTAAAAAAAATAAAAAAATTATATATCTGGAAGGAAAAGTCATGGAACAACTAAACTTGGATAAAGTTGTCTTGGGTGTAAGATGAGTGCTTTGGATAAGCCACATGACTTGATGTTATCACTAACATCATCAAATTAGCAAGACATGCTCATGTCACAAAAAAAACCCCAAAAAAAAACCCAAAACCCAGATCAATGCTATGTCAATTTCCAAATGAAAGTATGGTGCTTCGCTAACATCAGAACGTGCCAGAAAATGTCTTTGCTGTCTAAACAACTACAACAACAACAACAACAACAATAACAACAATAACAAACATTAAAATATGCATAGCATTTGCCAATAAATATATAGACAATATTCAGGACTTTTGAAATAATGTGCTCTGGACAGAGTAATCAAACAGAGTTTGACACAATCACAGTGCACGTTTTTCATGGGAGAATCTCATATCACCTGTGTAGCATGATAGTGGAAATATTTTGGTTGGATGTTGCCTTACTGCCTCAGCAACTGGGTAGCTTGCAGTCATTGAATAAGCTATGAATATAGGCCAAGGGTGCTCTTACTGTCTCCATAAAAGAATATTACATATGTCATATTTTTGTTGAATAAATGTCTGAAAGCTAAATTATCTTTATTTGTAGGCACTGTATTAAAGAATGTAAAATGTTTGTTCATTCAAATATGCCCCAAAAAAAATCAACAACTTCCATGAGATGTACTTATTTTTTCACATGAGTGTATTACTAGCTTTGCGAGGGCATTTGGTTTTCCAAGATAAGAATGTGCCTCAACCCACATAGACACACACAATAATCTCCCTTTGTGTCCCTTATTATCACATTACCACATACTGTATGTAATACAATGGTCCCGATTTCATTGGTAATAGAATCCAGAAACCAGTGTTAGAAATAACAACAAATGAGTCACTTATAGATTTTCACTGATATTTAAGTAGTATCACAAACATGGGGACTTGTGTGAATGGCAACAAGAGGCAAAAAAGTCAGTGAGGAATAACTAACAATAATGCTCAAGAATAATGATAGTGCAAAACCATAATATGGATGCACTGCCTGATAAAAATAGTTACAGTTTATGGAAATAAGTTTGTGTAATTTAAACTGATTACTGCTGAGTTTGCATTCCCAGCACCCATGCATGAAAATGCATCACCATGGAAAATGTAATTCTGTCTGTTGTTTTTGAGCCATGGATCACTTTTGAGAAATGTTAGATAAAAATTTTGAGTACACAATGAGGAGATATTGATGGGAGGGGTAGCAATAAGTGACTAGCACAAATTTTTTTGTCATCATGCTCTATACCAGGGGTCTCAAACTCAATTTACCTGGGGGCTGCTGGAGGCAGAGTCTGGGTGAGGCTGGGCTGCATCAGGTTTTCCACAAGAAATTAAATTTTTAATCTTCTCAAATCTCTTTATTTTTATTTTTTAACACAAAATAAGATGAAAAAAATAAACAGTATAAGAATAAGAAAATAAATAAATCAATCAGTAATAAATAAATAAAATAATAATGAAAATAATAATAATCTTAATAATAATATTTAGATTTCTCTAGTCAGCGAAAATGCTTGACTAAACAAGTAGGTTTTCAGCCTAGTCTTAAAAACAGAGACTGTGTCTGAGTCTCGAACATTAACT
>JAQMYF010000003.1:10893610-10925625 GCA_030014195.1 Neosilurus mollespiculum | reverse complement strand
CGAGCTGTCCAGGGTGTACTCTGCCCTCGCCCAGAGTCGGCTGAGATGGGCGCCAGCCTCCCCGCGACCCTAGTTAGAATTAAGCGATTCAGAAAATGACATGACATGACATGACATGTATTCAAATTGGAACCTGAAGTGGGAGTGGCCTATAGAGGATGCTCTTAGATTAGTTAAAAATGAGCCACCCTACCTTCAGAAATGGTGGAGAACATGAGGGAGAAAAGCCAAAGATAGAATTTAGCAGCACTTTGGGCATGTCATAAGTAAACACTGTACAGTAAATTGAAAATATAATGCAGTCTTTGTTTGTTCCACAAGCTTTCAGATTAAAAGTAAAGAGAGTAAACTCATGTGACTTTTTATGGTTTTCCACAGGAATCACGAAATGCATCTATTGTTTGTGTCTGTGTTTATATCCATTTATATCTTTATTGTAATTAAACCACAAATAAGATGTCATCATTATCAGCAACTATTGTAATGATATATTTGCATATTGCAGGCTGTACACTTTCCCAAAATGCTTATAACATCATATTGTCAAGCAAGCAATCTTTCTCTAGAGTAACACACTGAGTTGTGTGTTGTAGACCCTGGAGCCAGTGGACCAGCTCCTCCAGAGTGTGGATCCAGCCAAAGACAGAGAGTACTGGGTGCGGGAGCATAAGACAGGGGATCTGAGACCTGTGGACATGGACATTTAAGGGACACTAACCTTATAATGAAGACAACTGCATCCAAACAAAAGTATTACACACTTCACCCAAACTATTCAAGTCTGCCTGTCTGCCTGTACAACACTTCAAGTTCTCGGCCATACAGCAAAGCCATACAGCATTGTCCCACTCAAGCCAGCATTTGTATTCTTCAATATCTTTTCGTGGACATACAAGTTACAAAGAGTGGCGATATCATGAACAGTTTACATGCAGAGTGCAGTAATCTACTCAGCACTTTGTTTTGCATGAATAAAAATCCACCAGCACACACAGATCTTATCATTTACAGCATCAAAATGTTGATCTAGGTACATATGCATATACACAATGCAAGCAGTGAAACCTTTTTAAATAAATGTCAGAATTAACTACATTCAGGCAAAATTCATATTGCTAATGAAAGCGCATTATCTAAATAGGATGACATTATGGAAGCATGCATAGATCAGACCGTTATTTCTGTAAAATTATGGTTTAAAAAAGGAAATCATCAGCCGTTTATTATTTTCAAAAACGCTTTTTACAGGAAAAACCAGCTGCATTTACAAAAAGGCAGGAGTTTAAACCTAAGTAACCAGCATGATCCCATTTGTAGAATTTGTGCAGAATAGTATAATAATATAGTGTCACTGTAAAGTTCTGGTGTTCAAGCTGTAATGTAGTTAAAAAATTTAAAATATAGATTTTATTGTAATGATAAATTTTTTGCAATGCAATTTTTATTATATTCATACCCAACCTAAAACTACAACACAATATCTTCTTGACAAAGGCCTGAACAAAAATGCATTATCTACAGTAGGTAAGGATATTTTTTTAAAATATTTTTTGCAGACTTGTTTTGCAAAGAAGCATGTAGTCTGAAAAAGAAAATGCGGTGGTGAATAGTTTTATTTCATCTAATATCTGTGTAAAAAAACAAAAAAAAACAAAAAAACCCCAAACTAACAAACAACAAAAAAAAACAGCCCATCATCTGTGTTCATAGAGTATGTGTCTGCAATGTAAATTATTCCTCAAGCAAAGCCAAGAAACCTCTTTATGCAGAACATAATCAGCTCTGTACAACATAATAGTCTCATTCTGCTTTCATTTCAAGCTCAGATGGAGAAATTACTAGAGCTGGTATTAAGGATAAAGTTTTGTCTTGAGTGTAGAAACCACTTTAATTTAAATGAAAAAGAAGAAGAAGCCTTTGTCACATATATTTTGCAGTGCATGTAAATGTACTGTAATGTACAGTATATGTGACAGTAAATGTGACATAGTTGTTTGTATCATGTACACTCTTAGAATAAATGGTTCTTTAAGGGTTCTTTTAGGTTTTATTGTATAATCAAATGTTGTCTACTAATACTCTTTCTGATAAGGAACTACACTATTGTATAGTTCTACAGAGAACCTTTAAGAAGTCCCCCAGAGGGACAACAGGAGAGCTCTTAAGGTTTCTAAATCATCTAAGGGTGTATAATGTACACCTATTAGTGCCTAACGTTATGTCTTGGAAAGTTGATGATATGTTTCCTGTCTGTACACAGGTGTAAATATGTGTGCGTCGTGTTCAATATCTTGGTATTTGCAAATGTCATAAGCAAATTCTACCCAAATTCTTGTGTAGTTGTGAATTAATGTGGGACTGTTCACATGTCGAAACTTCGGTTAAGCATTTTTACATTAAGACCTGTTGGAATACTGCAGGCTTAAAATCAGTTATATTAGCAAAATGTATTGAATATTATGGTTTCTCACTATTTTCTTACAGCAGGCCTTGTTTGAGGATACAAACAGAACTGGATATGAATAGATTTCTTTCTAAATCATTTCAGAGGAAATGCCATGAAATGGGGTATTCATGAAAACTGAGTTAGTTTGAATTTGTCTAAATTTAAATAAAAATAGACCCCCTGATGTAAACTTCATGTAACTGGCTTCATATCATTTAATTCATGATGAGTTACATTTAAGAAAGCAATCCAAGAAAAACAAGACCCGTCATTTAATATTGGACAAATGTCATAGAGACATGTAAAATGAAGAGGAGTGAGTGCGACACTACTGGCAAAGTTTACACACACTACACCTAAAAGACACTCCTTCACGAAAAAGTCATCATGTTGTTTTCAGCTCTGAGCTTTTTCATTATGGAGCTTGTATTTAGGTAAAACAGTTTGTCACATGAATTTGTCACTGTTGCTCATTGGCATTTCTCAACATACATACTTATATATATAAAGAAAATCTGCAGTCTAAAAACTTATAAATCTGGTGGGATTTTTATGGTCTGGCAAAACTGAAAAATCTTGGATATGCAGCACATAGGAATTTAAAATACAGAAAAGCCATTTCAGTTATTTCTGCTATTTCTAAATGCATTTTCTTTTAACTAAGCAGGTATCCGTCCTGTAAATCTCTATATAGGGAGAGCAATGGAGTAATCATTTAATTTAAACAGTGTACGATGAACAAATATGACACTGCTAAAAATTGTGAGAAATAATGGAATTAATCTATCAAGCAGTTTACAGGGAAGTAGCTGCATGTGTGTGTACTATATTCATTGTTGTTCTGTATTAATGTCTTACTGTATGTGTATGTTCATTCATTCATTTATTTTCTGAACCACTTGATCCTAATCAGGGTCGCAGGGATGCAGGCGCCCATCTCAGGTGACTCTGGGCAAGGGCAGAGTACACCCCGGACAGCTCGCCAGGCCATCGCAGGGCAGAAACACACTGACGGCAATGCAGCCTACTCTTTTCAAAAGTCAGCAATGGTTCTTTTACATGCCTCTCACCATAAACAGTGAGAGACATGGTTGGCCTTTGATAACCCAGTTAGCTGCACTGGGGGTCAGCAGTGACAGCCTGTTGACAGTGGGGCTTGACCCCCTGACTTTGGAATCGGTAATCCAGCACCCTACCACCAGGCCACCACTGCCCGCATATGTGTATGTGTATGTGTATGAGTATGTGTATGTGTAGATATAAATCCATGCAGGGACTCTGAGCAGAATTGTATTGTATGGGGTTGATGGAAATCATCACATGAAAGGAAAAGAACTCTGGGTCTGAACAGTTTAAATAAATCAAATAGGGCACATGCTCAGACATTTTCAGGTAGTACACAAAAGCTTTTTTTTTTTTTTAATCAAGTTTATGTTCGACTAACTTCCATTCATGTCTTGCTTAACATTGGGTGTAGCTGGTACCTTTAAACAGTTTTGCATGTTTAGCATTGTCCACTTCCATATTACATGTTGAATAATTCATATACAAGTCCTCGTTGTGCATTCTGTGTATTTTTTTAGTGTTACATTAAGTGTCTGTGTATGTAACTAAATGCCTTTTTATATAATGCTGTAAGTGTTGATTTATTTTTTTTCAAATAATGGTCCCCATTAATACAACATATTTATGGAATCATTATGTTTCTGTTAAATATGCCCATGAAATCACAGAAATAAAGAAATAACAATAACATTATTTCAACTACTTTTTATTTTCCATAACAACAAAAACAGGACTATTGTCATTTGTTAAACACTTGTTATCACCTCACATCGTCTTAATAACCCAGATAATAGCCGTAATCCCACTATTGTGCCGGGGTGAGCCAGGGGTATCTCAAGGCTATGTGAGGTTTGTGACATGGGGCTTCAAGCATCAAGCCAAAAACTCTTTTGTGCTTTTATATCACACATAAACGCCAGTAGTTTCCATGCCATAACACACTGCTTCGCTGTAAACTCCACCCATCTCGTCTAATGCTCACATAGCCAGTTGATACAGGAGAACTGTGGCTGAGATTACCGTAGCCATTCCGTGACCATTCTGAAGATTTTGGCAGCAGTCTAGCGCAAGAATTTTATCGTAGGAAATATGCACTACGTGAGTATCTACAATGTATACGTCACTATTTCATGAACATTTTTACTTTCACAGAAATCTATGGTAACACTGATTAGGCCAGGTTGCCTCACAAATGCCTTCATGGTGGCAGCAGTTAATTTGATCTGGTGCTTGATCCAAGGTAATTTTCAACATGACCATACCTTCTATGAATGGAAGCCACGCTCTCCTGGCTCTCAAGCTAGCTTCCCCTCTCTTACATATTATAATGGAAGTGCTCGTAACACTTTCATGATAATTCCGTTTGACCGCTGGAAGGCAAAAAAAAAAACACCCGACCTACAGTTGACCTAAATAGAAGAAATCCAATGAAGACAAAAATGGACATTTTGGAAGGACAATCCAGCAATGCACAATGCGGTTAAATTAAGAGCATTGACGCCTTAAGCAGGTAAATAATAAAAATTGTTGTTGTTTTTTTACCTTGATCTATTTGTAATTTAAATGAGCTAATGGCTAACAAATAAAATACAAATATAAACACACAATTTTAAACCACTACATGTCTTTATTTACACCAAATAACGGAAAACAATAATCTTAATGGATATTTTGGATTAGGTAGCTTACTCACTAATGCTAGTTTTCTTATAAATACATATTTGGACACCAATTACAAAGATACCATGGAGCTAAATGTTTACATCAGAGTCTCTAATGGACTGAAACAGGTAAACCTTGCCTTCTACTTTGACCCCACCTCACGGATGAGCTTTGTAGGCTGTACACTACCTTCGCCCCGAGGCAGCTGAGATAGGCTCTAGTCTCCAGGCCCTAATCTATGACCCTAATAGGATTAAGCAGTTTGGCAAATGAATAAATAAATGAATGAATTAAAGGATAAAATTGCATTGTGAAGTTATGATAAACTGGTTGCTGCAGAGAGAAGTATTACTGATAACAACTGGGAAAGTTAGTGAACTTTTCGGAAATGTACTATCTAATCTATTAGCCTGGACTTTAAAGAGCTTGCCATTAAACTGGACAGGAGGTTTTATATTGTGGAATTTCACAGAAATCAACCTGTTAGATAAAGGACTAAATCCCATCCTAACATGTAGGAGACAAACCTCATGAAAGAGTGCCTGGACAAAAAACTTGGATATGTAAAACACTCATTGCAGATGCGAGGTGAGGTAAGTTGAATGTTGTGACCAGTTGTCTATCACTCAAGTATTCAAACTGGAAAATACAAATAAATAGAGCACATTCACCTAATAGATGTATGTTACAATCTCTAAAAAAAAAAAGATTGTTGTACATTTTATATATACACACACACAGAACCTTTATCAGTTTAATGTTTTGTTGCATGAATCTTTAACAAATGGCTTTGTGCACTCTGGGACACAACAATAACAAAAAATCTAATAGTAATTCCCACATGAAACGAACACAATAGCGCCTTTGTTTTGTTTTGCCAACCAGAAGAATCTAATGTGCTGGATCAGCTGACTAGATACATAGAATTCAATGGATCTATAGGTTATCATCAGGCCAAAAACCTCTGGCTCTGGCCTCGAAGAAACTCCTAGGAGGCACAATCCTGCCTCAGTAATGCACCAGTAGAAACGGTAATGGCCTTGGCTTGCCCTAGCTCACTCGCTTTGGTGCAATAGTGGGAAAGAAGCTAATGTGATTGCCTAAGACGGATCCCCTTAAGAAGATGAGACATAGCCTTCTGGCAGTCCTACAATTTCACTATGTCCAGTTAGCTCCAGCATCTTAGTATTTCACCCTTAAAATCAGGCCATGCATTAGCCCAACCTAAAAATGTGCCCATGCATTTCTCACTATTCGCTCAAAGCTTTGACAAAGCAGAGCAACAACATGACAATTATTCAATAAAAAATAGAAAGTTTCACCTGTAATGCAATTTTTCCTATATAGAATTGTTACACAACAGTACTATGATTTATATCTGCAAACAAATCCTCTTCTAGATAGCCTTAACAGACCTGTGAGAACTGTAATATTAACTGAGCTAAAGCTAAAATATGCAAGGAACAAATCCCTCATGGTTAGCAATAACCGATTGTATCCATTATCAAGATGAAATGTCTATACCACTTATCCATCAGGGACACAGAAAAAGCTGGAGCCAAACCTAGCTGTCTTTGTGTGCGGGGTTGGGTACAAAGCAGATCACCAATCTATTATAACACAGAACAGGCCAAACAAACATTCATACTTGTGGGCAATTTAGAGTAGCCAGTTGACCTAATCTGGGGCAGTGGTGGCCTGGTGGTAGGGTGCTGGATTACTGATCCAACAGTCGGGGGTTCAAACCCCACTATCACCAGGTTGTCACTGCTGTCCCTCCAGTGCTACTAACTGGGTTATCAAAGGCCAACCATGTCTCTCGCTGTCTCTCACAGAGTTGGCTGAAATGGATGCCAGCCTCCCCACGACCCTAATTAGGACTAAGCGGTTCAGAAAATGAATGAATCCACATGTCTTTGGAGTGTGGGAGGAAACCTGAGCACCTAGAGGAAACCCACACACACACACAGGGAGTACAAATTCCACACACACCCCCCCCCCCCGCCCCCCCCCAAAAAACAAAAAAACAAAACATAAATCGCCCTACTTGGCCTTCAGGTTTGCACCCAGAGCATTCTGCACCACCAGTGCTGCCCAGTATGAAATCCTTTAAATTATGTGAATGAATATATAATTCAATTCCAATTTAATTCAGTTTTATTTGTATAGTGCTTTTTGCAGTTGACATTGTCACAAAGCAGCTTTACAGAGTAATAACAAATTTGGTCAAGAATTTAAACATTTGTCAACAAACCCTACACATCCCCAATGAGCAAGCCCGCATTGACATAGGACTGTCTTGCATTTAGTTTGTGAATTTCCAAAACCTATAAAGCCTAGTACATCTTGTACACACACACACACACACACACACACACACACACACAAACGCAAACACAAACAAACAAATATATTATAAAAAATAATAATAATAATAATGCACCAGGAAACAGACCCAACTGAACTACAAAAACAAAGACTTAAGTCTACTCAAAAAGCTGAAGTCAGATGCGTGAGATGGTGCCAAAATGTATCAAGTAAAATAAATACCACCTCCGAGTGGATGTATAGCCAAAAGAGAGTGCAGTGTTAATTTTTTTCCACAATGAAAAAGAAGCTACATTTTTTATTGAATTGAAAATCGAAGGATATTTTCCTCAAAAAAAAAAATGGTTGATGAAAATGTCAGTAAAGGTCAGCGGGATAAAGGCAATCCCCACTCCAACACCAACAACACCACCATCACCACCAAGACTCCACCACATATGTTTCAAATGAATTGATACACATGGTTAGAAAGCAGACATTAAAAGACAAGGCATTCTCTGCAACTGATTACCCTGGATTTACACTGAAGCATGATGTCCGCGATCTCCATAATTCAAAAATGCGTAGAGCTTCACAATTTGTGAGCACGCTTGGAGCACAATTAGGGTATAAAATGGAGGCAGGGTGCATCCAAGAGCTGGAACTTAAAGGAATGTTGCTTCCAAGTTCAAGATCCCCTACGATGGCACATCAAGGTCTGTTACGCTCTGTTAAGGGTCTGTTAAGCTCTACTATGATTCCCACATTCTATCACGATTTGCATAAAATCATAATATATCGTAATAATCGTGGCAAAATTTTTGACAGTCAAAGGCGATCATTCACCAGGTTCCCTTAAGATCATCATGAATCCACCAAGTTCCCCCATGCTCATCAGGACTCTCAAATAGTGGAGGTCGTGGACATCATGGCCCAGAGTAAATCCAGGGTTATTCTGCATGCCGCATTAATTACATTCCGATGGTCCATTAAAGAAAAAAAGAGAAATTAATGCATTTACCTTTTGGAAAACCTAAAAATGTCATCTGGGTAGAAAAGGAAACTGTTGAAAAAATTTGGTGGTTTTTTCCTTCTTTTTTTTTTTTTTTATTTAGCTAAAAAGCCTGTTGTAAAAATAAATAAATTCATTCATTAATTAAAAACCCAACAAGTTATTAAATATGATTAAAAGGGTTATTTATTTTTGTTAATAAAAAAGACTGAAAAAAATACAGTGAATACTGCCAGTGGGTCATGAGAGCTTGCCTGGATTGACCTTCAGATTTTAAGAGGATTGATTATGCCAGAGGGATTGCTATCTTGAGCCTAATTTCTTTAATTTATCCTAATTATTACCTTTTAATTACCTGACATTATTTTTGTCATAAACAAATAAAACAAATACATAAATGCATGGATTGCATAGTAGATGCTTTGGTAAGGATCTGAAGTGAAAGTGGAGAATATGCATGGCCATACACTGACACAAAGCAGATACAAATGGTTGAACAGGGTCATGGCTCTGCTGTGTTAACTATAAAATACAATACACAAATATATACACACACACACACAGAGAGAGATGGTCCTCTTGAGCAAACAGTGCCAGACTGGCATAGGAGTTTAGCTGTGTAAACAGGTAATGAGCAGTGAACAGTCTCAGGAGAAATTGGTGTGAATGTTATGGCTTCTTCTCTTTCAGTTTGTCCTGTATCTTCTTTGGCTCATCGAACTGTATTAGTCTCAAAATGTCTTTGTTGTCCATCACTCCCTGAATGAACTCACCCTCTGCAATCTTATCTGCAAAGCCAATGAAAGATTGGGAGAACATTACATTCTCATTACTGAATAACATTCTAATAAAAACAATGTGTTTCTTTATTAACATTTTTAATTATCTGACTTACAATACAACCTTTTTGTTGTAAATGTTTTAGTGTTTCGTGCTTTCCCCACATTGACAGTAATATAATATAATATAATATAATATAATATAATATAATATAATATAATATAATATAATATAATATAATATAATATAATACGATATAATGAATTTAGTGTTATTCAGACCTATTATTTTTATATATATTTTTGTAATTACCGTTGTCTTTCTTTTGGAAAAAGTTCCATATTTTGTCTGCTCTCTTTTCTGGTGTGTTTTCATCCTCTGGAAGTTTTTGCTGGTCCTCAACAGAAATCATGTTAAAAATTGCCTAGATTTAGGCAGAATCAAGAATAAATAATATAAGTATCATTTGAAATAAATAGATAATGGGTTGTAATAACTTAAACAAAATGCAAAAGCCTTACACACTTAAGAGGCATAATCCATTATACTACCATACATAACCACAAAGCCAATATTGTCAAGAGTAAAGTATACGTTTATACACTGCAGTCATCTTGGACTAAAGTAAAATATATATCTGTACTATGTACATACGTACACACCTTCACAATGTCCTGAACTTCATTTTTGCTGATGGTTCCGTTTCCATCAACGTCATACAGAGCAAAGGCCCACTCGAGCTTGTGCAGAGTTTTGCCTGAGGAAGTTAAATGCAGTGCAATTATGTATTCCTTAAAGTCCAGTGTGCCATCAGCATTGAGATCAAAGCTACGAAAAACGTGCCGTGCATACGCAGTGGGATCAGCATCAGGAAAGAAGCTTGCATAGATGCCCTCAAACTGTTCCTTAGTTATTCGCCCACTGGGACACTCTTTCAGGAAGGTGGTGTACCAGGCACTGAGCTCAGCTTCACTGTATTTGGTGTTCATTTTTAAATCCTCCAAAATCTCCTTAGACAAAGCGCTGCTTTTGCTGTTTCCCATTTTTTTTAAACCTATATCACCACCTTCTGTTGCTTTTGCTTTCTTGTGACAGTTATCTTGTGGTTTTGGCTGAATACCCAGTTAGAACTTCTTTTTTGTTCTACCTGACAACTCCCACTCATCTACTTTCTCGATGGGATTATCTCTTTTTATACTCAGGCAGCTCCTGATAGGGATTATTTAGCTACGTCACACAACAGTAGTGGCTTAAATGGCAGCGCAACTGTTAAGTGTAGTGAATCATCATCTTTTTCTCTGCATCACCCAACTCACATCCAACACTGGAGTACAGTTCATACTGACCTCAAAGCTGAGTAGCATCATGAAGAAGCATTTGGTTCTGTCCCATTTCCACAGTTATAGTTGTTTTTTGGGTTATAGAGGAGCACCGTAGTCATGGAAGATTATCTGGATGGTTGCCCCATGTCCACACCACAGGAAACTCTATAAGACTGGCGCATCACTGAGTTGATGCTGATTGGCTGTTGTGTATCACTCAATTGCATGTGGACCTGTGGCAATAAAAAAAGTGATTTATTATTAATAACAAAACTCAAACCCAAAAAATAGAAGCTCATCTACCACCACTTAGACTCACACAGAATAAAAACACAGTCTAACTCAAGTAGGCAGACAAGCTTTCATTGAGTAAAACACCACCACACATTAATGGAAACATGGAACATGATCTCGTTAAACGGATAATTACACTAACAAAAAAGGTGACAGAAATGAACACAGAAAGCAGCTAGTGAAAGGTTGTAAAAAGAAAACTCACTGTTAACCTTTCCTGCATTTGCTATAGACCATAGTCGGGAAATGTAGGGGAGAATGGTTTATTTGTTTTCACCAGGGCTGAATCTCAGCCCTTAAAGGAGCTGCGCTACTCTTATAACACAAGCCTTAGATACCAATTAATAGAAATATCTATTAGGGGCACCTCCTTTAGGCAGAACCTAAATCTTTATTTTAGCTGGAGTTAGAATTCAAGCAATCCCATATGTTTTATTTCAATTGTCCAGCGTATGTGATGTGATGATGATCCCTGGAGTTATATTCATAAGATTCTTCTAAGGCATACAGTATATGTTTGTTTTAACCTGTGCTATAACACTATTTTTTGTAAAAGCAGTTTAGAAAAGAAAGCAGACTGGAAAGCAGGAAAGCAGACTAAAGTCAGACTGTACACACTATGAGGCTACTCGTTTGTATTCAACAGCAAGCAGCGGTCCATGCTGACCTCATGTCCAAGGAAGGACAGGCTAGACCTAGCCTTAGTTATAATTCAGGTCTGGCTTACAATCACAGTGGATGACAATGTGAAGTAGAAATATGTAAACGGATTTCTAATTGGGTTCAAGTAAGAGAATTTAAGTCTAAAATAAACTAAGGTTATAACAAGGTGTGTCTCAGTGGTTAAGGAAATGGGTTTCTGATCCGAAGGTCGGGGTTCAATCGCCAGTATCACCACTGCTGGGCCCCTGAGCAAGGCTCTTAACCCTTTTTTCTGTTGTATAAATATGACAATTCTAAGTTCATATGGATAAGAGCAAATGAGCAAATGAGCAAAATTAATGTGATCATTTCTACTCGTACATTTTCTATGGACACAGATATATATCTATTATCACCTTTTACCCCATAAACATGCTTTTTGTTCCTTAATTTATATAATCTGTACTATGGTGAAATGAATAGGAAACATTTTGTGCTAGTTGCAATTAAAAGGCCTTATGTACGGAATGTAATGGAAAACTTTTACAAATGACCTGAAAATGTGAGAAGACATTTTCTAGGATAAACACATAGATAACATGTGCTTAGAATTGTTAAGGGAACAGTTTATACGACAAAAAGTAAATCATTAGTTGGCTATCTTAGTGAAATATACTAATAAAGTATAATATAATAAATAATTATTTGTGAATGGCAAGGTGGATGTCACTGAATAGTCCTCAAGATGTAACTATTCAACTATTCAATTCAGTGACCTCCACGGAGCCTGTGGCGAACTAACTGTTGAGTATATACGTATATATTACAGTGGTCATTATTTTATGGCAAAGTCAAAGTCCTGACCTTCCTGAATCTAATAGAAAGGTTGTATGAGCAGTTCATGTGATGAAACCCACCAACATTCTAAAGTTGAACCTGTTCTATACAGAGGAATAGATTAAAATCCCTTCAAGTTGATGTACAGGATCAACAGTTACCACAAATGATTAGTTACAGTTAATACTGTACAAGTGGACTTGAAAGCAAAGGTTTACATACTTTTATGACTCACATATATGTAATATTAAAAAAAATCAAGTATAATATTTGTGTATTATTTGTTTAATTGGGTTTTGTTTATCTACTTTTATCACTTGTGTCAAAATCTGATGATGTTTTACATCATATTTATGCAAAAATATAAAAAACTTTTAATTTGCAAGCACAATTGTACATGGGTACCTAAAAAGCAAACTACAGTAAATCAAGATTTTTATAGTTTATTTTTACATATTTTAACTATTACAGGACAGGTGAACTCTGTGCATGCCAAGCACAGCTAAGCACTCTGTAGCTAAGAGAAACAAAAGTAAACTGTGCTCAGTAACAGTGTGTTTGTTTTAAGTAAGCAAACTAACATTAGATATTTATGGTTTATTCTTCCATTTTTAAAGTATGATAATGATGACACCCCCCATCACCCCCGACCCCCCACCTGCTCCAAGTGACTGTGCAATACTGTGAATGTCATTTGAATACCCCACAAAACAGACCAATCAGATCACTCCATTCCTGTGTAGTATAAACTAATGTCCATTGACCAGATATATTGAACTGATGCTGCTTATGCAAAATTGGAGCAATTGATTGCATGACTTTGTGTTCTGCTGTCCTTTCATTCATCACTTAGTGTAAATTATAAGACAGATAAGCATGTGGTTTGTTGGGCTTATAATACCCCTTCTCCTCATTGCCTAATATTGCCTACATGTCAGAGAGAAGTGTGTTGTGCTGTTAACCAGCTTAAAGCTAAAAACAAATCTGACAGAAAGCCAAACTACTTACTTTTTTGCTCTTTTCAGTAAGCAGGTGACCACTATTTACTTAAAACATTTCCTACAATATAGTTCTTATACATAATTTTATCTCTTTGATTAACAGGTTTAATGAATAATGCTACAGTAGATTAGACTCCCAACTCTATAAATATAATGCTTCAGTCAACTGAATAGAATATATGTGAGTGTTTTTTTTTTCCCTTTGTTGCCATATGCTTCCCTTATTTAATGTGTATTCAACCTGAAGGTTGATTCACTGTCTCTGTGCTTGACACTTCTTATCTGCGTCAGGAGCCTTGGCGTCACTGTATAAAGGAGGGAGGCTTATGTCTGATGCTGAACCTCTCATGTTCAATGGAAAATGAAGTCATACATATGTCAGATGCAGGTCATCACAACAAAAATGATCCCACCATGAAATGTGGACTTGATTGCATATCAGTATCTTGCATGCAGTTTAAATAATTTCACAAAGAGGAGGAAACTGGTGACATCCAAGAATGGGATCTTAGCTTTTTGCAGGAGTTCTCTGACAGGAATGTCATTATTTTATTCATTCATTCATTCATTCATTCATTCATTAATTTGCTGAACCACTTAATCCTACTAGGATTGCGGGGAGGCTGGAGCCCATCTCAGCCAAATCTGGGCGAAAGTGGGGTACACCCTGAACAGTCAACACATACTCACACACACACACACACACACACACACACACACACACACACACACACACACAACCATTAACACTCACACTCACTCATAGAGGCAATCTGGAACAGCCAATTAGTCTAATGTGCATGTCTCAGGACTGTGGGAGGAAACCGGAGTAACCACAGGAAATCGATGCAAGCACAGGGAGAACATGCAAACTTCAAATCCAGGACCATCTTGCTGTGTGGCGGATGTGCTAACCAAGCATAGCATGCCCCCTTGAAGTATTTTAGTATTTCAAAAATGTCACTGCAACATATTTCTTTGCCAACTTGAGGTTTTCACTATAAAATTTGATTCCAAATACAAATTTTCACCTACCTGCACCCACCTCTTTTAAGTGTTGTGTTCTATAAACCTTTTGGTATAACAGTATGACTTGTCTGTTACAGTTATCTGTCATTTAGAGAATCTATCATTCATGAATCTATCATTCAGAGCAATGTTCAATTTTGTTTTATCTCCTTTATACGACTGAGCAGTTGAGGGATAAGGGGCTTGTTTAAGGGCCTGATAGTGGCTGCTTAGTGGTACTGGGCTTGAGCCCCCAACCTTCTTATCAGTAATCCAGAGCCTTAACCACTGAGCCTCCACTGAAACTCCACACTTCCTCACTAATATCGTAAAGTTATTATAGATCAGAGGTTTCTAGGCACAAGCTCCAACAGTACCAAACAGAAACCTCTTTAAGAAAGGTTTAGGTCGCTCAAAGCTAAACAAGCCAAAAAAGCTATTCTACTTGGTGCAGAGATAATACTTATAGACATGCTGGCATATTGTAGAAATACATTTGCTTAGTCACATGTCTATCTTTCTACAAAAAGTGAGGAATTGTAGCAGAAGAGGTAAGTAACAGAGTAGAATTAGGAAGAAGTTAACTTTTTTTCATACATTATAAACTAATATTTAATTAATTATTAGCATACCATTTGACTGCTAATTTTGATTTGAAATTTCTAATTAAAAGCATAAAAAAAAAACCTCCACAAATCTCGCTCAAATTCTTTTAAATAGCATATATACATATAATTAATACACATTAAATACTTGTTCCAGTTTAACAGCCATCTGGAATATGTCACCCCTGAAGTGCTGCTAATCACATTCTATTTCATCGTACCGTTAAAAAAAAGAGCCAGGGGTTAAGCAGAGGCAGTCTGACTGGCGTTTTGCTGCATCTTAAGCACATATTGTGACAGCGGCTGTAGTACTGTTCACATGGCAGGCAGGAGATCATATGTTTATAACTAAAGGGGGTATTATGCAATGCCAGCTGGACCAGCTGCTCCGCTATCCTGCTAGCTCAGCTAACACTGAGCACCTACTGATGCAGCACAGACAGAACTGCACATTTTATTTTAAAAATGGCACATTTTAGTTTACGTAGAATCACATTATTAAACAAAATGTTGAAGCAGAAAGTGCACATGAAGGAAGCTTTAGGTCAGGGAGTGATTTTGGTCTAACTCTGCTGTCTTAGCTAAAGATGCAGGGATTTGTGCTGTAATCGGATTGGAGTGGGGGTAGTGCTTTTTAGCAAAAAAGACCATCCTGTTTATTCCTTCCATCTCTCATTTTTAGGCTTACTAATGAAACAAGCACATCTTAATTAAATAGTCATTTGACACTCTTAGAGACAGCTGTTGTTTTGGGGTTTTTTTTTAACCACTGAACAACACTGCACTCTTGTGGAAAGTATTATGATCAACATGGACACTGCAGTACATTGTGTGTGTGTTGACACAGGACTGGCAGGACACTTTTCAGCCTGCGGTCATTATGGGTCCAGAAGTCTGGAAACCCAAAACCTGGGACTACAGCCAGTCCTATCTGTGAGTAAACTTCATTTATGTGAAGGATGCAGGCTCATAATTAGCAGCATACTTGGTTTCATGTCAAGAAAGAGCACTACAGCTGCACTTTTTGCCTTGAGTATTGAGGAAGAAATACATAGAAGTTGCACTGTGTGTTTGTGGACCTAGAAAAGACTTATGCCATGGTATGGAGAGAGGAGTTATTGTACTGTATGAGTAAGGAGGGTGGTGAAGAATATGGACGAGCATAGTATGACAGTGGGAGTGGGACAGTGTGCAATGGAAATGATGAACAGGTTCAGCGTTGAGGTGGGATTGCATCAAGGATTGCTTTGAGCCGTTTCTTGTTTTCAGTGGTGATGGACAGGTTAACGGATGAGGTTAGATAGGAGTCTTCATAAACTGTGATGTTTGGGGATCAATCAGTCAATTAATTAATGTTTATTTGTATTCTATTTTCCATACAAACAGAAAGTAACACAAAGAAGAAAGTAACATAAAGTGCTTTACATCATAAAAATTATACTCACACCCCCGCCGCCACCCCCCACCCCAACACAACATCTTGACCTAGAGTGTGAGTTGGACACAGGTAAGGGAGGAAGGATGTGACTGCAAGGAGCAGAGGTGGTGAAGATAGATGAACTTAAATACTTGCGATCAACTGCCTAAAGTAGATTGTGGTTGTTACGTCCAGAGCTAACTCTCTCCCCGACTCTCACACACCGCCAGCACACTCCCCCGAGTACTAATTGTCATCACCTGCACCTCATTACCGGATCTGATTAACTCCACTATATAAACCCCCGCTAGACACACTTCAGTGTTTAGCCTCGGTGGAGATGCACGTGTTTTCACCGCTACTCCTTCTAGCTTTTCGGACTCACCTCAGCTTCCGCGTTCTGCACTCGTTACGACCTCTTCCAAGTTCTCCCGGACCCTTCGTGTCAGTATTTGCTGTGTTTGTCGGTTTTGGGTCGCCCCTCGTGGCAGGTTTTCTTTTCTACCCCGTTTTGTGTTTGTTCTGTTTGTGGCTCTCTGAGTCCGTGTTTGTTGTGAGACAATAAAACCCGCTGGAATATATCCTTCTTGTCTCCGGAAGTCATCATAACAGAAGGCTATACCGAGACAGACAGAATAGAGGCCATGCCCACTTTCCCTCCGGACGTGTTCCAATCTCTCGTGGAGGAGGTACGGCATGCCCTCTCACCTCTGGAGGCACCCTCTGCGAGGCCGGTGCTTGCAACTCCCGAAGAAGGTCCCATTATCAACCCCGCACGCTACTCCGGAGATGCTGACAGCGGTGAAGGACTCCTTCTTCAGTGCTCACTGGCGATCGAAATGTACCCCGCTCGCTTTCCCACAGAATGAGCCAAACTTGCCTATGTCATCTCCTTGCTCTCCAGAAAAGCATTGCAGTGAGCAGAAGGACAGTGGAGACAGAACGGTGCTGCCATATCTACATACATTGCGTTCACTACGCACTTCCGTGAGGTGTTCTGCCGCCCCGACGGTGACTCCACCAGGAGAAACTATATTGGCTTTGTCAAGGGCAGATGGACATTGGGGAGTACGCCCTGAAGTTCCAAATCCTCGCCGGGACCAGTGGGTGGAATGAATTGGCCCTAATCACTCACTTCTGCCAAGGATTAGAACCTTCACTGCAGCTACAACTCTCTGCCTACGATGACTCCATGGGGCTGGAGAGACTCATTCAGCTGGCCATCTGCATCGTGCATTGACGGAGAGGGTGCCTCGAGGAGTTGCAACACTCAGCTTCCTCCATGCCAACTCCACCGCCTGCTGAACCTGTGCAGGTAGATTTGCTCCGGCTCACTCCCACCAAACGACGCAGACGGACACAAGAGGGACTCTGTATCTACTGTGGCCAGGCAGGACATGCCATATCGACCTGTCCTATCCACTCCCCACATCCGTCTGTGAGTCAAGGGAATATCGAGATCCTAATGTCCCAGCCTCTATCCACGCCAATAACCCTCACTACACCAATATGCTCACTTACAGTCACGGCGCTCATCGACTCCGGTTCAGCGGGACTCATCGACTTCATCTCCGGGGACCTGTGTTGCAAACTCCAGTTCAAGCTCCACCGCTGCCCGACATCCTTCTCCGTGCGCTCCATAACCGGAGAACCCCTCACTTCACAAGTGCGTCAACTCCAGACCAACCCCATGCTCCTGAATATCGGTTTCCTGCACCAAGAGAACAGATCTTTTCTGGTACTCGAGAAATCACAAGCAGACATCATCCTTGGTCAGCCATGGCTCGTGCTCCATTCACCCACAATTTCCTGGGCCACCGGTGAAGTCCTGAAGTGGGGAAAAGGGTGCTTCCAGCAATGCTTCCCGCAGCTCCCCCAAAGAACCCTTCGGGACCACTTCGACATTGGTGCTACCACCATCGAGAGCCTCGCAGCCCAGACTACCATAATGATCCCGGAGGAATACTCCGACTACTGAGATGTTTTCAGTCCAGGGCTTGCTGCTGGATTACCACCCCACAGACCTTGGGACTGCACCATCGAGCTGGTACCCGGTGCATCGGTCCCTAAGGGGCGAGTATACCCTCTGTCACTACCGGAACGACGAGCCATGGAGGAATACATAGAGGAGGCACTCTCTATATTCAATCATCCACCTCACCAGTGGCCTCCAGCTTCTTCTTTGTTGCCAAGAAGGATGGGGGCTTGTGACCCTGCATAGATTACCGGGCACTTAATCAAGTCACTATCAAGTTCTGGTACCCATTACCACTGGTTCCTGCAGCCCTAGAACAGCTTCGTGGGGCAACCGTTTTCAGTAAGCTGGACCTCCGTAGTACCTATAACCTGGTGCGAATCTGTTCCGGAGACGAGTGGATGACGGTGTTTATCACACCCAGCGGTCACTATGAATATCTGGTCATGCCGTATGGACTAGCTAACGCTCCTTCCGTGTTTTAAGGGTTCATGGATGAAATCTTCCAGGATATGCTGGACCAATACGTGATTGTGTATATCGATGATATCCTCATCTACTCTTCAGACCTTTCCACCCATGTTCGGCATGTAGCCAAGGTGCTCCAGCGTCTATGCCACCATCAACTGTTCCTGAAAGCCGAGAAGTGTTCCTTTCACCAGGCGACTGTATCGTTTCTGGGCTATGTGATAACTCCACACGGGGTCCGGGTGGAGGAAGATAAGGTCAAAGTCATCCAAACCTGGCCCGAACCCGAGACGGTGAAAGCCCTGCAAAGATTCCTGGGGTTTGCCAACTTCTACCGCAGGTTCATCAGGAATTTTAGTGTCTTGACAGCTCCACTGACTACGCTCCTCCGTGGGAAACCCAAGACCTCACCTGGAACAACACAGCCAAGCTTGCCTTCCAACGCCTCAAAGGAGCATTTCCCCTACTCCATCATCCAGATCCTCCTAAACGGGGTCACGGAACACCAGAGCCGATGCCCTGTCCTGAATCCACGACCCCGATGAAGCATCGGACGAACCAACCACTATCCTTCCTCCCAAGGTCTTCATCAATGCCATACAGTGGGACCTGGAGGAACAAATCCGAACCATCCTGGAGTCGGATCCGGCATCACCAGAAACACCACTGGGGCATCAGTATGTGCCCAGGGACCTCCGACTTTCCCTGCTACAGGCAGTACATTCCACCCCAGGTACAGGTCACCCAGGGGCTACGGCTACTCTCTCCCTCCTCCAGGAGCGCTATTGGTGGCCCGGGTTGTCCACCCCGACCAAAAGGTTCATTGCCGGATGTGAGGCATGCAACATCTCAAAAACACCTCGACACCTCCCGACCGGGAAGCTCCTTCCTTTGCCCATACCTCGACGTCCATGGTCGCGCCTGGGGCCATTTTTCAAAGGTGTGTAAGTTAATCCCCCTCAAGTCCCTTCCAACAGCAGGGGAAATGGCCAGGGCCCTATTTGAACACGTTTCCACAACTTTGGGCTACTGGAAGACATAGTAACGAAGAGAGGCCCACAATTCACATATCACTCACCCCTAGTTTCTCCATCCACAGAGTCGGGCAAGGCAACAGAACCCCCTCCACTGCTGGCAGTGGAGGAAGAACCCATTCATGCCATCTGGGGTCTCTTGAACTCTCGCCGGCACCATGGGAAGATGGAATATCTGGTCGACTGGGAAGGAAATGGTCCTGAGGAATGATTCTGGGTCCCTCGCATGGACATCTTGGACCCCAGCCTAATGGAGGTGTTCCATCGTGTACACCCCAGCCGACCAGCACCTCGCCCCAGGGGTCGCCCACGGTGCCAACAGCCCCGGAACCCCAGAACGGCCCCTGGAAGGGGGGGTACTGTTACGTCCAGCTAACTCTCTCCCCGACTCTCACACACTGCGAGCACACTCCCCCAAGTACTAATCATCATCACCTGCACCTCATTCCTGGATCTGATTAACTCCACTATATAAACCCCCGCTAGACACACTTCAGTGTTTAGCCTCGGTGGAGATGCACGTGCATCTTTCTAGCTTTTCGGACTCACCTCAGCTTCCGCGTTCTGCACTCGTTACGACCTCTCCCAAGTTCTCCCGGACCCTTTGTGTCAGTATCTGCTGTGTTTGTTGGTTTTGGTTTGCCCCTCATGGCAGGTTTCCTTTTCTACCCCGTTTTGTGTTTGTTCTGTTTGTGGCTCTTTGAGCCCATGTTTGTTGTGAGACAATAAAACCTGCTGGAATATGTCCTTCTTGTCTCCGGGAGTCATCATAACAGTGGTGGAGAGGTGAAGAAGCTATTGCAGGCAGGGTTCAATTACTGAACTTGAAATTATTATTTATTTTATTATTTTTTTAAATACTGTATTAATCCCACAAGGGAAAATTTTGCCTCTGGATTTAACCCATCCACACACAAAGAACAGTAAGCACACACTCAGAGCAATGGGCTGCCACACATTGGGGCACCTGGAGAGCAGTTGGGGGTTAGGTGCCTTCCTCAAGGGCACTTCAGCCATGAAGGTGGAGGAAGGGAAGGTGCACTTCATTTCCCCCCACCCATTTTCCTGCTGGATTGGGAATCGAACCAGAAACCTTTAGGTCCAAAACCTGCTTCTCTAACCATTAGGTTACGGCTGCCTATTTTCAAAAAGGAATACCAGAAATATTCTAAGGTATAAAGAGTTTATTGAGTCCTGAGAAGTTGGAAAGTGCTTGTTTGTCATGGGAACTGAAACAAAAACCTACCAAAGCTCTCATAGACATGGATGAAGATTTCAAAATAAAAGGGCATTTCAAAGGGAAAAGGGAATTTCAAAATACCCTTTGAAAACAACTTATAAGTCTCATTTGCTTGATCCGTACAAATAAATTTTAGCCCTCTGTCTTTTTGCGCAAACCTCACCTTTGTCTCGACCTGTACTAAAGACCTTGGATTAAGATTTCTCTGTGCAGAACTCGTGCTCAGTTATTAAGCACTTTATCTTGCTCATTCACTTACTCCAGGTTGGCATGGGCCTCCTTTGCAACCTGCATGCCCACAGCTGTCACTGCCCACAACCACTATACCAAAACCATGCTCCAATTCAAGTTCAATTGGAAGAGCATTGAAAACAACCTGGATCTCCTGGAACTGCATATTCCCTTAGGATTATAAATTAATGCACTGAGAATGTGACCACAACGAAGACTGTTAAAGTGTTTTCGAACCAGAAACTGTGGTTCACTGGTGAGGTGCACACCCTGCTTAGAGCACGAGATATGAAGCCTTCAAGTTAGGAGATCAGCAGGCTTTCAAAGAGGCACATCGGGCCCTGCAAAGAGGTATCAAAAAAGTGAAGTGCAAATATAAAAAATTCATCAAGGAGCACTTTGACGAAAACAACACTAGGAATATGTGGAATGGCATCAAGACACTCACTGACAAAAACAAATAGACTCAAGAACAGCTTTACCAACAAGCTGTTAAACATGCAACCCCACCACCACCACCATCACAAACACACTGGCTGAATAACCATCATTCAGATCATCTTCCTGGACAGTGCACTATTACTTTTCTAAGTGCAATACTCATGTTTAAGTGCAATCCTCATTTTTAAGTGTTAAGTGCAATACATATAAAATGTTTAGAGCAGGTCTCGAACATCATGTAACATTTTAGCATCATGCATCTTATGATTAAAAGGCTTTACCTCTTAACTGTGTATACCATGCACCTTTGACATATCAGGCACCCTTCTGTGTATGTGTATATGTGGATAGATGTATAAGTTTATGATAGATTACACAATTTCCTCAGTGATCAATCAAGTATTCTGATTCTAATGATTCTGAAGTGTGAATATGTGGATAGAGATATATGTCTGAATGTGTGAATAGACTTATATATTTGTAAATGTGTGTATATGTGAATAGATGTATATGTGTTTGCATATATAGGACATATGTATGTATATGTGTATATGCACATATATAGCTTAGTGTAGTTACCTTAGTTGTCTTTTGTGCACTTTTTGTGCACAAAAGTCCTGCTTGTTTTCCCCACAGGTGGAAAGTAAGTGCAATCTTGGTGTAGTACATGAGTATATGGTTCACTGTAATTGTACACTCTGAGTATAATAATTCAAATCAATTAAATTCAGTTTTATTTGTATAGCAATTTTTACAATTGACACTGGCACAAAGCAGCTTTACATAGTAAAAACAAATGTGGTAAAGAATTTTAAAAATCTCTACAAACTCTACACATCCCCATTAGAAAGCCTGTGATGACGGTGGCGAGGAAAAACTCCCTCAGTCAACATGAGGAAGAAATTTTGAGAGGAACCAAACTCAGGGTGAAACCCATCCTCATATTGGTAAAAACAGATAAAAATACAAACCATGTAGCAGAAGCTTCACTATAGTGTAACATATAGTCTAGTTGGTTATTTTATAACTGTAATGGTAACTGTAGTTCTAAATCATTTTAGTAAAAGAGTTTATATTACCAGCAGTGAAAAGTCATCACAATTTCTGAGAGTATATTTAGGTCCTTATGGATCATCATCAGTAACACATCAGAATGGATCATAGGATTCAGAGGTTGGAAGGATCAGGATCACTGGAAAAAAACACATCAGCAAGTCATCTCAATAATATAGAAACTTTAAATAACAAAGATTTTTAAATTTTACAACTGATGTGCCACTGATTGATAGATTAGAAAATGTAGTATCACAGTATCAGCAGACTTGAATCAGTCTACACACTCCCCAGCAGTTTCCATGCCACTCTCAATCTCCGGACTTCTGAATTCTGTGTCACATGACCTCAGTACACCTATCAGCTCTCACGCTGATGAGAACGCCATGCTTTGAAGACACTCAAGTTCAATGTCTTGTATTGTTACTGTGTTCTTTCCAGTGTGCCTTTGATCTCTGTGTTTGTTATTCTACGTATGATTTCTGATTGCCCTCTCCTTTATGACTTCGTGCCTTGTCTCTGACATTGATCTCCAGTGTATAAACCTTGCCCATTTCATGATATACAATTCTGTTTTTCCTACACTCTGTTGTGGTCTGATCGCCTGACCTCTGCTTGTCTACCATTTCTGTGCAACAGAAAAACCTGTGAAAAACCTGTGCAACACCTATTTTAGAAATCTGTTAATATGCAAAGTGCATCTATCTCCATATCTGCCATGAAGCAACCTGACATGCAGACTTTACTGTTATTAATAATAATAATATTATTATTATTAATAATATTAAATAAAGGGGCAGTGGTGGCCCGGTGGTAGGGTGCTGGCTTACTGTTCCAAAGGTTGAGGGTTCAAGCCCCACTATCACCAAGTTGTCACTGCTGTCCCCCCAGTGCAGCTAACTGGGTTATCAAAGGCCAACAATGTTTCTCACTGTCTGTAGTGAGGGGTATGTAAAAGAACAATTGTTGTCATTTGTAAAGAATAGGCTATTGGGTTGCCATCAGTGCGTTTCTGCCCTGCAATAGCCTGGCGAGCTGTCCAGGGTGTACTCTGCCCTTGCCAGAGTTGGCTGAGATGGGCGCCAGCCTCCCCGCGACTCTAAGTAGGATTAGGCAGTTTTCTGATTTCTGACTTTTCCACTTTTTACACCGTTGAACTGCCAAGACCATTCCACTGGTCATATGTTTTTGTTATTGTTACTGTTATTGTTATTGTAAACAGACACAGAACCAAATCACAATGTAAAACAGATGAATAAAGGATACTAAGCCCGTGAGCTGCAGTGGTTACATAAGAAAACCTTTGTATTTAGTCAAAATTAACTGATAATGAAATTTAAAACGCATAGACTATTTTGTTTGTCAATGGGCACCTTTGGGGTTTCATGTAACCTGAGACTCAAGAATTTCTGGTGGATTAGACAGTCAAGATAGACTAGTGTTATATACCTTTTGATATCTACACCTCTATACAGCTACACTATGTCATCCTCCAGGTGGTATTTAACATTCATGACCAGCAGATTAGTGCAACAGAAGGCTACAGGTTGTATTTAGAGATTATAATACTTATGGAATAAATTACTATGACAATTTCTAGTGTTGGTCTTCATATTTGCAATTGTTATTATATTTCTTTACAGTACCTTACTTTTTAAGCATATAACATCAATCTCAATGTTAGTGGAAGGTTGCGGGCTCATAAAAATGCTAATTTAACTAATTTTTTAATGTCTTTAATTTGTCATTGTAACATTTTTCCCCCTGATCATCATATTAACAGTAGAAGCTGTCTATATAGTTAAACCCACTAAATATTATTGGAGGTAATGGTAGGATAATGCCATCTACAGGACATTCAGTGCCTACAAATGTGGCAACTAAAGAAATAAATACCAGCATATTTTCTTGCCTACCATACTGCTATACCTGATATCAGTCATTCTTACCAAGAAACAGGCTAGGATACCCTACTTGTGATTACTGTATATGCAGTGTATAAACAAACCGTATGTGTTTTACACAGTAAAACCCCCATGGACATCAGTGACCAGTGACCTTCTTGCTGTGAGGCGGATGTGCTAATGTGGTTAAACTATTCAATAATTTATTTATTTAGTACTAAGTGAACAAATTTCCTATCATGACTTAATCACACACGGCACACTCATTATCTTTCTCAATCTCGTCTTCTAAAGTAGGTAAGAAAGTGGATTCAAAGATGCTGAGTATAATGCTGACAGTAATTCTAACATATTACTTATTCAAACTTAGAAATAGCAATAAACATTTTTTAAGCCATGATGAGTATGTGTACAGAGTAAATAAAGTGTACAAATTTAAAGTTTGTTCTGCTCTTCAGCAAGTTAACCAAGCTTCAACAACTGAATTCAAAGCCATTAATTTATATACTTTTTTGAACTGTGTCCTCAGTGCTACACACCAATTAGCCATGTGTCTTCATACTGAGTTCATACTGATATCTATTTCAGCAGAGATACACCTTTGGTGTTTTTCTTGCGAGCTCAGGATATGGGCATATGCACATCTTTGTGTGTACTACCTATCAGATCTGATTTTTTGTCCAACAGTGTGAATGGGTCACTGTAACAGAGAAGAATCCATATTTTAAATTATGGGTATGGTCCCTGGGAGACAGCTTTGCATACTGCAATATTTGCATGGGGTTAGTTGCACTCTTCAATCCACCTACGTTACCAAAATGATGGTATCATATCATAGCACCCTGTTAAGCCCTGTGTCCTCCCAGGTAAAAAATAGAATTATTCTTTTTATTTTATTTTATTATTATTTCTGTATTAGCAAAGTTTCATATTCATGCCAGAAAATTAGTAATGTAAATGTTTTCCTAGACTCCAGTCATTCATGGAAACCCTTAGATTCAGCACAAACTCTAAAACTGTGAAAACTTACTGTGAATACAGTTTAACATATCCATCTGATATTTATAAGGTTTTTTCTTTTTTTTCTAGTTGTCTGTGCTGTTTGGTTGACAGCACTGATTGCACAACCTTATGCATTGTTTCAAAATATTTTTCAAATGCCTAAGAATAACTTGCATTTCTTTGTACATTGCATTGAATAAATAAGTAAACAGTAACAAAAGGAAGTAAACATACCAGAAATGACGCAAGACGCGGCACGGTGTTTAAATGAGGAAGTGATGTAAACATACCATTTCTGGTGCTGGATGATGTTTACATTTACATGTACGTTACATTTACGGGGTTAACTATTACTAGTTATATAATAGTTTGTTATATATGTTATATAATTTGGGTTGTTGGTTTTCTGAGTAGTTTTTTCTAGTAGAAAATTATATTTTAAATATTTTAATGTAAGTTATGTTTCAAGTTCTTCAGAGTCTTGTAACATCATATAAATGATTTATTTTGGTATATTAAAAAGTAATTTGGTGATTCATATAAATGATTCAATTAATTACTTCTTAACGCTCTTAATTATTATATAGTGTTCCATTTCTTTTAATATAACTCTAAATATTTCTATACATCTATTTCTGTGCTACTGTTATAGCTACAAGGATCCAGCTATGGCATCTAAAGGAGACAAGGAAACATTTGCAAATAAACTGGGATTTAACAGCAATGGCTCAATGGCTGTAGAACCTGAGCTTGAGAAATTGAAGATGGAAAATGACCACTTAATGACTTTGGATAAAATGTCAAAAAACAGGCATCATGCTGCCCGTTCTGATCCAGATAACGGCAATCTGTTGAAGAGAATTCTGGAACTGGAGACACTGACGGAGAGAAACACACAGCAGCTGATGGCTAAAGAACAGGAGATCTCCACAATGAGGGAACAGCTACAGGCTTAAGGTAGAGAGGTGGTGGCTGTGCTGCAAAAGCAGCTGGATCAGCAAAGGCAGGAGAAAGGAAGGAAAGAGATACTCTTTCAGAAGCTCCTGAAAAACAAATTGGTGGTCATCAATGAGAAGTGCCAAACACTTGAAAAACTTGGCAAAGACATGCAGGCTCCTTCAAGTGATTTAGTGATAGTCCAGGAGCAACTGCAAGATGCTCTGGAAAAAAAATCAGCAATGGCTTGTTTATGATGCACAGAGAGAGGCCTGGTGAGAGGGGTCAGGGGATTCTGGTGAGAACTGCAGAACTTGAGCAGCAGTGCAACCAAGACAAGCAAACACTCCAACGACAGGACAAAAAGACCAGTTCAGAAGCTCAGAAATCTGCATCCATGCAGAAGGACAAGCAGCTACAGGAGATCCAGAGGGAGGTAGAGGAGCAGCGCAAAACGACAAGCCACCTACAGGCCATGCTGGAGGTGCTGTAAGCTAAATATGAGGATAAGAGCTGTAAGGTGGCACATGCCCAAGAGGAGCTGCAAGACGAGCGCAGAACTGGCCAACAAACTCTATCAGAGGAAAGGAAGCTGAACTTGCAGATGAACCTTCTTCAGAAATCTCTACTTTCTCAGCAGGAAGATCAGGAAAAAATGGCTATTTAACAGCAACAGGTCCAGATGTCTGCTACTGACTCTGAGAATGAACTCCTGCTCCACAAGGTGCTGAAGGAGCTTTGCAAAACTAGAGACCAAATTGCTCGCTTCGAGGCGGCAAAACACCTGCAAGAAACTCGGTTCTCTGAGCCGAGCTCCTACACCAGGTGGAATATGGAGCCCAACGTCTACATGTAAGAAGTCCAACATTCTGGAACGTCCAAACTGCAGGGCCTCATACCCTGCAAGCCAGCACAGAGCACTCCTTGCACATCTTGGCTACTGCTTTAATTAAAACTACTGAAAAAAGAAAGAGGCTTTAGGGTTTAATATTGTAATGATTTTCCCATTTTTTATGTCTTTGTACCAAAAAATTTCATATTTGTATTACAAAGAATTTTTTCTCTGTTTATGTTTAATTTTGAATCAGTCAGTGGTGTGCTTGATAGGATTGTAAATATTAGTAAAAGTATTGGCTTTCCATTAATGTGGAGTAGATTTAAGGTAAATTGTAATATATGCTGGTTCTTTTGGGGTAACTCTGTTCTGTATATTTTCATTCAATATGTCTTTGATTGTTTTAAATACACTAAACTCGAATTCCATCTTTAAAAGAAATGTGGCCTTACGTCCTTCACAGTGTGTCCGAGTGAAAAATTTCTGTCATTTAAAATCTAAGAAAAAAGTGCAAAATGTTACAATAACACATTTCATTAAAATATGAGAAACTGAGGCTATCTTTAATAAAGTGAATACAGAGTCCCATTTCAGTGCTTTGTTCAGGATAAAGTAAGGATGAACACCCCAAGCTGCACAAACATACTATTGAATGTGCAAAATCCAAATCTTTTAAACATCAATGCAGATATGGAGTGAGGGGAATATGGAGGAAGAGTGGAACAGCTGTTATGATGCTTTCAGCCATTAATTTTGCTATAACCATTCACATTATTTATCCAGTGACCAATCACATGGCTTTTACAGATAGAGTTATAGTGCTAAAGAAAGACGGTGTCCGAACAATTGCAGAATGTGCAGATATTCATAAGAATTAAGTGAAATATTTATTTTGAAATTTTCACTAATCCTGTAAAAATACTATAAAATGTCCATGTGTCTTGCACTTGTATTTAAAATAATCTTCTCACATTCTAATTGACAGTAATGACATAATTTACGTAAAGCTGAAATGCAACAGTGGCAGCAGCAGGTACTGTATATCCCGACTGAGAGAGAATGTGCTCATATGAGACTGAGACGTCTCTAGGGGAAAGATTTACAGCAATGTGTCTCTCAGTTCTTTCACTGCTTCCACAATAAACAACATACTCTCATTTGGTGGAAATGTGTATTACATCTACTTTACAGTTAAATACTCAAAAGCTTTATTTTACATCTAAGATGATTACTGCTTTATTATACATGAACTGGAAATGTCCACTCAAGTGTCATAGCTTCTGTAATGATTTTGGTTTTGAAGTGAATAAAGAAACACTTTTTGTCAACTTTTATCTTAAGAAATTACTTCTATGCGTCTTCTAAGCATTTATTATGTAATACTAAACTATTTATTACAGGGTGACCCAATAAAACCTCCCGCATTTTAAGGGTAAATGAAAAAAATGTTAAAGATGATCAAATTATTATTTGCACACATGAATCTTCATTCAATAAAGCTTTACATGTCATGTTTTGAAAATGACATCCTCCAAATGGTGACCATAACTGTCTATAGACGGTTGGAGGCGATTTCTGATTTCCTGCTGAAAAGCAACCTGAAGAGCTTCAAAAGTTTCGGATCAATAAGTATACACTAGTGATTTAGACCCACAAAAAAAAATCACAAGGAGTACACGCCAGTCACTTAATATTGCCATGCAGCAGGATTACCTGATCCAGAAATATTTCCCTCAGCACTTCCAATAATCTTTGAGCTGCGTGTGCTGTTACTCCATCTTAAATTAAGTTATAGGCTCCAAATTAAGTTATAGGGTGGCCTAGCTTCTTGAGAGCCCTCTGTCCTAATATTTCCCCCAACTAGATGTGTGTATTTCCTTGTGTGATCCTCAGATAAAGGCAGTTGGGTATTACTTTTTTGCCAACCTTCAGTTTAAAAATGTTGATCAGGTTTAATATTCATCAGGTGTTAAGGAACAGAAGCGGTGTGAAGAAATGGCAAGACTCATCATTATGGTTTGGGTCTTAGAAGGCTTGTTAAAGCTTAGATTTTATCCCCACTGAAATGTTTTGGGGGATTTGAAAACCCTCAAACAGTTTGCAACAGAAGGAAGAGTGGTCAAACATTTTCGCAAGCTGGTGTCAGAGTGGTGGCCAATTATATAAAACAAGAAACTAACAAGAAGTAATAACAAGAACGTGATAACAAGAATTAATTTTTGCTAAAGGGGCAATATTAACAACTGAGACCAAGGCTGTGCTTAGTTTCTGCACAAATGAATATTACACCTATTGATATTTTTGTTGAATAAATGATCGAAAAAGCATACAGTTCTTGTGGTTTGTTTAAGTATACCAGTTTTTCTGTAGTCACTCTATTAAAGAGGGTGAAATTTTTACAAAGAATGTACTTCTTTTTTACATGAATATAATGTATTATAAATCCAATGTGACTGACTTGTAAATATTATTGTAAGGGTTTATATCAGTATGTCCATATGATTGTATAAGAACATCGGTTTGAGAACGTTCCCCTAATGTTTGGTGAGCATCTTTCAAATCATCCCTGATTAATGCAAGGTACAGCTAATATACAAGTTAAGGAAACGTGGGAGGGGGGTGCAGGGCAGTGGCTAGCACTTTTGCATCACAGCAAAACTTGGTTCAAACTTACCCATTGGCCATGGTCTTCTGTGAAGTCTTCATGTTCT
Source organism: Neosilurus mollespiculum (assembly GCA_030014195.1). Taxonomy (NCBI): domain Eukaryota; kingdom Metazoa; phylum Chordata; class Actinopteri; order Siluriformes; family Plotosidae; genus Neosilurus; species Neosilurus mollespiculum. The sequence goes on along the minus strand of JAQMYF010000003.1, from coordinate 10,895,397 downwards.
TGCAGGGCCTGTGTGGTTTTCCTCTGAGTAGTCTGTCTCCTCCCACAGTCCCAAGACATGCATATTATTGGATGTTCCAAATTACCCTAGGTGTGAGTGTGAATGCTTGTGGGTGTCAGCCCTGCAGAGGACTGGGAAGCTGTTCAGGGTGTACCCAGCTTTGCCCAGAGTCAGCTGAGATATGCCTCAATCTCCCTGTGACCCTAAAAGGATAAAGTTTTTGTTTTTTTTGTTTGCTTGTTTTCAAATGAGTATTCCAATTCCTCCCACATTCCAGAAAGATGCAGTGAAAGGACCCACATGTGTGAATGTGAATGTCATTGGCTGGCTGCCTCTCAGAATTCGCCCCATGAAAAACTGGAGACCTGTCCAGGGTATACCCTGCCTTTTAGCTGAAGTTAGCTGAGATGGATGCCAGCGTTCCCCGCGACCCTAATTAGAATTAAGCTGTTCAGAAAATGAGTGAATGAATGAATAATAATACAGAGAGTGGACATAAGTAAGTAGACACGCAAAATTTCAGAATGAATATTTGCTGGTTGAAGAAGAGGCTTGCATCTTGCTGCTAGGCCATAATAGCCCATTGATGAAGATCGTGCGTAACAGTTTTTGAGCTGGTTTGGATGTCTTCTGCAATGTCTGTGGTCTTAGAACAGGGATTTTTATCCACTGCTCTCTTCACGGAGTGAAGGCATCTTTCTTATGGTCCAGGTCAAATTGCCAGCTATTTGTTGCTGGCTGATGCTACCCTCTGACTGACCCACAATTTGGCCTCTCTGAAAATCTGACAATTTAATGACTTAAATTTAATGAAAACTAGTCAGACTGCTGTATAAAGGTTCACAAAGTTGTGCTAGTTATGCAAGCATGCCTTGCACTCCAGGAGCTCAAGAATTGTCAGATTTTCTCAGAGGTTGAATTGTGGGTCAGTCAGAGGGCGGCCAGCGACAAACAGCCGACAATTTGAACATTCCTCTGTCAACCGTAAACCAAGTGTTTGTGCAGTTCAACAGTGACGGTAAGACCACCATGGATCCATGACCAGGACAAATCCCTGTTTAAAAGCTGCAGACCCTGCCGAAGACATCCAAGCCAGCTCAAAAACTGTTATGTGCTAAGTCCATCAAATGGGCTATTATGGCCGAGTAGCAAGACACAAGCCTCTTCTTCAACCAGTAAATATTCATTCTGAAATTTTGGGTGTCTATGTCCTGTCTCTGTACAAACCCATTCGCTATCCCCGCTGTGTGTAGAGAAAGGGCACCTGAGCTGATGATGAACCTATTCGGATTGATTGTACCAGGACCACCCAACTTATCTCTGCTGCATGCATTTTTTTGTTGTTGTTTTAATCTATATAATGATAATAATAATAAGTATAATAATAATCATAATAATAATAATAATAATAATAATAATAATAATAATAATAATAATAATATCCCAAGGTCAGGGGTTCAAGCCCCACTATCAACGGGTTCTCACTGCAGACCCCACAGTGCAGCTAACTGGGTTATCAAAGGCCGGCCATGTCTCTCACTGTCTAGTAGGCTGCACTGCTGTCAGCGTGTTTCTGCCATGCGATGGCCTGGCGAGCTGTCCAGGGTGTACTCTGCCCTCACCCTGAGTTGGCTGAGATGGGCACCAGCCTTCCCTGCAACCATAATTAGGATTAAGCGGTTGAGAAAATGAATGAATGAATGAATGAATACGTATTGTGAGGGTCTGTTGGGAACGTCTGGCTGAACCCTCTGTCAGGGAGGTCTTCAACTCCAACCTCCGGGAGA
>JAQMYF010000003.1:10870255-10881859 GCA_030014195.1 Neosilurus mollespiculum | reverse complement strand
GAGGGATGGCATACACTCACTTCCCTGTCACTCACAGCGATCACCAGCCAATCATGGGCGTCTGTGAGCTCATTTGTGGGGGTGGATAGCGCTTTCCCTCCGAGTGCGTTAGACCGCCCCCAAATACTAATTGCGCAGCAGTTCGAAAAGAGGCGGGCAGTAGCATCGCATGTCACGGAGGGGGCATGTGCATGCTTACGCCTCTCCCTGGTTGGTGGTGGTCGTGTGATATGACTAAATTAGGGGAGAAAAAAAAAATTGGGAAAATCCAAAAAAAAAAAAAAAATCCTGCAATTGACTGGTGAGCTCTTCAAGGTGTACCCCGCCTTCACCGAGTCAGCTGGGATTGACTTCAGCTTCCCTGTGACTCTAAACAGGATAGGCGGTATGGACAAGGAAAAGATATTGGAACGCATGACTGATGGGGGTTTTTTGTTGCTCTGGTATGCCTGCTAGATTGTTTAAGCATTAAAAAGCTGTGCACGTCTAATCTTGTTTGAGTCCTGGGTTTCTCCACTGAAATCTGCATTTGTTGTTAAAAAAATAATAATCCAGCATAAAGACTATGAAGCTGTCTGTTGAAGAAAAGCAAGCCATTTTGAAGTTGAGGGGGAAAAAAGGAAAATCAGTGAGAGTCATTACACAAGTATTGGGCATAAACCATTGGAATTCACAAAGAAATACAGAGATGAGTCACAAAAGTTCTGAAATCGGATTAAACTCCACCAACATGACGGAAATGTCAAAGTGTGGAGAAAGAAAGGATCTTTTTAAAATCCAAAATAAACTGTATGAGCTCATCGATCAGACATAGTGGAGGGAGTGTTGTGACTTGGGCTTATATGGCTACTTCTGGAATGGGCTCACTGATCGTTATTGATGGTATAACTCACTATGGTAGCAGCAGAATAAAGTCAGAAAAAAAGAAAGAAAGACATTATATCTGAAAATGTATAAAAAAAATGGCATCCAGTCTACTTGAGTGGAGCATCATGAGCCAAGGGACATACTGGCAACACAACAAAGGACTTTACCAGAGAGAAGAATTGAAGGCTGACCAAGTAAATGATTGGACCTTATTCTATTAGAGCATTCATTTCTCCTCCTGAAGAGTAGACAGATCGAAGAAACACCTCAAAACAAACCGCAGGAAGAAGCTGGCCACAGTGTAGAGATGTGTCATCTCAAACAGAAGTATCATTTAGCTAAAGCGCATGCACCCTAAAAAGTATGCAGTACAGTTTCACTAGCTCTCTCCTTATCTGTAACAGTATAGCTTATTGAAAGGTTTTCATTCTCTTCTTTCTAATTTTTCTTAGTGCAGTTTTATGTACCAGCCTGTGACATCATTTTCTAAATTGAGATGGTTCTTTCCCAAAATATAAATAATATCTTACTGAATGTACTCTGGGCGGTACAGTGGTGTAGTGGTTAGCACGTCTGCCTCACAACAAAAAAGTCCTCGGTTTGAGCTTGGCAAGGACAAATCTGTGTGTAGTTTTCATGTTTTCACTGTGTTTGCATAGGATTCCTCCGGTTACTCCGGTTTTCTCCCATAGTCGAAAGACATGTACATAAGGATAACTGGCTGTTTCAAATTGCCCCCAGGTGTGAGTGAGAATTGGTATGTGTGTATGTGTTGGCCTTGTGATGCACTTGCGAGCTATTCAGGATATACCCCACCTACACCCAGAGTCGGCTGGGATAGGCTTCAGCCTCCCCATGACCCTAGTAGGATTAAGTAATTCGGCAAATAAATAAAGGAATGAATGAACATTATAAATATAAATGCATTTCTATAAATGCAATTCTCACATTCTTGTTCATGAATATGTACCAGCCTCATATTTGGACTGTTGCCAAACAATTAAGAAAAACCTTCCTGCTCACATTCCTATTTGTTGTGTCTCAACCCAGCCGCATGTGTATCATACTGAAATAGTGTGCATCCTATTTAAAATTGTATTTATATCTGTTTAGAACACAATATCTGTTCATTCTGAATAATGTATTCAATTACATCCTTAGTATGTTGTTAAAAGTATTCCAACCCTAATCTCAACCTTTATCAACATTTCGTATGAATTTGCAGATGTCTGATCAAATTGGATTTGTTATGTAATACATTTCTAGCACAGCATTTTTGAAACCAGTGCTACCAGCTATGTGAATTTTACAAGAGGAGAGTCAATAAATGTGATTTTTGCAAGTGATTGATTATGGGTACAACAGTCAGCTTTTTTCATTCCTAAAAAAAAAAGTACAGATATCAGACAGTACTGGCTATTATGTGATTCTGATTTAGTACTGATGACTATCAGTAACTGATCCTGACATTAATTATTTCAGTGAAATATATTGGAAAAATTAATGATTAAGGCATTTGAGCCAGTAATGTCTCTGAGGTATTGGATCGGGGCATCCCCTTTTAGGATGGCTTTATCAGACAAGATAAAGTGTCTTAGTAATTTAACTGATTTACACACGTTAATATGCTAGATGTCAGAGCACAGAGGTACATGTGAAGGTTAGGGGGAAAGAAATGGCATGCAAACATTAACACACCAAAATCTACATATCTACAATATAAACCTAATAACTGCTGAGGCTACTGAGGAATTCTATGTTCTGGCCGAATGCCAAGGTTAATATGCCCCAAATTTATTTTCTGTTTTATAAAAGACCAACATTGGCTAATTTTTGATTCAAACTGTTTGTTTTGTTATTAATACACTATTAAATCTTATTAATACACTGGATCAGTAGAGTGAGTATTAAGATAAAACATTTATATCAGTTTAAATAGTATGTTGCCAATACCTGCCTTAGGTATAGTTTATCAGTTTATCAGAGAAAAAGGGAGGGCAGCACAGTGGTGGTTAGCATGTCTGCCTAAGAGCAAAAAAGTCCCCAGTTTGCATGTTCTTGCTGTGTTTGAGTGGGTTTCCTCCAGTTTCTTCGGTTTCCTCACACAATCCGAGGACATGCACATTAGGCTGTTCCAAATTGCCCTTAGTTGTGAGTGTGAATGATTGTGTGTGTTGGCCCTGCATTGGTCTGGCGTGTGGTGGTGTACCCTGCCTTTGCCCAGTGTTGGCGGAGACAGGTTCCGGCCTCCCTGCATCCCTAATAGAAATAAGCGGTTCTGTAAATGAGTGAGTGAGAGTAAAATGGAGACTTAACAAAGGATAATATAACACATTATCATCAAGAGTCATAACCAGAAAACAGAGAAGGTGTAAATTAATGGTTAGACTCATCAGGACAGAAAGCATCATAAGATTTTGCAAGGAAGGACAGAAACAACAGAGCAAAAATAAAGAAAGTAAGACACGAAACAGGTGAACCCATTAGGGTAATCAATCAGTGTCATTACAGGGGCAAAGACAGGAACAAATCTAAATCAAAAGTACCTTATTGCAAAAGCACATAAAGCAAAATTTAAATAAAAAATACATAAAAGTGCTGAAAGGGAGAATTTATGACATCCTGTTCTGATCATGGTTTAGAGTCAGTGAACCCAATAATGCAGGGTCAGGGTTACTTTCCATGGGCACATTTCTGTTTCCTCGGAAAATTTAATAAGGTGCATTTTTTTCTTGGAATTATTAAATTCTCAAAATTTTAAATGCACGACAATAACTAAACATTAAACCAAACTACCACGGGTCATGATTACTGTTCTTTATTTCAATGTCTTGTGTAACTATGATGTGTAGGTATGTCTTTGCCATTGTTGGTTATCAGTGACACACATGTTGTTCCTGGGGAAGGAACAGATGTATAAACGCTTCAAGCATCCTTTTTCCTGAGTGTGACTTTTACACAACCACCAACAGCGTGGAAAAACTTGTATTGTCGCTAGTCATATAAAAGCTGCACTGTGACCAAACACATTGGTGAAAATGCTTCCCTTTAAGACCCAACTAAGTGAGCACACGCTGTGAAAAGTCTGTCAGCATCATCCCTAGAACTGCTGAGCCATCTGCAACCACACAAGCCTTCAAATCCAACTGTGTACATTTACATTTTTTTCGTTGTTTCAGTTCCATGCTATTACAGACAGTTTCATTTTAGCAATTTGAAGAGTTAAAGCCTCTGCATAAGGGTGCAGACTGCGGTCTTACTGGTGGACCAGACAACCTGCTGAGTAGTCATCTGTGCTAAACAAACAAAAAGAAAGAAGTTCCACACCACTGTTATTCCACTGTTCTTACCACATCATGCATAAGGGATATTTACCATAGTTTATCCTTTTTTTACCCACAGTTTCGGGGATTAAGACTTTAGACAGCATATCAACATCGCCCTTTTCTATCAGTGCTTCTCATGTTTCCTTTTGCAGGATATGGGGCTTTTCCTCCTTTAGGCTTTCTCTTTTCTTACTACTCCATGTTGACAAAAGAAAGTAAATGCTTTCCTAATGTTTATCCCTGTCTGGCTATTTAATGTGGAGATGTTTGTGCCTCCTTGATATCCTAGTCTCTGAACATGATTCATCTGTGGATTTAGTGTCCTGTATTACAGCAATACCAATTTATACCATTTCTCATGTGTGGAATAAATCAGAGGCCCTGATGCACACAACTATTCACAAAAATACTGGAGTAATGGTTTAGTGCTTCTCTTTAAATGCTATCTCCAAGACCACTGCCAAACCAGAGACCAATGCATTCTGCCCTACATAAGTGCAGAAAGGTCAGCTTTGCCATGGCGCTGAATGAGGTCTGCTATCAAAGCTGATTTGCATTGAGATGCACTTTAATGTCCATGAATACATGGCTATCCAATAGGGAGAAAGGAAATAGCACCCAAAGAAATGTGAATGGTATTCCCAAACTATTCGTGCATATTAAGCACCAACCCATTCAAACCATTAGCAAAAACTTCTATATAAACTGATGTTTGGTTTAGCTCATTCCATGTTGTAATGTAAATATGCTGTACCAAGACTGCAGGGCAACATTTGCATATTTTTCTAGGAGTGTAAACAGGTTAGCTTAAATCTGAAGCATGCTAAGGCTAGGAGAAAAGATAGAGCACCAAGAGATGGGGACTAAAAAAAGCAGCCAGTCAATCCCTCATGCTGCTTCCTATGCAAGTGTGTCAAACCCTCCTGCTTCTGTAGTGTGTAAGAATGGCTTCTACCATGGACGGTGTGCTTACTTCCAGCAGGGGATGAGGCAATGGTCTGCTGCTCCCCGTTGCCACGACAACTCATTTCTTTTCCCTGGGCCCTCAAGAGACCCCATGCTGCCAAAGTTCCTGAATAGACCTCTCTCTGTCTCTTCGAATTGAGCCTTAAATAGAATGGGCATCTGTAGTTTTATGGGTAGGGTATGTGGCATCTAAATCTATTGCATCGATGCAGATACAGTCTGTGGAGATGTCCATGATGCAAGAGCACTGAAATTGTTGGTTGTTGTACTGCAACATGTTTCTCTTAAAGGGGAATCAAACCCTAACTTGCATACATAGTATATGTCTTTGCACATCAAAACATGCTATGTTATTAGCTTATAACAATCTTCTTTGTGAAGAAAAAAATGAGTAATAAATCTTTGCACACTGGGGTGCCATTGTACTGTGAAAAGTGGGGCAGGGGTGATGTTGAAGAAACGGTTAACATGTGCATTAAATGCACTGAGGTACATACCATGCATTCAAGCAGACACCTAAGTGTATATGTAACTGTAATGTAATATTATGTGCAGATGTGCCTTGCCTTATTTTATTCAGAAATTCACTAGTTTGTATCTGATTGGTTATTTTAATACCTGTATACTCTTATTATTGCTGTTATCTTGACTTCTTGGAACTGACAGGTCTATGTCCTATTCTCACTCTTTTGCAGTCTCACAAGAGTAAAACGGGCTGCAAATGGTGGACTTTTCAAACAGGCTAATGCAAACTATCGAATGCATTTTAGTCGATTTAGAGCAATTTCATACATGTAAGTAAAAAACACCTGATAATGAAAATATACATATTGTTAGTGTAACAGGAGAAATGGAAAGCTTTCCTTTTGAAGGTTTTCCAGCTCACTCGTGATCAGAGTGCTGAGTACCAGCAGAATAGTAACCTGTGCATTAATAATAGCATTAGTGTTCATTCATTCATTCATTCACGGGGGCAACAGCAGTGACAACTCAGTGATAATGGAGCTTGATCAGTAAGCCAGCACTTTAACCACCGAGCCAGCACTGCCCCTTTTCTAAAGTTATAAAGCACATTAAGATATTAAGGAAACTATAAAGGAACTAACTTTCAGCAACTTTCTATTCTTGGTAGTTTTTGTTTTTAATTTGGGATACAAATCAATTCAGTTCATTGGCTTCTTTATTGATAGGCATAGCCTCAAAGTAGCATTACAGAAAACCAGATGCAAATTTATATTTTAATCCCTAATAGGTAAACAATAAACTATAATGGCAAGGAGAAACTCCACGAGAGGACAGGAAGAAGAAAGTTTTAAACAAACCAGTCAAAAAATAACCTTTTCTTCTCCTGTGTGATTCTGTTATGGATTTTTATATCAGTTTAAGAGCTGTTCAGGGTATACCACACCCTCACCCAGTGTCGGCTGACTCCACCCTTTTAGGACTAAGCAGTTGGGCAAATGAGAGTATGAGTGAGTGACCTGTTATATGGAGAATAATTATGGATGGTTGTAATGGTTGGCTTTGGCGTTTCTCTAGACATCCAGGCCCCCTAATAATGTTTTATTATGAGGATCCATGTTAGGAGTTGTTGAATAACAAGTAGACAGGGAGGCAGTGGGTGTGAAAATGCTATCATGAGGATGGTACACAAGGCAAGAGTTTCAGGTGTGGTCTATAGCGCTCCATTCACTGAGCTGTTTGTTTTTACAACAGTTATTTTTTTTCATTTGTTAGGCTTTTTTTTACTGACAATGCTATGGCCTTCTGACAAACATCATTTTCAATTCAATTAAATTTTATTTGTATACAGTTGACATTTTTGCGAAATTGTTTGTGAATGTAAATATATGAATTTGTGTTACATGGTGACAATGGCAAAGAAAAATTCCCTGAGACAACATGAGGAAGAAACCTTGAAAGTAACCAGACTCAGAAGTGAAACTCATTATAACTGGCGTGACACCAGATAATGTATATGGTAGAGATCTTCCATAACTGTGACATGTGGTTAAAAAATGGGAAATTGTGTAGCACTACATAAATTCACTATAGTTTCACCATGCAGTCTAGGTTGTTGACTTATCACTCATTCATTCATTTTCTGAACCACTTAATCCTAATTAGGGTCGTGGGGAGGCCGGCGCCCATCTCAGCCGACTCTGAGCAAGGGCTCACCAGGCAATCGCAGGGCAGGTATTATTACTAAAATTGCAATTATAGTGATTGTATGCAATTTTAGCAAAACCATTTGACAGTTTCTGAGTGCATTTTGTATATGGAGAGCACAAGCCAAACTGCACGAACAATCTGTAGATCCTGACTCAGGGTATCACAGAGTTCTACCACATAACATCTTGCTGATCCATCTGGCATTTATTTGATTACTGGATCACTTTTCTCTGTATTGTTGAGCCTATCTAGGACTAAACTGGGTAGTTCTGGCTAATCATCATTGGATTGTAGGCAATGTTGTCTTGTGGCTCTGTTTGCTCTTCCTTTGTGATTTGTAGGCAGTGAATGCATCTCATCCAGTTGCCCTTGATATAATATCTCTTGGAGTGAATCCAGAAAACTAACTATGCAAGTTCCCCAGAATTATTGAGTGTCTTTGGAGTTTGTGACCCATCAACAAAAAATGAGCCTTAATGCAACAAACTAACTTTTTGAGTAAAGTGAATTCTCTTTAAAAGTCTTGAAAGTAAATTATTAAACTTGAGACACATTCCTTTGCCATATATTTGTCAAATGTTGTTTTATTTAAAAGCTGAGAGTACATTCAGAAAGTCAGTTCGGTGCATTAAAACTCATTTTGTGGTGATGGGTCACATTTGTCTTTAACCTGAGTGGTGTGGACAGCTGAAGGAAGAAGATTCACTCCTATTCTGTCATATATGTCACTTACCAACTGTGAAATGGCAGAGCTATTATATGGCCATACAATCTGGGTTTGGGTCATAAGATCTGAGATCTTAGTGTATTTTACATGCAAACTGCATGAAAAATATAAATGTAACAAAACATACAAGTGACAAAAAATGGCTTAATCTGATGTCTGAAGAACAGGGGCTCCACTGCTACCTTGCATTTTAGGAATAATATCCTGCTTCCTCTGAACATATTTCACATTTTGCACATACAGTAATTGTTGTTTCTAAGGGTAAATTTGAGCTGTGCAAAGATGCTACAGTATGGAACGTCTGACTTTGGATGGGTTTCCCAGATCAGCACACAATTGTTCTCATAAATGTGTAAAATATAATCAGATGGTAAATTTAGATGGTTAAGCTGGCCTCACACGGGGTGGCTCTGTGTAGTCGCAAACCGTGTTGGACCGCAGTGACATCATCTTGTCACCATGATGGTGTTTGCCATGGACCGGCACCGACTGAGCATTTTTCAAAATGTTTGAAATTTCTCACCGGTTTTCAAAACCATGTATCACTGTCTAGCTGTATAATGTTGTCACCTTTCTGACACTTTTTGAACCACGTTCAATACAACCTTATTACAACCCATTTACACCGTGCTTTCACCTACTGCACACAATTGTTTTGCCACACCGCCATCAATTTAAACTATGCTGAACTGCCTTAAAACCCGACTTCGAGTGAGGCTGTTTTGTGGCACCGTCTTCAAATTTTGGCCCCTGTATGAGGCATGCTTTACTATGTATGGAAATTTTTAAACCTGAATATAGTATGTATTAAGGCAGTATTTAAAGCTTTTTAAGGTCTTAAAAATGCCTGTTTTGAACAATCATTGGTTCTGTTCCAAGTACCTGCTATTTGTCAGTGACAAAGAGTATTGAGCCACCATATTGTGAAGTAGCAGAGCATTTACATTCACAGAATTTGGCAGACACCCTTATCCAGAGTGACTTACATTTAAAATTTTTCATACAGCTGAGCAATTGAGGGTTCAGGGTCTTGCTCAAGGGCTCAACAGTGGCTTGAACCAACAACCTTTGGATTAGATCACTGCTCACCATCTCCTAAACCATGTATTGATGAACGGAAACACATGAATACCTGCTTATAACTAACGCATAGAACAAACTACAAATGCACTCAGAGAGTACAGACCTCCACCAAGGTATTGCAACCTTGTTTTTACATGGGTTATAGTGGCAGATAATAGAGAATGTGTCCCGTTCTGCAGTTATTTTGAGCTCTGTATTTTTTTCTCCCGGCACGTTCTGGGTGATTGCTTCGTCCTTGCCCTCTCCCACAATGTTAGAAAATACTTATAAAACCATCCTGGATCCAGATACAGATCATGCTCAAAATTTAATCAGTTATTTGTTGGCCCAAGACCCACAATTGGTTAACAAAAGGTTCGTGGAAATGTCTAGATTATCCTAGTTCTCTAGTTTTTGAGTTACCATGGTCACTCACACACACACACACACACACACACACACACACACAAAACCAATCCCATAACCTCCCCCACGGTGGAGGTAACAAACACAAGCAAATCTATATATAATACAATTCCATATCTACTGCATCAATGATGTGAGATACAATGGATGTGGCTGCTTAGATTGTATAAAAAAAAGGCAACAGAATGACATTTACATATAATGTTCAGATATAACCTGCCACAGTCATGCCGTCACACACCCATAGTTCCAATTCCATAAACTATTACATGCATGCATATTATGACTATACAAGTCTTCTTGTACATCATCACAAACTCAGTCATATTCTTACTCACGCGATCCTACACATTTTGCAGTCTGTGTGTCCTTGGGTGGCTCTGATGTCTGGCCTGTCAACCATCATTACGTGTCGCATCAGTCATCACAGGACTGCTAAGTTTTGTACAGAGCACACATATTGTGTGTGTCTATGCCTGTGTGTGTAAGTTAGAGAAGGTGTACAGTAAAGGTGATAAGTGAGAACGTAAATGAAATGCAAGAGAACCTGGGTGAGAAACCATCAAAAACGACAGGGTCAGCTAAGCAGGCTGTTACCATGGAGGTGAGGTATCACGTGTATTCCAATCAACCGTGGATCATGGGCCATGTTTCTGAAACAGCTGTTTACAACATGTGTGTGTGTTGAGGTAGTTTTGTGAGACATGCTGTGCCTACTGTTTACCATTAAAGTACTTTTTGATAACCTGGATACTTATAAAGCTTCTAAACAGCATGTAAATGAGAACAGCTAGCAAAAGAGATCCTTCAGGGCGCATAATTACTTTTGAAATGTGTGTTAGGTTTTTGAGGCTCTTGTCAGTGTAAAAGAACAAAGTAAGATTGTACAATATTTGGCTGTGTGTATGTATTCCTGTATTTATCTGAGCATGAGACTTGAGTGTAACTTTACTGCCACATTACCCTTTCTCACTTGCCAGCTGGAGGTTTAATTTCCAAACCAGATTAAATCTGATTGCTCCAAACTGTGATATCTGGCCCTGCAGCTTTTATCTCGACCTCCCAGATAGCCTGTGTGATTTTAACCAGAGTTCCTCTGTCATCATCTCAGAGGACAGAGCCAATCACTGCTTTGTGTTTGCATGTAGCTTTTTATTACTCACTACAATAAACTAGACCATGTAATAAACCAGTAAATAATATATAGTATAGAATAATTAGTAAATAGTTCTCATTTTCAAGACAAAAATTTGTAAATTTTATTGAGTTATTTCTGTACTAGGAGTATTCTACAATCACTTGAGAAGGCTCAGCAATATAAAATATATCCATAAAGGTTGAGATAAACACGTATGATGTCCAATCTTCAATAAAAATGTTTTAAAATAAAAATATCTTTTACTTGACTATCTTTTAATCACTGACATGGCCTTATTTTAAAACCTATGTCATAACTTTACTAAAGAGAATGTAAATCCATGAATGTCTGTAATATGTAATATATGTAAAATTAATTGCAATAAACATCATGATTTGGTTTGCTTCTTATGTTCCTGTGTAGTATATATTCACTCACGCACTCACTCATTTATTGAACTATGTGATCCAATTAGGCTGGTGCCTATCTTAGTCGACACTGGGCGAAGGTGGTATACACCTTGAACAGCTCGCCAGACCATCACAGGGCAGCACACACACATTCAGACTCTCACCTAGGGTCAATTTGGAACACCCAGTTAGCCTAATGTGCATGCCTTTGGACTGTGGGAGGAAACCGACACAGCTGGAATTTTAGTAACTCAGTATTAATTGTATTTCCATATTCTCAGCAATACAGTAGCTGATCTGTAAAGTTATTGATAAAAACAAACAAACAAACTAAAACTTTGTGGATCAATAATGCTGAGGAAATCTGACATTTCCAAATCTGTGGAAATTAGTGACGGAGTTGAAAGGATATATAGACTGTGATAAAGTCTTGTAGAAAGAGTTTTGCAAGTTTTAGAATAATGTGACTCAAACACCAAGCTGTAGAACAGGCTTAATCATTAAAAAATA
>JAQMYF010000003.1:10827978-10851439 GCA_030014195.1 Neosilurus mollespiculum | reverse complement strand
TCGACCTGCGCATGCGCGAGATGGATACATTCAGTGCTGAAGCACCGCCTCTGGCGGTCAGTAAGGATGAAATAGAACTGCTTTTCACCGCTTCAGTGCAGAGTAATAATTTGACATCCAGGCATTTCTTGATCAATTGTACATATTAAATATGGAAAAATTATGAGTGGAAAATTTGAATAAACCTGATTTCATCCAAACCTTTTCCTTTAACCTTTTTAAGCAAAATCCGTTTATTAAAAAAAACAAACAAAACAAAACAAGCAAAAAAAAAGAAAAAGAAAGAAAAAAAAAAAGACAAGCATGGTTATCTGAGATCTGTACTGAGGGGTAACAACTGAATTTTATAGTGGATATAAAAACTCTACACATCCCTGGTAAAAAGGCAATAATTAATACAAAATAAGTAAATAAAATAAAGTTACATCACTGAAATTGTGTAAAAATTCAATATTCAACAAAATTTCAAATTATACGATGGTAAGAATATTATTATTATTATTATCATCATTGTTATCATTATCATCATAATCATTACTATCATTGTTAATAATAATAATAATAACAACAACAATAATAATAATAATAATAATAATAATAATAACAATAAGAATAACAATAATAATAATAATAATAATAATAATAATATTGTTAGTCTTATTTTTATTATTATTTTCAAGGATGTGGGCTTATGTCCACAAATGCCTTTTTTTTTTTCTGACTTTATTTTCAGAATGCAAACAGAGCATTTATCTCGAGCATTTACTGTTGATACCAACTGTGTCATTCCCCAGATTCAGGTGACTGAAGACATGTGAACAGGCAGGCTTTTCACTGAGTTTATTTTCACTTTCCATAACACTTGATGCATAGTTTCCCTCCAACTGTTTTTTGTAAATGAAGGCACCATGAATGCCATGGAAAAAAGCTGTGCAATGAGGGTGTTTTTCCATCTGTTACTATTTTGTTGTGGTTTCTTTGGGTTTATTTAGCCGTTGAGGTACATGTTAATATTTTATATGATTTTTTACATTTTCAATAAAATATTTCACGCAGTTATTTCAATCAATCTCACCATACCTGACTGAGAACTGACTGTACAAATACAATCATGTAAGAATTGATTACATGGAATAACTGTTCATTGAATAACTGATAGCAAGCCAATCAGATCACACCAGTCCTGTGTGGTATACAAAATAAATGTTACTTTTTTCTGCTAACATATCAGATTCTGCTTCCAAAGCAACCCTTTTGATACTTTTCCAGCAAATGTTCTGTGGTCTGTGTTCACACTTATGCTCGTCCTCATACCTCCCATGTAAAAGTGCATGTATAAAAGAGGTTTATTTGTGCTTCTGTGTATTACTCTGACATGGAATATATCAGCCATTGTGCAGTTGCTCTTGGAGCAGCTTGGAGTGCATTTTAGTGTAGCAGGGACTCACTGAACTGTTATTATGAAGATACCAGTCTGGAATAGTGCCTGCATGTTTTAATTGGCCTTTAAAGAAGAGGATTTCAGTTCCAGCTTGCTAGGGTTGCTTATGGAAAAAAGTTGTTTACATTTTCACAGTGAACACAGAGAGTTGGCTTCCTCATAGAGCTGAATGCACATCTGTCTGTTGCATAACATGCAACAAGACTGGTCGAGAGAACTACGGCGTGGCTTGAAGAATCCATCAGAAAAGCAGAACTGGAAAGTGACGAGAGAAAAATAAAGAAGCTTGCTTGCTTATTTTTGCTATATTGCAGTCATTTGTATAAAAGTAGACAACAGACAATTATTTCACCATCCTGCAGGATTGGAAAATGATTCCTTTGGTTTAAATTATGGTAGACTGTAGACTGGCTGTGTGTGCCCTAATTCAAAATGTTTCAAAAATGAAAATCTTTTGGGAATTTGCATTCAAAGAGAAACAGCAGATTGAACAGCAGATTGTCTGAGTGGGAATATGTGTGTGTGTGTGTGTGTGTGTGTGTGTGTGTGTGTGTGTGCGCGCATGTGGTGCAGTATGTCAGATTTATGACTCACATGACTCACCCTCTCTCTGTGTGGACTATAAGGAGGGGTTAGGAAAAGGAACCTTGGACTGAAGCGAGATCCTTTAGCAGGCAAGCCAATCAGATCTTTCCCTCAAGTCATCCATAGTTACAGCCATATTATTGGTCAAGGTGTTGTGGGGAGGGAGAGCTGTGGTTCCAGGTCCCCCATTAGATCAACCAGCACTTGGTCTGTATCCGGTGTGTTCATCTTCCACCTATTCCCTATAATGTTGTATTTCAGGAAAGATGAAAAAGAATAAAAATTAATGTTTTAGAGAAATACAAACACTCCCCACCAGTGTATTTCTCATTTCCTCCGAGAAGACATTTTAAATCATATGGCAGGCTAAGGCGAAGCTCTTACCACACAGAACAGATAGGGCACATGTGCAATAAGAAATCATCAATATATCAATCTTGAGGTGCATATTTATTGTAGTATATCCTACATGGGTACCTAAGAGATAAAAAGCACACTAAAATGAGACTTTTGGAGGAATGAAGAATGCAGGTGAGCTCCCAACGCAGACCAGTGCAGAACCTAAAAGCTGGCATCTCTTTAAACCATTTACAGAGTTTTGGTAGTACTTTAACCATTACAAGGCTCTGAGTTAATAAGTGATACAGAATGTTGTATGAATACTCATCCAGAGTTTAGTGCATACTGCACAGACACATGAGGAAAACCAGCAACATAAAGGTGTGTTCTCACACTAATAAAAAAAAATAGTATACAAGTACTACAAGGTAATAAGATGGTGATAGTGTCTATTTACACATCTGTCATTACATCATACGTATCTGTCATTTTGCCTCAAGCATTATCCACTGGGAATAATGATTTTAATCCTGAGATAGTGGACTAATCAGATCATGCCATTATTGTGTAGCATATACTACTACAATCTTCCTTCATTTTCTGAAGCGCTTAATCCTAATTAGGGTCTCGGGGAGGCTGGTGCCCATCTCAGCTGACTGGTCGAGGGCAGATAACACCCTGGACAGCTCGCCAGGCCATCGCAGAGCAGAAACACGCTGATGGCAATGCAGCCTACTCTTTTAGCAAGTCAGCAATGGTTCTTTTACATGCCTCTCAGCACAGACAGTGAGAGACATGGCCGGCCTTTGATAACCCAGTTAGCTGCACTGGGTGGACAGCAGTGACAACCTGGTGATGGTGGGGCTTGAACCCCTGACCTTCGGATCAATAATAAAGCGGGCCACCACTGCTCCAACTAATTCACCACGTTTTAATAATTCAGGGAACATAAAAAATTGGGATTTTGAAGGCGGTGTGTCACAAATGTGGGTGATGGAAATTTGCAAATGTAGACACTATAAAAAAAACAGACGCTTGAAAAAAACAGTGGCGTTGAGTTGATTGGACACTTGACCCACAGCAAATTTCAGTATCACCAAAGTTTAGAGGAACGGATTGGAATCCCTTTGTTGGGTGGCTTTCCTAGTATCAAGTATTATTAGCTTCATATTATGGTATTCAGAGCTTCATATTACTTTTATAGGTACAGATATACAATATATATTTATATCTGTATCTATAATATATACTTATACTTACATATCAGACAGCCGTTAGCTTTGATTACAACTGTTTCGCATGGATGTCAGCCTGTTATTGATTTTCATTCAGAGTTGCATTCATTCTTCATTCATTAATTTTCTAAGCCGTTTAATCCTAATTAGGGTCGCTGGGAGGCTGGCGCCCATCTTAGCCAATTCTGGGTGAGGGCGGGATACACAATGAACAACTCGCCAGGCCATCGCAACACACATACAACCATTCACACCCATACTTACAGCACTTTTTTTGTTTTTGCTTTTTTTTTTGAGGTTTTGTATTGAGGACAGGAGAACCAAGCCATTCTTTAAAGTCTCCTTCAAAACATTCCAATGCCTTTAAGTATCTTTAAAGGCATGTCCTGTACAAAGTATACCCTGTACACTTGTCAACCCCACAGTTTAACACTATTTAACACAACTAAGTATTCTCTTGTCAAAACAGAAATGTAATTGCCTACTTTTAAATTTTACACCAATAACGGGGCACAAAAGTGTTTAAAAACTTGCAGGGCGATTGCCATTGACTTTCATTCATGAAAAGTGAATGTGAGTTCTTGTCACTTTGTGACACTTTGTCCAAAGTTGTTTTCTTTACTTGGTGCAGATTAATTATTTAACCTTTCTGAAACACGGTAAAATCTTTTTCATGACCCAGGATACATCTATCAATATAGCTATTAGCTACTCACTGCATCAATCAGAGTTAAAAGAATTATTGCCTACTGAAATATATTAATCAATGCATCAATTAGCCAATCAAGGACTCTTTAAGTATTCGTTTTTATTATTTATTTAAAATATTTTCTATTTGGTGGAAAGTCACCAGTTACTTTTTGGTATTCTTTTATGAGATGACATAAACAAACATCAGATAAGTTTAATGATTATTTCACGATTGGCACCTGCGATAGGTTAGATATTTACTTCAGCAAACCACTGCAGTCCTGAGCTGTAAGAACTTCATCTTATTTTCTCACTATTTATGCTGTTGTAAGCCATATGTGTGAGTGGGAAGGAATGACCAAGATGGCAGCGCAAAGTCACGTCACCCAACAGCACCATCAGTTATCTTTCTTATACAATATCAATACCTATCCTCTCCACCTCCTCCCAGAGAAAGCAAGTGAGAAAGTGAGAAAGGCAGGATTGGTGTGGAAAAAGTCTAATTCTTGAAAATAAAAACATGTCCTTACCACAATATATTTAAATGCCATAATTTGTTTCATATTTTCATGGAATTTGTCTGAAATTAATCAGAAATAGCTCTAGCGGGGAATAGCATGCAGCACTTCCAGCTGACTCCAGAAAATATTTTGAATGAATAATAAAACAATAGAATTTTGCATTTGTATGACATAGAGAATTATTCAGATCTTAGAGGGTGATTAAAAAAAAAAAATAATACTTTGCATCATTTAATAATTGCTTAATATAACTTCAAATGGTGATCCCGATCAGTTAAATCTGTTACAAGAGACAAGTATTGGTCTATGCATTCAAACTCATGGACACATAAAACTCAAAAAACGATGACATAACAGAACAATTATTACAATACCTGGCACAGACATAGGGAGGCACAGTGGTGTAGTGGCTAACATTCATACTGCATAGCAAGAGCCCAGTGCCTGGTGAGGACTTTTCTGTGTGGAGTTTTCATGTTCTTCACATTTCCTCTCATAGTCCAAAGACATGCACATTAGGCTAATCGGATATTCTTGATTGTCCCTAGGTGTGGGTGTAAATAGTTGTGTGTATGTTGCCCTGTGATGGCCAGGCAGGCTGTTCAGGGTATACGCCGCTTTCGCCTAGAGTCAGTTAAGAAAGGCTCCAGCCTCCCCACGATCCTAGTACTATTAAACAGTTTGGCAAATGAGTGAAGGAATGAATGAAAGGCTTACATTTTATTCTTCCTCTTAGTGGTATAAAACATTTGAATATAATGAGCCAAGAAGCTGGACAAAAATTTTGGTAATGAAAGACTTAAATTACTTAAGTTGCTTCTCCAGAAAGCTTAATTAGTTTATTACTTCTGGCTCGAGCAAGCTGTGCACAGAACATAACAATGTGGTCCAATGGCTAGCTTATAGCACAAGTGCAGAGATATTCATCAGACCACCCAAGACATTAATGAGAAAAGGGTTTGATTCATTTTACACAAAAAACAGAGGTCTTTTCATTAACTGCATTACAGGATCACAACTAAGAAGAAATTTCTAATGTTTTTTGCTCTGTGGACATCAGGTTGACAAATACAGCTGCAAAATGGATGCAGTTTAAATAAATGGTGTAGATGTGTAACAAAAATGTGTAATTATCACAACGTTCAATTACAAGTGAACTCCATATTACTCTAGCTTGAATGCATTTTTGAAGATGGCCCAAGGCTGGTCTGTAAAGGGAATGCCAGCAGTGGGCTAGGAATGCACAACTCCCAAATTCCACCAAAATAATATAAAAGACCCAGTTGATGAGCACAGGAGCAAAGAAAAGAGAGAGATAGTTGTGTGTCTGGCTGGGAGTAGCAAAGGGGGCAGGCTGTTATCACTGTGACAATCCAGGCTCTGAGGAGTAAAGAATGGGCCTTGTGTCCAACCTGGTACCGGGGTACCAAGCGCCATCATGTCCTGCACAAAGGCAGCAATTTTGCCATAGAGAGGAGCGTGAGCGGCTGTGAGTGGCTGGAATGAGTGACCTCTGGAACACTGAGGAGGAGGAGGATGGGCCTAATCACTAGAAATAATACAGGGAGGGAACTGTAGGAGGGGACAAGGGAATAGTGCACACTGTGAGTGTGGGTCATGTGTTTGACAGAGGTCTTTCTGGTGGTTACAGAGCTCTGTTTGTTTACTTCAGCCCCCGTAGCACTGTTGGAAAACAGAGACATGGACAGAGACAGCATAGTGAAGACAGGGCTATTATATGCTTCTTATGTCACTGCTGGAGGGTTCGGGACGTCAGACGCACACTGATATGCATGGAGCAAGAGAGAGAAGACGCCCAGCAGAGAGAGAGGATGACTGAGCTATTAGCTCTAACCCCTTAGTTCTGGGTGTTCATTACAAGAACATCGCACTGAGATACACACCAGCCTCCAGGCTACAATTGCAGCCACAAGCCATCTTGGAATGTTGAGGGACAATATGTTGTGGTACGGCAGGATGCCCATAACCAATAGGAAGAAAATGAAAAAGGACTACATTCCCAGCTGGATGAGAGCTCCGGGTGCTCTTGGGAGTCATGTCTGCTTGAACTGGGCCAGCATTGCTGTTCTGTTTCCTCCCTGAAGATTCAGCCATGGATTTCTTTTTTTCAGTGATGACTACCTTTTGCATCATCTTCATCATTTGTGCTAGCTTCTGCAATATCATTCACCGACTATGAATGTCTTTCTTTCAGAAATCTTGCTGGGAGTTTTATGTATAGCATCATAGTCTTTCTTTTAAGTAAGCATTTTTTAAGTAAAATAAAAGCTAAATGTCTTGTGAACTATCTTTCTGGTTGGGTGGTGGCAAGCTAAGGATTGCAGAACTGCCTTGACGTTTAGGCTCTTTCACCATGATGCACTGTTCATTGTTAAACAAGTCATAACTTTGCTGAAGTTTTTCCCTGAAGTTGCATGCTTTCAATTTATGCTCTCTCTTCCTTTCTTCCTATTTTAGTTCAACTGCTGAAGTCAGCGGATCTTGGACGCCATAGCTTGCTTTACCTAAAAGAGATTGGCCATGATTGGTTTGGCAAGGTGAGCTTTCTAAGACAAACACCCAGTGGTGGAATTTAGCAAAACTAAGCTACTGGTCAACAGGACTAGTGAAATTATGAAACAACTAGTCCTCCTTCATATTTACTGGTCAGGAACATTGAATTTGTCAGGTCACCAGAGTTTGACCAGGTAGCTAATTTCACTCGCCCTACAGATTTTTGACTCGCCATAGGCCAGCGGACTAGTGTTAATTTCCACCCCTGAACATTACATGCAGTATTGGCACTTAGTCTAAGGCTAATGAAAACACTGTGGAATGTGTGTGTAATTATAAACAATATCAAACACATCATTCATACTGTGTTGTGGAAGTTTTAAACATGGGAATTGCTTTGGTAAGAGGTATTACACACAATCTTCACACTTGTACATCTCTGTTGTTTCATCCTCAAGATGGTTCATAAATGTCTACGGTATCCAATCAGTGTCTACTTTTGATTTTTTTTTTTTTTTTCAGGTTTTTCTAGGGGAAGTGAATGCTGGACTGAGCATCACACAGGTGGTGGTGAAGGAGCTGAAAGCCAGTGCCAGCATACAGGAGCAGACGCAATTCCTTGAAGAAGCTCTACCTTACCGGTCTCTCTCTATCTCTTCCCCAAGTCCCGCCCCTACACTCTCAATATTTTCTCTTCATTCTTTCTTGTATCCTAATTTGATTACCATTTACCTTATCAAATTTTCAATTGTATAATTCTACTTCTTAATAATAAACCTTATGTGTGTATTTTATAAATGAGACAGTACTCTGCAGCATCCTGGCCTCCTGCAGTGCCTGGCCCAGTGCACAGATGTCACACCCTACTTACTGATTATGGAATACTGCCCCCTGGTAATTGTCTTTCACTCTGTCTCCCTCACACACCCATACATACAGTACATACCTTGTTCCACTAGGCTGGTGAGTACAAGTTGAATCCTACAGATACCCACGCAACTAGTAGTCCTGCATTCCCTACCCCATATGTGTGTGTGTGTGTGTGTGTGTATGTGTGTGTGTGTGTGTTTTTGAGGGGCCGAGGCTCCCTCTGCTGGTCATAATAGGGACAGTTTGTTCAAAGGGCTAATCACAGCTCCGGTATAAGTGACAGTAAAATGCACTATGAAATGCATATTTTGCACCATATGTTCCTCCTGATCACAACTTATTGGATAAGTAGTTTTTGGTTGGTTCTAGGGTGATGTTAAAGGATACCTCCGTAGCTGCCGGGCAGCAGGTTCAGCCACCCCTGACCCTTTCATCCTCCAGCAAATGGCGTGTGAAATTGCCTCCGGTCTTCAGTACCTCCACAAACATAATTACATTCACAGGTAAGGAGAAACATACCCTCCTTGTTAGCTGATTCTCTGGTTCATCCTGGATTTCAGCCCCTGTATTCTGGTCTCTTCTTGTAACAATATCCTGGTGCTGCCTGAGTGGCTCTTACAGACTCCAGCATCAGTGATTTTGTTGCTGGAGGCGAACCTATTTTTCATCAGAAGTTCTAATGGCATGTTAACCATATAAGAACGGTGATCGGACATTTATTTTTATTGTAGACTTTTAACAAACATCTATTTCATTCACTAACTATAAACATTTGCATATCCTTAGTGACCTGGCTCTCAGGAACTGTCTCATTACTTCTGAGATGTCTGTGAAGATTGGAGACTATGGCCTTTCTCACAGCAGGTACAAGGTGAGTCACAAATGCATGAACAGGAACTGCTGAATTGCAGTATAAATGGTATTGTGATGACACAGCTATGTCTACCTTTATTCAGTCCATTTCTTCAGTTTACAGTTTACAGATAATGCCTCTCTCTCTCTCTCTCTCTCTCTCTCTCTCTCTCTCTGTTAGGATGACTACTTTGTGACGGCAGATCAGATTTGGGTGCCACTGCGTTGGATTGCCCCAGAGCTCATTGATGAGGTCCATGGTAACCTGTTAGTAGTGGACCAGACAAAGGCCAGCAATGTCTGGTGAGAAGTGCTTTACAAGTCAACCACTGAATGCAAGGATGAATATACCAGTCATGACTCCTGAAGATAGATGCTTTTTTTTTTGTCTTAGGTCACTAGGTGTAACTATTTGGGAGCTGTTTGAGCTGGGGAGCCAGCCATACAGACACTACACAGACAGGCAGGTGTTGACATATGCGGTGAAAGAACAGCAGTTAAAGCTGCCAAAGCCATTGTTGAAAGTCCCCCTGTCCGAACGCTGGTGAGTCATTTCAGCTCCCAAGTCATAATCAGCACATTTGCTAAAGACCTTCTATTCTCCATGTGTTCGACAATCATAACTCTCCCATCACCACATACAAAACATACCACAGGCACCCTGAGCGGTCATCAGTTATCTCTAAAATAAATACTCTCATCACCATGAATGTATTTTCTATCAGATGCTTCCCGAGTGCTCATTCCATTTTCTCCCTTGCAAAGTCAACAAATCAATATTGCTCAGGTTCGGTGTGGTTAGTCATTCATTTTCCTCTTTCACAATCCAATCAATCATACATTTAGCTTTTGTTAGAAGTTTGTGATCGTTAGTACTGGTCCTACACATTCCATTAATTTTTTTATATAGTCAAGATACTGAAGTTGCGCATATTGACTTTCTGTATGAATGAAAATTTGTTTTCACTGCCAGTTAAATACAATATGAGTGTTTGGTCTTTACGCTTTCTTACAGTCATGGTGCCATTTTACCATTTACAGCAATAACCAAACTAAACACAGCATGCTTCTGTGCTTTTTCTCATTCTAAGATCTGCACGTTTTCATATATGTATGACCAGGTATGAAGTGATGCAGTTCTGTTGGCTTCAGCCAGAGCAGCGGCCTGTTGTGGAGGAGGTCTACCTGCTATTGAACTATCTATGTGCAAAAGGTACCAATGAAGCAGAGGAGGACTTTGAGAAAAGGTGGAACTCTCTCAGACCAAGTCTAGACACAGGCAGTTCCCAGAGAACCCCAGCCTTAGAGGTACCCTCATCCAATTCCTCATTTCCTCTCCTGGAGCACTTCTCCATGGTTGATAGTTTCCAGTCTGAGAACGGGGATGAAATACTAACAGTCACTGAAACCAGTGATGGGCTTAACTTTGAGTACAAGTGGGAACAGGCTAGAGCCGAACAGCCCTACTGCTCATCATCTACAAGTGGGCCTCTCGGAAGTAGCAACCCACATTACCAGGACATATACTATCCCCTCAGCAGTTCCACAGGAAACTGCAAAGGGGAGAGTGTAACTCTTGGTGTTTCTCCATCCCAGTATAAGTCAGATTACCCAGGTGTGGTTCCAGTGTTGAGTGCACACAGTCCGTCTGTTAGCAGTGAGTACTATATTCGCATTGAGGAACCTGTAGAGTGCAATATCAGTGTAGAGGAGGCCACTCTTGACTACAGTCCAGAACTTGAGGCCAGCAAATGTACCTTCTCCATGGATGACATAAAAAGTCCAAGTGAGGCTCGAACAAACACATACTGGCCAGGAGGAAAAGAGTCCAATAGCATTATTAATGATTCAGATGCAAGTCCGACTACTGCTCTCAGTGTGGAGACACCTCATAGACAAGATCTGAACCATATGGATTCTGCAGAACAATTGAGTCAATACTTTTCCTCCAGTGACCGAGATAGATTGCACTGTGAACAGACACCCTCAGGAGAACAGGAAATTCCTTTGAAAAGAGGACAACCATCTGAGTCTTGCCTCAAGTCTGGGAGCTGGGACAAAACAAATGTACAAGAAACTCCACGTGGCATTTCAGTTTCAGTGAGCAGCCCTAGTCTGGGACAGTGCGACCCATACCTTGAAGCCAACCAGAGAACTGCTGAAAAAAATTTGGCCAGTGAGGCATATTATGCTATGATGGGTGGCCTACAGAAGAATATTCCCAGGCCACACAATATAACTGTTGATGTTGAATCTGCAGATTGTCTTCTTCTGAGTGCTGCTGATCCAGAGGATGACATCAATCACTGTACAGAGAGTGAAACTCTTAACTGGACGTCAAACCAGTCCACAAATAACAACACTTTAAACTTTGACGATCGACAAACAAGGGGATTCCTTGAGACCTACCTTGATGTACATCGCACCACACCATCCTTCAGTTCGCAGAGCTTATGGTCAGGAACAATACCAACCAGACAAAATTCCCAGAGTAATCCCGCTGATACATTTAAACAGCATTCACACATGGAGGCAAATGACAGCAACTCCACTGAATTTTCATACACAGATTCATACACAGTGTGTGTGTCATATATACAACTCTGTTCTGAAGATCAGAAGACAGTAGAGACATCAGCTGCCAAAAAACATCAAATTATATATCCAGCACAGAAGAACACTCCTCATACGCCTATCACAGTGAATACGACACATATCCCTATACAAGATTATACAAGCAGCAATGCTCTTTCTCTTGTAGCTGAGAAATCAGTGTCTAAGGATAGAAGCACAACTCCTGCACAAGACATCAAATTGCAGTCAGCTGGTCCTACAGTCATGCCCATGTCTGAGAGTGTCTCTGAGTGCTGCCACACAGGGGACAGCATCAGCCTGGTAAACATTGATGACTGCAGTGATGGTGATGTTACTGAAATTACCTCTGATGTTTTTGCAGACTCTCCTGTTGATTTTGCAGAAGTTGGAGATATTAACTTAGCACACATACCCTTGCATAGAGAGATTCAAAACCAAGATCCTCAGGAATGTATAGACCTTGCCTCAAGTAGCAGCCCTTGTGAAGCCTTCAGTCCAGATGCCTACCACACATCCATTCAGCCCAAATCACTGGACAGTGGCTACGACACTGAGAACAATGAGTCACCCGAGTTTGTCATGAAAGACCTGGAGGGAAAACCAGTTCTTGGTACAAGTGTGGAATCAGAGTATGAAATGGTTCTTCAGATGGACCTTGAAGAAAATGACTTCTCCCCAACTAGCAGTAGTGCTCTAAAGCTAACAAGTGTGATAGGCAATAGGAATCAATACAGAGACTCTGCTTATTTTTCAGACTATGATGCAGAAAATGAAAAAAGTCCCTGTGAAGGAGGCAGCATCTTCTTTGACAACAGATTGGATGATTTCATTGGAAAAGACTCTAAGAAAGACAACTCTATTAAGAAAGCCAGAAGAGAGGGGGAATGCCCAGTGGGTCAGAAGGAAGACCAGTGTAATTTTCCAAGCATGACGGACACTTTGCCAAGTGTCAAACAGTTGTGTCTTGAGAGGAAGAACATGGAGTTTGATCTAAATTCATCTCCTGCATCAGGCCCAGTGATTACATTGTTGGCCCCATTTCCTCCAGAGATGGGGGGATGTTTGACCAAGGAGTCATCTCCAGATGATACCCTTGGAGTGGAATCTGAGCACACTGGAGAAGAGCCAGCCTCTGAATGCTTCTCCAGCACAGCTTCTGAGGGCTCATCCACAACACAGGAACCCACAACCATGGAGGACCAAGTTAACAGTACTAGCATGGCCTTTTCATCTGTAGACTCCCTGGATTCAGCCTCCACCATGATGGAAGTCCAGAACTGTGAGAATGAGGAAGGCAATCCAGACTATCACATGGATGGGGAAAATGAGGAGCATAAAGGAGTGGAGGAAACAGATGAAGTAGCAGAAGAAGCACGTGTGAATCTTAAGAGGGATAGCTCTCTGGACAGCATTCTTCCTGCCTTACCAGAGAACCTGGACCAACCGGCACCCCTGGGGAACTGTGAGGAAGGGGAAGACTCTGATGACAGTGATGAGTTGGATGAAGAGTTGTGTAGCTACAATGTCCAAGAACAGAGTGAGGAGAGTGAGGAGGAGTTCACCACTGTTCCTGTGGTGGTGGTGAGTGAGAGAAGTAGCACCAGTCACCTACGTAGCCTCCTGAAAATGCCATCCCTCCTCACACAGTCCTTCTGCGATGAGCTAGAACGCAAGAAAAAAGCTGTCTCCTTTTTTGATGATGTCACTGTGTTCCTTTTTGACCAGGTCAGTTGCATCTCCAGGCTCTTGTGGAATTTCTAATGTACTGTATAAAATACAATTTTTGTTTGTTTAATTTTATGATAAAAATGCAACTGTAAATTGTGGCTTTTTATGTCTGAGATATAGTATATTTGTGTTCTAGGACAGCCCGACAGGTGAATTGAAAGAATACACCTTTCCTCCAGGGATGGAACCAAATGGCCAGGCAGCAGAGTGCAAGGAACATCCATCACAGAAGGAAGCTGGTAATTCTGTTCATTCCTCAAATGGAAATGTTTAAGAAGGTAGTTTGTGTAATATACATAAATCAAACACACATTTTTATATCCAGCTGTTTTGCATATACACTGTAGCAATGTTGTAAGAAATGAAAACAAAACAGAAACAATCTACTATAAAAATAATTGTTCCTCTTATTAAACAGCTGGTACCATAGAGTGGGAGAATAACTTTCCATTGACGAGCAATGCTTCAACATTAGAAGCTGCCTCTGACAGAATCTGCACTCCCTCAAACTCTCCGGTCAGACTTGCTGAGGAGAAACCAGCACCCCAGTGTTCCCGCTTCAGTGTTTCCCGCTTCTCAATTACGCATGTGTCTGACTCAGACATTGAGTCCATGGGAGGTCAGTATCGCTCAGTAACCTCCAGCAATATGAGTTACACAAAATAATGGCATTGTGCCATATGTGGTTGTACATATCTGCCCCACAACTTCTTGTCATGCGCATCATACGTTGTACTCTTATCCCCACACAGGTAACTGTTCAGACGGAGACCGGGCGTGAGAACACATCAGTATGTCCTTTTGGCCTGATCCGGCTGTAGATCCTCTTTGATGTTTATTCAGTGTTCTGGACGAGGGTTCTCTGAATCCGGAAGACAGTGCCTCATGCTGTAATTGAATTATATCAGCCAACTTTTTCTTTGTGTTCTGAGCCAGAGGTTGGCAATGACATTGTCTGTTAAGGACAGCATTCAGAAAAATCTCTAACAAGTATTTTATTGTATGCATATTTAAGATGATATAATTATTATCAACACTCATATTGCAACAAATCACTTTATTACAAACTGTAGCAACCATAAGGGTATTGGTTACATTGCTGTAAATCCTCACTGGCTTACTTACAGTGCGTATCACTCATTAGTCAGATCTTCCAGATTGGTTTTAACTGCAAAGTATGTGGGGGGGGGGCGCCAACGTTTTTGGTAAGACAACCCAAATCAAAAATCATTTCACTTTTGTCAGCTACAAGGGGTTGTTGGAAATTATAGAACATTTCCCATGAAGGCAACTGCTTTTGACGAATTTAAGCTAAAATATTATGGCTCAGGTAAACTGTATTGAATTGGTACAACATCAGAGTTTAAGCCGCATTAAGAAGATACGTGTGTTTAAAATAATATGCTTCCTCACTTTTCCCCCATTTCCCCCCACTGTGCTGCTATACAACCCTAAGGATGTGGAAAATATTTTACGTAAATGCACTTTCTTTATTGAAGCCTAGTGGTTATGTGCAAATCTTTTCCAAAAACGTCAGGATGCTTGTGTATTTATAGAGATATTGTACAGTCGTTTTCCTGTCACTGATATTCACCTTTATATGCAAGTGAACTTTCATTTCCATGTCTACTGAGGTAGACATTTAGCATTTCATTATGTTAGTTGTTTACATATGCTGTTTGTTTGTTACAGTTGTCTTTGGTATCAGTTGAGCTCTAACTATAGGGATGGGATCTTCATCAATACAAAAGAATGCCAGGATTTGCCAGATATATGGCTGTATAACAGCCTTAACTATAGAGAGAGAACAGACATCAGATCAGGCAACCTTACAGAATACTACATAAATTATTAAAATGCAAATAATAAAGTATAACTATATTGATTTGCCAAATAACCTCAAATTTCCGTTGGATAATGTTGTCTTTTAGGATTGCTTTTATGCAAGCGTGCTCAGATTAGTAGTTCAGATTTTTTCATCAATCCATCCATTCATCCATCTTCTGCCATTTAACTGGGTCAGGAGGAAGCAGTTTCCGCAAATATGCAAAGGATTTCCTCTCCCCAGCCACCTCCTCCAGCTCTTCTGGGGGAATCCCAGGCAATTTAAAGCCAGAGAAATGTAATCTCTCCGGTGTATGCTGGGTCTCTTTTTGGTCAAACAAGAACACTTCTCCTAGAAGGCACCTTTACTGGATCCTTTAATGCACAGGGGCATGAGAACCTCCCGAATGTCTCTAAGGGTAAATTTGGACATATTATTCTGGCCAAAATCATGTCCTCTGATATATTCACGATCTTGTTCTTTTTGTCATCACTCACAGTTCGTGAACATAGGTGAGGGTAGGAACAAAAATTTACCAGTATCAATTAACTTAGCTCTCTCTTCACTACAACTGATTCACCTCTCAATCACCCATACCGTTCTTCTGCATCCTTACCCTACTCATGAACAAGACCCCAAAATACTTATAGTCTTCACCATGACACAAAACTCCTTTCCAACCTTCCCAACCTAGAGCAGACAACTCTTTTTTTTCCTTGCTGGCTAAGAATCATGGACTCAGACTTGGAGGGGCTACTTCTCATCAAACCGTGCAGTTTTGATACAATCTCAGAAAAAAAGGAGATCAGATAGGATCTGTTAGTCCATATAGATATGTGTTAAGGGTTTCCCAGTGAGATAAACCAAAATGGAACCTTGTTTCTAAGACTGTACATTGATCAGTGAAGGCTCCACACTGAACATGCTCCAGGACAGAATGGCATTGTTTTAAATATATAAATACCGTTTAAAAAGTTACAAATTTATTTTAAGTAACTCACACCAAGTGTCAATTGTTGCTTACTACTTATAGGTTAATTAAAAAAAAAAAAAAAAAAAAAAGTCTTTTAAAATAAAGAGGCTCATTACAGCCACTGGCAGCTCTCTGAACAGCTCCTATAAATGGTACCTCATTATGCTGGAAGAAACTGGATGTGTATTATTAGATAACTTAGCAGAGCATATTATAGTCAGTATAACATAAACAGAACAGTAAAACAAAATGACTCAAATAAATGCCTGCAGAATTCCTGACTTTCTCATATATTGTCCATTTTAAGTTACACACATCTGTACTAGTGTTCTTACAATAAGTTCTTCTTCTCTGTAAATTATTTTTCACTTCAAATGCTGTAATGATGTATGTTATTTGGTCTTACTACAGCTGCACAGTCCTGTCCAACCCAGCACCACTGGGTCACACCCATCATTTATTAATGTGCCAATATTCTTAAACAGGCGTCAGTATACACTGGTCCTCTTTAACAGCTGGTTTTTGTAATTCTGCAGCACTGTACTGTTTTTGGAAAACATATCAGTAATGTATAGAGCTCAGATAGATGACTGTTTCAAGTTGCCAAAGTGAAATCTGATCATAAAGAGATCAGTGAATCATCCTGTTACAGTATGGTGTGTGGTGTGCTTGTTCCTGCACTTGTAGTAGCACCATGGCTGTTGTTTCATTTCAACCCACTCCATGCTGACTGTAGTATTTAAAAAAATAATGAATTAAATAAACCCATAGTTTGTCCTTATGTGCTGTGTTTCAGTTTAATCTATTTTTATTTATCTTTTTTTTTCCCTTTTTGCAGAAGGCTAAGTTTAGCTGATTCTTTAACATCATAGTGTTCAACGGCTGTACTGCTGTAGATATGGGTTAAATATGAATTATCTCACAGATGCCTTGGGTCAATTTGGCAGTCCAGAGTAAAATGTAAGCTTCTGCTTTACCAAAATTCATTCATTCATTCATATATTCAAAATATTATTCTTAAATATTGACCCATGTTCTACTCTATTCAAACAATGTGGCCTGTTTCCAATTATTTTAATATGCATGGGTAATAATACTGGGGCAGCACGATGGTGTGGTGGTTAGCATGGTCATCTCACAGCTAGAGTGTCCTGGGTTTGAGGCCCGGGTTTGGATGTTCCTGAATAGAGTTCGCATGTTCTCCCTGTGCTTGCATGGGTTTCCTCCGACTTCTTCCCACAGTCCAAAAACAAAGAGTGGGCTGCATTGCCATCACTGTGTTTCTGCCCTGCGATGGCATGGCAAGCTGTCCAGGGTATACTCTCTCCTTGCCCAGAGTCGGCTGAGATGGGCGCCAGTCTTCGCGTGCCGGTTCAGAAAATGAATCCAAAGAAAATGAGTCCAAAGACATGCACATTAAACTAAATGGCTGTTCCAAATTGCCCCAGTGATTGTGAATGGTTGTGTGGGTGTGTTGTCCCAGCAATGGACTGGCATGCTGTTCAGGGTGTATCCTGCTATCACTGTGTTGGCGGAGATAGGCTCTAGCCTTCCCATGACCCTAAGCAGTTCGGTGAATGAGTGAGTGAGAGTGGGTAATAATACTTGTTTTGCTAATCAAGTAATCAGTGTACTCTGTTTCCATCCATTTTATTTCACAAAGAACTGAAATATGAATTAGTACAATGCATCAACATAAATAAGAATGAACAGAACAAAGACAAAGCCAAGATGGATCTGACATGTTATAAAAACATAGGCTTTCCCCCACACACATTCATTCTCCCAATGCTGTGCAATTCCTGTCAGACACTCGGTGATGTTACGTGTCTAATGGTATACTCAGTGAACACCAGAATACATGACTGCAAGAACATTTAACTTTTCAAAATTAAGTAGGACTCACACTAATAATTTTCAGAATGACACCTATATCTAAACAATATTATGGATGAGATTGTGAAACCAAAACATTTTTAAGCATAAAAAGTATTTTAAGCTATTTCTCACAGCTAATAGAGTAAACTGCAGCAATTGTCTATAATATTATTGTAATTTGTGTTTTAATGTCCTGTGTATTAGAGAAAATGGCACATAGAACTTGAAAATAATAATAATAGTAGTAATAACACACAGAAACCAAATAACATCTTAAAAAATTTGTTCTGACAAAAAATAATAATAATTAAAAAAAAAAAAAATCAGTTCTTACCTCCAATAGTGAGAAATAAGCAGAGAAGTAATGCATGATCTGCAGCTAAATGTATTTTTATTAATATATTTACACGAGGGTGACAGTTTCACCAACTTTGAATCCTCGGTTCAAACCTGAGCTCGGGTTACTGTCGGTGCATTGCAAGTTTCTTTGCATGTTCTCCCGGTGTTTGTGGGTTTCCCCTATTAGTAATGCATATCCCATAAAACATGATAGTGGGTGATTGGAGACACTAAATTACCCTTTAGGTGTGAATGAGTGTGTGAATGTGTGTGCATTGATCCCTGTGGTGACCCTGGAACCATCCAGGGTTCTGTTGACACTAACTGTCCATTCTAAGTAATTGTGCAAGTGCTCACAGTCTCATAAATGGAATTCTGAATTTTAGGAAGCAGTATTATTGTGAGAGAACAATTGTGAGAGAACAAACATTATTTTTAAATTGAAATATTTTGATTATGTCATCAATAACACACAAAATTCAGAATTTTATGGTGCTTATAATAAAAAAAAGAAAGAAAATAAAAAGGAAACATCAATACAAAATTGTGGAGATTTCCCCTTTGCCAATGAACAGCTGGATTGTGTTTTGTTTTAAAAAGCTAGAATACCAAAACCAGTAGAAGGCACAACCTCCTGGTGGAAAACACACTGTACACGCTTCTCTGCCAAGAAACATACAGAGAAACTGCTAGAACTTTATCATAAAGCAATAGAGACAAGGGTAGTGACACCTTCATTACCGTGTCCACAGTTGAGTCTTTGCCAAAATTCATTTACATTTATTCATTTGGCAAATGGTTTTATTCACAGCAATGTACAACTCAGTTGAGCATTTGAGGATTAAAGCATATATTCAAGGGCCCAACAGTGGTTTCCGGTAATACCAGGATCTGAAGTGCCCAGACCCTTAACCACTGAGCCACCAATGCTCCAAAATAAAGCTTCAATGTACAGCAGCTATCACAATGGCAGAGGGGAACCTTAATTACAGAGTGAAAAGATCACTTTAAATTCAACATCTAATACAAACTGAAGCTTTAATCTTACCTCAGCTAAAGATTAGAAAGGCCAAGGCCTACTGCAACAACAGATAAATAAAGAATAAAAGAAAAAAGAAATTAAAATAATCTATACTAAATCATTACATTTTCACAAGGTAAGCCATTTGCCTTTTGATGTAACTAGCTTTTTTGTGAATTATTACTTAATTTTGTAGAAAACCCTTAACCAACACACATGACTGTATATTACTATAATGGAACTGAATCAGTAAGAGTACGGATCTATAAACCTTTCCCAGAGACACAGCTAATTTGTCTTCAGAGCAGCTCAGAGTGAAGCTGACATTTCTGCAGATCTATACAGCAATGTTTAGGAAGCTATACGGAACACTTGAATTCCTAGAACCCCGAGTTATAGAACCAGGGCTTTATCCCCAGTTGCCTTATAGAGTCTTAAGCATGTGGCTCTGTGTATTATTTCAGGTGGAGAGAACCAGCCTGCGAACAGGCCGCATTAGTAGAAGAGTGGAGCTGTGTGTCCGTCCATCAAGCTTGATCTGAGGTAGACCTCCAGAGAGTGGTCACTGGAAGAGGGGGGTCAACAAATAATGTCAATGTGAGAAACAGTGCACATGGGCATACCATTCACTTTAGCAGGCAAATTATTATATATTTATTTATTTATTTATTATCAATGCACTACAAACTACTAAGTGACTTTGGTCAATATAAAGAGTACTGCTGAAAGGCATACAGGGATTCATTTGACATATACTTATGAACAATAGTACTTTTGTCTATGAAGGGTGTTTTGAGCAAGCATGCAAATGAAACAAGACATCGTCGATTAAGTGCTAGTGTGTACATTTGTTAGGCATTGATAGGCATGCATTAGAGTTAGATTTTGAGTTACCTCCAGTGCCAACATTTTGCCTCCATGAAAACACCACCTTCTGGCAACCAATGACCTGTCTGATTGGCTGGTACAAATTACACCACAAGGAAAGAGAACCAACCAGAGAGGCCGGTGACAGAATGAAGGGGAAAAAAAAAAAAAAAGAAATAACAGAGAAGCCCCACTCCCCAATTATACGCCAGACAACCAATGAGAGCAGAGGGAAAATGAGCGAGAGGGAGGACATGATTTTTTGGCTGAGCAGCGATGGAGGCAGGTGACTTACGGAGGTCCTGTACACTCAGAACCGGGACAATTCAGGACCCAAACTGGAAGGTAAAGAGAGTCCATGGGTTTGTACCGGAGCTCAGCTCAGATTAGGATTATGCATGGCTACATATCCGACTGTTAGTTTGTGTAGGATGGTGGGAGGTTACTCATTTTGTGTAGGCATGTTGTCTTTGAGTTTTGCACTGGCTCAGATGGATGAAGTACATTCCAAACCTATGCTCATAAATGGGTTAAATTAAACGTCTCTACAATGATGACGGGTTCAAAATATAGTGTAAAATGAAAAGTCTGCCCATAGCAGTCATCCAATTTGTCATTGATGAGACCAATTTTTAAAACAAAAACTCAGTTACTGAGTCACTCTCACACAGCAAAATATATTACAATACCAAATATATTAAACTATTAGCCCATATTAAAATCACTACTGCTAACCTTAATACACACATCTCAGACAGCGGACAGACAGCATACGTATCTCAGTGTGACATACATACATACATACATACATAAATAAATAAATAAATAAATAAATAAATAAAAAAACCAAAATGACACAAACCTAAGCACTCACTCTCTCTCACACACACACACACACACACACACACACACACCTAAGCACTCACTCTCACACACACACACACACACACACACACACACACACACACACACACACACACTCACCAGTCTATATGTATCACAAAAGGAATCTTACACTAAAGCTGGTGAGTAGATATTAGATGAGATAAGTATAATGATGTAGTGCAGAAATGCAGAAACACACACCATGGATTCAACAGCATGGATTCAAATTAACAAATCATGTATAATTTGAACAAGTGTTTTATTAATATATAGATATTTATATATTATATATACTTTTTAGTAAAAAGTCACAATACATTCAAAGTCAACATGTTGCTGAAGTTCCTCCATAGCATGCATTTTGTGATGGAATGTTTTCTGTATACTGATTTCTGTGCATTGTAATTTGATTTACAAGAAAAGGAAAAGCATTTTAAAAGAGACAAAAGGTACAAAAGCACAGCAGGAAAGTACACCACGGCTCCAGAGGATCTGTCAAATTACCACTTTGGAATATGACAGATTAGAAATTAGAAGTGAGAACATATTACATTGTTCAAAAATAGAAATTACAGAAGATTCAGGTTTCTGAGATGAAAAGAAAGTAGGGTTGGCAGGGAAGAAAACAGAGGTGCCATTTACACCTGGTTGTTTGATGCATCTTGATTCTCGGGATTATATTCAGAAATCCAGTTATATTAAAAATAGGAGCATTTAAAACATTTAAAATCACAGCCACATTTGGGTAAATTGTTCTACAATAGCAAATATATCCATCTAATCATCCAATTCACCATTCACCCCCCCCCCCCCTTTTTTTTTAATTAAACGCAATTACACCAAGTTTATAAACAAATATCCTCACCCACTTCTTGTGCAATGTTTTGATTCACACTCACATTTAGAGGCAATCGAGTATATCCAATAAGCCGTAGAGGAAACTACCCGCAAATACATGGTGAACATGCAAACTCCACACAAAAATGCCCTTACTGGGCATGGGGCTCTAACCCAGGACCTTCTTGTTATGAGACGGAAGTGCTAGCCACTACGCCTCCTTGCTGACCTATATAAAAATTACAGTTCATAATAGTAATAAAATAACGAGTATTCCAGGAAAGCCTTGTGTCGCCTGAACTGCTATTTGTACTGTCTTTCACTAGCAGATTCCTGTGTTGAATTGTATCATGTCTTGTAGAGTAATTATCAATTTAACAAGTTCATGTTCCGTGTTCCCATTCATGTTTTCAATGAAAGTTTGTCTGCCTACCTAAGTTGAGAAGTGTTTTTTATTCTGTGTGAATCTGAGCAGTGTTGTATGAACCGCTACGTTTGGAGTTTCAGTTTCGATACTGATAATAATAATAACAGATCTTTTTTTACTGCTTCCCGTCACAGTGCAAGTCAGTGACAGCCAAAAACAGCCAATCAACATCAACTCGGGAGCCTTATTGGGTTTCCTGTGATGGCTATGTGTGGACATGGGACAACCATTCAAGTCAAATTCCATGTCGATGTTGCTCTGCCCAGGAGCTTCGCTGAAATAGGAAGCGCACATAGTTTGATGTAATTAAGATTCTGTGAAAGATTAGTTGAAACAAGTTGACTGGTTAAGGAGCAGTTGAGGATTAGAAGTAAGTGTAACGATGATGACTCAAGATGACTCAGTGATCCCTATGTGTCGCTCCAGCTTCGCTGGCAGATGACACAATAATAACTGTTTTTCCAAAATAAGGAGACAGACTTATGTCTCTAATTAGACAATTCAGACACCAATTTCACTCTGGGAAAAATGTACACTGCATAATAATGCATGTGGCTCATTAATACCAAAGTAGGTGCCTTCAAAATAACAACAACAAATATATTTTTGGAAAACAGACACACTGAAGACGAGAAGTTGGTGGTGATGTATAATCAGTTGATTAAATATTGAATGCTCCATGGCACCAGTTCCCAGCCCAGGTCCTGGAGTACCCCCTGTCCTACACAGTTTAATGTTTTCCCTGCTCTATCACACCAAACTTCAGAAAGGATTCTTAATGAGCTGATTAAATGAATTTGATGGGTCACTACAAGAAAAACATTAAAATAGACAAAACAGAGTATTCCAGGAGCAGTGTTAGAATCCGTCCTGCTACAGCAATTACATTTCAATCATTAATAATTAATCATTCAATAATTGTAAGTCAATCTGGATAATCAGAGATGGATTTGACATCAAATGGTTAACAAAATACAGTTTGGTTTAACAAGATTTAAACCTGATATAAGACTTCGCTAAAACAACCAGGTGTAAATGT
>JAQMYF010000003.1:10816551-10827722 GCA_030014195.1 Neosilurus mollespiculum | reverse complement strand
GTGGGGTTGGTAGCATGGTAATATTCTTCATGCTGATCTGATGTTTTATATTGCTGTCATATTGTCCAAAATATTTTACTTCAATATTTTGAGATCTTTGTGAAATAATAAAGCAAAAGTGTGGACATTAATGTAAATCGATGCCACAATAATAAAAGTGACACACCCTCTGGGCTGCACGTCGCGCTGCTTAAAGACACGGTGGAAGCACACAACGCTCTACAAAACATAGAGAGGAAAAAACACGCCGCACAACTGAACCACAAAGAGAATACAAAGCTCTGCGGCGAGTGAGAGCCTCAATAGTGCCAGTCCACAGCGTAAAGAAAAGGACAAACGGCACGTCTTTTATGGAAGGAGAGCTGCTTAAAAATATCGACATAGCTTTTGGCACTTTTACATGATGATGTCCTTTAAAAAAAATAATCATCATCATAAAAACACAACAGTTGCAGAACTTGTGCACATGCATGGGTGAGGAGTCCATTTGGAGAAGTCCACGGCGACAGCGGGCAAGGCGTAGAGCAGCTCAGTGTCTGTAAAGGTGCGAGGCGAGCAGATGGAGCGCCCTCTGGCTCTCTCTGTCAGAGTTCCCCCTGACCCACCACACGCCACCGGCACTATGGCCCCCCCGGCGACAACACGCGGGGGGGGAAGAGAGGACAGAAAGGAGGGATGAGAGCGGCCTTCTTCCACTGAAGGAGGGGTGCGTGGAGGCACGTGTTAGGATTGTTTTGAGGGGGAGGGTAGGGAAGGCTAGAGGGAAAACTGGGAAGGAAGGGGTGCAACCCCTGTGCTATCCGGAGTTGTGTCTGTGTCTGATAGCCTGTCTGTGTTCACACTGTCGAAATCAATTTGCCATCGGAACTGTGGAACAAAGAGAGAAGGAAGCTTGCCAGGTCGGACACACTTAGAAAGAAATGGAGAAAAGACAAGACAGCCAAAAGAAGTAGAGGAAGGCAGGGATGGAAATGATTTTGGTGGTAGGGAGGAGAGGAGCGCTGTTTTATCATGAAAAAAACAGGAGCTCCACAGACATACTAGATGACAAGATTGAGCTTTATCAGGCTGGATAAACAAAACAAAAGAAGACTAGGGGCCAGATTTTAGGTGGTTGTCTATCAAAGTCATCTTCCTTAGTGTAAGCAAAACTGTATGGCTAGATGGGTTTCAGTTTAGATGTACAGGCCTAGAGACAGGAGTTCAGGGCACACAGGATATGGACAGAAATGATGCACTGCACATGTTGATGATGCTTCTCTCAGCCCTCAAACCCACCAACTCGTTCAAACACATACACAACACAAGGACATACAATGCACACTTCTCCAGTCAAACACATAGGGCATATACTGTTGTGTTCCTTCAGGGGAGGTTGGGGTAGGGGTTGGGGTAGGGTGTGTGTGTGTATATATATATATATATATATAGAGAGAGAGAGAGAGAGAGAGAATTTTTTTCCAACATCTGCTACTTATCTGAGCTGACAGATGCCACAATGAGCTAAGGAAAGCTAAGTACTGACAAAGACAGTTATTAAAAGAATACTCTTAATTGCTCTTTATCAAATCTGTAGCGTGTACCATGGACAAGAATTACATCTCCTTTCTCTACACTAAGAGCAGAAGTTGCATGGCAAAGTGTTTGTAAATGATCATTTACTCATGAATGAATGAATGAATGAATGAATGAATGAATAAATAAATAAATAAGGTGACTAAACAAAAAAAATGCATGCAATTTATTTTCTTTATCAATATCTCATGTACGGTTTTATTACTGAGTTGTATTGATATTTTTTTCTTCATCCATATGTTCTATTTTAACTGTTAAACTGAAACACTATTGTGTATGCGCCACCATGAATTTAGGGCAAGGGCAGTCAGGTAATATGTTACATATAAATATTTCCTAGAAAGGTTTTTGGAGATCCTCAAGCAAATATTTGTACATTAAGCTCAAAATGTGGTTACAACACTGTAAAGATGTTGATATTTATTTCCTGACTGCACTTATCTTTCCATTTTAAATTCGCCTTTCTGCATATTTTTTCCCTCAGTGCAGAGAAACATACCCAAATTCTTGTG
This sequence comes from Neosilurus mollespiculum, assembly GCA_030014195.1. Lineage (NCBI taxonomy): Eukaryota > Metazoa > Chordata > Actinopteri > Siluriformes > Plotosidae > Neosilurus > Neosilurus mollespiculum. Next base: position 10,825,635 of record JAQMYF010000003.1, on the reverse strand, counting down.
CTTGGTAAACACACATGCTGCAGAGTGGAAAATAGTGAAGATGCCAGTAAACAATGGAGTATTTCTTTAATTACTGTTCAGTATCAGAAGGCCCTTTCTCCTATCTGGTTCATTTGACAAACCTTACAGTTTATTTCTTACATACAACACATCAGTTCTTCCACATTAAATCTTACCTTGTGGCAAAACGACTGTCATAATCCTCAATAGCTGGCTGCAAATTCGTAAAAAGAACATTTCAATGCTACCCTGGAGTGCACTGAAGCAGAGCCAGTAAGAAGACAGAATTAGAGTTAGTTAAGAAGTAGAAAAAAAAGTCATGCATTGCTCGGTACAATCAGAGACAAGTGTCTTCCGCTCCAGCAGGTGGAGTCAGTAAGCTTTGAGCTCAAAGGAATATATCTGTCCCCATTAAGCAGACTAGAAGCATGCAGAGATGGTATTGGAATATTTCGCTGAGAAACCTTGAGGGTTAATAGTGAGCAAGCATGGGTGTGGGTGCATGTGTGTGTTTTGTGTGTACCTGTGTGAAGCCAGCCATGCTGTAGGGGCGCGGGCGATTCTGTGTGAGGCTCTGAGCCAACAGACGAGCGGTCAGACCGTAGTCAGGCATAGGCAGAGACGTGTCGTCTCTCTCCAGCAGGTTCCCCGTGCTGCTGCTCTTCCCGTGATGTAGACTGAAGGAAAGCGCACAATCAGCCCAGACTACTCAAGCCCATACATGCACTGCTGGAGTTCACCGTAGTTTTTATCAAATCAGTTGATTTTGCGGTGGTCTTATTTGAATGGAAAAAGGTGTATCACCCAAAACCAAGCTTTTGTTTTTGCTTTTTTTTTTTATTTGCCCCAGTGACAGAGCACCCAAGCAGAAAATCCCCCACTCTACCTAAGAAGCACCACTATGAGAGAGAAGTGCACCTGGTTTGTGTCAAACCTCTAAAAAAAAAAAAAACTATTCGGCCAGCAATCAGTGTAAAAATATAGTAATCATCCTTCAGAATGCTGCTGTTAGAAAACATTCACACCATGTCATTTTTTTTATTTCCAAAAATTGATGCATATGTAGAGTTTTTTTGTAAGTGTGAGAGAGAGTCAGGGTACTTACTTAACTCGAAGCTTGTCACTGTCACTCTCAGGTAACACTCGTGTGTAGGAAAAGGGGAACCAGCCTCGCCTAAAAAGAAAAAAAGGAAGCTTGTGTTTAGTGCTTTTAAAAGTAAACCAATAATCCTACATGACCCGGTAAAGTGAGTATGGCACGAACAAAACCACCAAGTTTGAGTTTGTTCTGTCATGTCCCTGCTGTTAGTAAAAACAGGTTTTTGTCTATTCCCACAGCACAAGCCCTTACATCTTGTTTTTCTCGTTCTCTCCATAATGCCAACCGTCCCGAGCCTCAGGCACCAGCAGTGTTATAATGTCACCCTCGGTAAAGCTGAGCAGTGTACTGTTATCACCAGCAGCATGAGAGAAAATGGCCTGCACACGTGAGCGCCCATTCTTCTCCAGTCCTGCTGCCATGGAACTAGACCTGGGCAGAGTCCGTGTCTCCCCTGATGAGAAGAGAGACAAATGCAATGAGATCAAGTGAGCAGGGTGTGGACAAGTGCTGTCAGAAATGTGCTGCTTTAGCGTCCTGAACACTTCTTGAGTTGTAATTAAAAAAAACAAAAACAAAACAACATTCAAGCTGCTTGACTCAAAGTGTTTGGTTCTATTTTGTAGGTGGCATGGTCTCGTACCCACAGTGGCCTTGGTCTTAGCGGGCTGTGGTCTGCGGACAGGAAGGGTGTTGGAGTAAACCTCGCTGACCTGCCTCTGCGGCTGAGTCTGGGACTGAAGCTGTGGGGAGGCGGGTCTTCCCTGAGACACGCCCCCTTCACCCCAGTACTCCTCGCCTTGCATCCCTGTCGTACCATTGACCAGAGACATGCCATCAGGCCCCATCAGCCTCTGTAAGAATTACATGATGAAGATCAGCATCAATCAGGTTAAAGTGTAAAAACCTCCTTTGCACTTACCCTGCTGAGTAATAAGTGCATTTGCTTACAAGATACCCCATAAAGTGCTAATATGGATGCGGAGTCCTGAAAAGATGAACCAGACTCAAACCAAGTTCAAAGATGGTTGACATCATTGTGTTTTGAGGTGCTTCATACAATTGCTTTCACACACACACACACACACACACACACACACACACCAACATTTATTAGTTTTGGGAGTTTGGTTTTCAGTGTTTTGTTTATATGAACTAAGATGGACTAACTTATTTGTTCAGGATGGACACTGGGCTCACTTACCTTTATATATAAAGTGTTAACCAAATCCATTTTCAGTTAAACCTGACTTACTCAAGTTCTACAAATACTGGTAAAGTTTAAAACTTGTTCATACACATTAGCCATTATCACAGGCCACATAACAACACGCAGGTAATTATTTACAGTAAAAGCATCTCATACTCAACTTCACTCAAGATTTTTTTACCTCCTGTACTTCCTTCTTAATTTTGGAAAGTTGCCTTTTCACATTTTTGCATGTAAATCAGGGTTTGCATCCATGCAGCTGATTAACCCTTAGGAGTTGATGGACGCACGGGCGCGTCCAAACCATGTGGCCGATGACGTAGCAGAAAAACACGGTCTTGCAGAGTCTCAGGTTCAACTTCTGCCAGAAGTGCAGACTTCAAACTATAGACCAGTTTTTAAATGGTGTTGATAGGACAAGTAAAATCGGTTATGAATAATAATTTAATACTTTTAATTTAACTTCCTGCGACGGCAGTTTACACAGCGTGATGTCAGCAAAAACAAAAAAACCAAGGCAGTCAGGATGTAAAAACTGCCATCAAGTGGACAACAGGAGGAGTAACACACCGGAAATGTCAGTGCTAAATTTATACATATATCTTTTTTTAAAATTTACAATTAAGTTATAAAAATGGTTTGTTAACCGCGTTTGCATTTTTCACAGTAAAAAATAAATAAATAAATAAAAGATAGTTTTTTCTACTTGGATTTTGTGTTTTTTGGTTATTTTAGGTCGTGTGTTAATACAGTATGTCAAAATAAAGTAACTGTAAGGTCACACAGGTGAGATTGTGCTGAAAAAAAGTACATCAAACAAGGCAAGGTAACCATTTTTTTATTGTGAAAGATAAAGGTAAAATCAAAAGTAGTCAGAAACGGCCTGTTATAACCTGCACCCTTAAGGGTTAGTAACCAAAGCCACTTGGAAATACTTGGATTAAACGTTCCAGTGTTTATACTTAAAAACAATTTCTGACTGTATTACCTACCATCATTACCTGGGTTATTAAGCCAGGTGGTATTCTTACCCCTAGGTCCTAGTAAACTAGTATCACAATATAATCACTAACAGGCTTCAAAGCATGTATGCAAGTCACTCTGGATAAGGGCATCAACCAAATGTATTAAATGTAGCTTGTGTTTTTTGTTGTAAGACAGTTTGATAAATTAGACAGGACTGCTTATAGTCTATTTTATGCATTCAAAGCTGTGCTCCTTTTTATGCAACTGGGAGGCCAGGGTGGAAAATGTTGTTTTCCAGGATGTAGAAAAGTGTGTGCAGTGTGAATGAAGGATTCAATAAAGACTTTCCAAGTAATTGGGTGAATAAATGAGAAATAAATGGAGACAGAGAGAAAGGGAGGAAGACATATTTGAGATTACGCTGTATTAAAAGCAGAATCTAATAGTAAGAGATGGGTTCAAAGATACACGAGACTTCAGAATTATTACTCTGACATTAATAACAGATATATAAGGGCCAATGTAACTCGATTCAGCTTAGATATTAAAATTCACTGAGGGTGACAATAGCAAGTTCTGTAGAAATGAGTTTTTGAAGCTTTGATGCTCCACTATAGAAACAGTGATTTCCCTTTGCTCCCTGCACCAGCCATTCATCCAACCACATAATACCATGATAACTTCAGCATGTTAATAAACCTATTTACATCTTCCCACCTCACAGGAAGCAAATGATGAAGCTAAAGAATCACCGTTATGAAGATCTCTGATGATTACTTCAGTAATATGAATATGCAGAATAATCCCACAGGGCTGTTACTTGGCAAACATGAAAACCTGAAACCTTCTACTGTATAAACTGTTGTGGGGTAATAAGTGGGTAGATGGCACTCACCCCTGGGTGGCCCATGAGAGCTGCCAGTTCCGGGGGCACAGGCAGGGGCTGAGCGCCAGGGATCGGATCAGAGATGACTAGGTTGCCCTTAGAGGAATGCAGCGGGCTGGAGAGAAGGGAGTTCGACCCGGTCACCATCTGTTGCACCAGCAACATGGCCCTCTCTGGGAGCTTGTTGGGATCGGAGCAGGACTGCTGCCACACCGGGATCTTCTGAGTGAGCAGATCCTTGCCCTTGACACAGAAAAAGAAAACGCTAATGAAATCTTATCAAAATAGCCACCATTTAAACTTTCATCATTACTAATCCATTCCGCAAGCAATAGAAATTACATAATCTAAAAACTGGATCGTGCAAATATGTGCTGATAATCAGGACAGGGCCTTTCTTTCTCCTCACCTCTTTACCCTCTATTCCAACACACTGCAGCGTGGGTGAGGAGCCTGCCTCTGTACCCATCCGCCCACTCCTCACCAGATGAATCACTCACTCACACACATATACACACACGCAGCAAGTGCACCTTCTTGAAACTGTTCCCACACATGCCCTGTACTGTTCGTAGACTTGGAATCACGGTATTTCTCACGCTACACCATAAGCAATCCTATTATCAGGGCTAAGACCATACACATATATACAGACTATATATACACACACGGAAGTGCATTACATGTAGTACCACCAGACTCTATATGTAGCACCAATGACCACCAGTTTTTCTTAGGTTCTCTGTACAACAGCTCTTATTCCGGGTACAAAACAAAAAACATAAATGAGCTCATCTGCTTTGGTAATTGCAACAAACATAATGCAGCTAAGAGCAGAACATTTCAGGAGTGAGCTCCGGAAATTGCCATGGCAACTGCAAAGATTCTGCCGAATGGCCTCTGCATTGCTTTGGATGGTTTATTAGCAGATTTCAACAGACCAAATCAGATTAAGAGGCTCCATATCTCTCACCTTTCCATGGTAGGCACTGCTGTTCTTGGCCACGGCGCACTGGCGGTCCACCAGGAAGCAGTATCTCCTGCGCTCCTCCGACAGAGCTGTTTTGTAGCCCTCTGCGATGAAGGTGTCCAGCTCATTCTGCTTAGTGTTGATGGTCTCCACATACTGACAAAAAGAGAAAAAGTCAAGTAGTCAGAAATCACTGCATACAGTAAGACTCTGTGAGTCACTGTGTAACCGATTTAACTACCCCCAGGAAGCACTTGGCTGCTACAGGAAAAAGGAAAAAGATGTATGACATTATGCAAATTAACATCATATAGAGGGGTGACATGAACAGAAAAACCTGAATAGCTGAGTGAAGATCATAAATTAATATCCTAGCCTGCTAAGAGGCATGTGTGTATATATGAATAAAAAGAAGGGTCATTTAGCCCATTTTGATTTTGGATCAAGAACCAAATGTATTTAAAGCTCAGGCCCAAATAATGGACCCGGTGCCAGTCAAACACTGCTCAACTGGTTGAGTTTCAGTCAGAACTTGACTTCAAAGACACTTGCATTTAGGTCCATGGAAAAGTATTTGTGCAAAAACTTGTGAAAAAGGTGTTATGAAAGGATGAGTCAGCCTTCACCATGTTTGCGACAAGTAGGTGGCAAGAAAACAGTCCAAGCCTGAATGCTTGACCCCACAGTGAGGGGATCTGGACCCTGATATACTGTAGGAGGTATTTTGCAGCGTTTCGCTTCTAGGTCTCCCCTTAGACGGAAGTGTAGATTCTAGGATCACCTTTACTCTATGATAAAACTTTACTTCCCTTTTATTCGTCACTCGTCTGTGCATGAGCCACAAATACATTACATTTAAGCATGTACACGTCCCCATATTCCACATCATGCCCCACAGGAATAGAAGGTCAAGCCCTGGTAGCCTAGTTATACCAACCTTAGTTATATCAGCTATCCCTGGAGAGGGATATACTTATTACAAAGTTATTATTAAAACATAATAATGGTTTTGACACACCTGCACCACAAAAAGTCTTTAAGGTGTCTCGAAACTTTTCTACCCTGACCTTCCATTCCACGCGACCACACCCCGACTCACTGCCCCATTTCATAAAGCATGTGGACATTTCATTTGTCGCTACATCCATCCCTCCTTCTGTCTACACACTCCCTTCTCCTATCAGCAGGACTTCTCACCTGATGGAAATGTCAGCAACATTACAGAACTCATTACTGGAACACATCCAGGTGCTCCAACGCTCAAATGTAATTTCCCAACAAAGGGGTAAGGGGCCTCCCTGCTGGCTTGCTGAATTATTATCCGTTTCAATCATATCGCTGTGTTCACCCCGGGAGAAGGAGATTTGAGATAATGAGAAAAGGACTCCACACACATAGGTTTGCACTGCGTGGAATCAATAGCGGACACGGCTTCAGAGGAAGAAGCAAATGACTTCAACGGAGGGAGTGAAAAGAAGCTGACAATCTTGCCAAAGCAAAGAAATCTCCCCTGTCAGTCATGATGGTGTTTAATCAAGGTACTGTTTGGTGTCCAGTGCAGTTCTGGGTTGAGATTCACACTCAGAAAAGTATGCAGGTACATAGAACTGAATGCAGGGTAGCGCTTTTTTATTTATTTTTTTCACAGCACAAAGTGTCCTAAAGAGAAAGCACTGTGGCATTACTGCATGTGCAATTCATCATTCCACCACAGGTTGGTGCTGGTTTCTCACCCAAATGCGAGCAAACGCACAGAAATGACCATCAAGAGTCCACACTGTGTACACATGTAAGATGTGTATGATGTGGGTTGCAGATTTTTCTTGATACTGCTTTGCCAGGAGGCAAAAGATTAAAGGGATGAAGGTTTTAGTGGTGAACTGATATACAATCTGGCCTGTTAAACTGCATAGTGTGGTGGGGTCATGTCCTCTTCAGGTCCCCTGGCAGCCCAGCTATGGGTTTACTAAAAAAAAAAAAAACTAAAGCTGAGGTAGTAGAGCAGGAATGCGGCATGAGTCATACAATTGCAGAGAGGACAGATATGGAGTGGAGATAGTAAAACTAAAATTAAAAAAAAGCAAGAAAAGAAAAAAAGCAAGAAAAACAAGTGGAAAGTCAACTATACCAGGGGTCAGCTTTGTGGCAAGGAAGAAAGACTGGCAAGTAAGTGTGTAGCCAGTCATGTTACTGCATAATAGATGGAAGAAGAAGAAGAACCTTAATGTTGACATATGACAGTTGTCAGCCACGTTCCAGCCAACACACAGGCTGAGCAGCTGTGGCTGGTTGAGCATGCAGAGGAGGAAGTCAGCCGTACTGCAGCCTCCGCACTCACAAGCTTCTTAGTGTGCTCAGACTCCCACTAAACCTCTGAGACTGAGCAGAGAACCAGTCAAGCAACTCACTCGTGACTCAAGACATTCATCATATGACAAGATCTGAGAGACTGAAGTATGATGGTGAATTAACTTTGGCGCCTTGAATATGCAAAATAGAGCTGAGCAATTCCAGGGCCAACACTCGAGCAGAGAGCTTCGATAAATATGTAAAGTCCTAGAGAACAAGTTCTGCAGGTGGCTTGCTACCCTCTCAGGTTAAAGCATAAATTGCAACAGAAACCAAGAAGGTGGCCCAAAGCATCATGGGTGTGGAATGGAAAATGAGAATAATAAGTGGTCTTGGCGAAGAACATTTATCAAAATACTTTCCCGAGACATTGCAACAGCAAATTGGGTGCAGTAAAGAAAGAGTGCAGGGGAGAGACATTTATCCCTGCTTACACTGACAAGTTACTCCTCAGCACACTTTCAGCCTATTTTGTGCAAAGCCATGCAATGCCTAATCCTTCACCAGCTGCATGCAGAGATTTCTGTGTGTGTGTGTGTGTGTGTGTGTGTGTGTGTGTGTGTAATTATTTTCCTATAACTGCAGTATACAATGTTAAATTCCTCTAACATTACAGCAATGTATTTTAGCGGTGCCTTATGCAAATGTTGTAAAGTCATGAGCTCGATTTTGTTGACATGTCCATGTTCAAGTGGCCATATGCAACCCAACACGTGTGCACGCCGTCGCCACCGAGTACACTTGCAGTCCATACAAATTTTCCTTCTTCAGTCCGTGGTTTTTCTTCTTAAGGGGAAACAAGTTTTCGAATACCATTAAAAAGACAATAAGTTATATTATGGCTGTTTCTTTACTAAAAATAACTGCAAACATTTTTCGGACTCCACTTTTAGGCGGCGCCTAAATATTTATTACATAAATATTATTTATTATTGAATTATATATGAGACTTTTATCCATTTACAGAATTAATCAGAAAATCAAATTAGTTCCTGTTATCATTTGAAGCTAATAAGACAAAAAGTCAACTTGTTATGCTACAGGGAAACTGAAAAGCACCAAGTCTTCTGTCCTGAACACTCTCCCATGAGTGGCCTGAGCAGTACAAAGTGGTCATACTCAAGTCTCCTTCTATAAATGTTAAATGGTGCAGTGGTGGCTTAGTGGTTAAGGTGATGGGTTAGTGATTCGAAGGTCAGTAGTTCAATCCCCACTATGACCACTCTTGGGCCCTTGAGCAAGGCCCTTAACCCTCAATTTCTCCGTTTTATAAAAAGGATAATTGTAAGTCGCTCTGGATAAGAGTGTCTGCCAAATGCTGTAAAATGTAAATGTAAATAAACGGCTCTGTACAGAAAGCTTCAGCCTATAAATCTTTGGTAAGTTGATTTACTATCAAAGCTGCTATGAGGGTTGGGTGATGTATCAAGTTTTTATACTACATCTATAAATGCTCGTACACAATATAGAATGAGGCAATATTGTTTATATCAATACAGTTCATGTCATGTTACAATTATACTCACTGAGCTGGCAGTGCGCCTATTTATATGTGTGTGTATATATATATATATATATATATATATATATAGATAAACATACAC
>JAQMYF010000003.1:10747261-10761505 GCA_030014195.1 Neosilurus mollespiculum | reverse complement strand
GAGAGATTTTTAGTGGTTCCGCTGCAGCTCACTTTCTCTCCTCTCTCCTCTCGTGTGTCTCTGACGGACAAATGGTGGTGGGGCAGTGGGGGGGGGGGGAGCTTGAAGGAAACCAGATGCAAACAGAAACCCATTCATCGTAAAGTGTCCACATTTGCATGCTATAAAATCAAGCAATACTGTAAAAATAGTGTTAAAAGATGTTCAGTATAGACATCATGACTACAACAGCAGTTTGTCGGTACAAGTTTCCAGTTTCCAGGTGAACATCCACCACCCACTCAGAAAAGGGAGACATTCGGGCACAAACGTCACATTTGGATGAACAGGAGCTGCTCATATTCCTCCCCATTACACATTCCATTAAACCTCAACGCCACTGTGCTGGTACTGCTATACACATCATGCTATTTGTGTATGTGCGCCTGTTCATGAAGGAGAAAACCAGCTGCTCACTGTGGGGGGGGGCGGAAGACAGAGAAATCTACGGCTGCCTTTGAACCTTCTTTCCTGAGTTTTGAGTGTGGTGTCGTTTGAGAGGTAACATGACAGATGTCTTTTTTACCCTTTATTGTTCATGTTAAAGGATCAGGAAAAGGCAAACAGAAATCTCTCTCGTGTCATTTTAAAAGTGATCGAAATAAACACACCCCTTGACAGAATTTTAGACTAGACTTCTTCAGGCACCTGCCATAACACTCACAGCACCGTCCCCTTTCCCTTCAGGCCTTTCTCCAATTAGAGCGCCAGCACTGCCAGGGCCGCAGGGTTAACCAACTTCCAGAGCTGAGAGGACAGCGAGCGCACTGTTCTGTTCCTCCATCGTGCTCCAGATCTCGTGTCAGACCTTCCACAACAACTAGGTCTATTCCTCAGTATTCTTTAGTACCTTCTGTTTTCTTTCCTCCTCCGTACCATGCAAATAGCACAGATGATGCAAAAACAAACACATCCCCGACACGGCTCAAGTCCTGATCATGGCTGTGTGCAGTGATGGTCAGCTGTGTGACTCATGGCATTTTCATTGAGGCTTTGGGATGAGGGACAGCACACCAGATGCATCTGCTGTCTAGTAAATCTAGTAATCTGCAATCTATGCATATACCATACACCTCATTTTAATATAAACCCCCTCCCCATTTAAATATGTTCACCTGCTAGCTATCCACGTCTCTCCCATCAACTACCAGCTACCAACTGGGAAAGATGAAGGCTAACATGCAGCTCTACTGAGACACATGGAGCTAGTCAAGCACATCGTTCCCAACTGCTGCTCCTGCTGAGCCAGTGGGCAGCACAACACACACTGAGGAAAGCTCAGTCCCACCCTCTTCCTCATACATCAGCTCCAAATGTATGTGATTGTCTAAAGTTGGTCTGTTAGCTGATGGTAATGGCTGTTGTATCCTTTGCATCTCACGACGATGGGGTGAATACTATTGCTATGCGTCTTCCTTTTGATCCAAATTCTTAGCTTTAATCCCTTGATGTATCCCTTATTGTAAGGTTCATGGTCAGACATGTTGTGCATGAGAACTAGGGATGTAAATCTAACAACAGCTCACGATTCAATTCGATTCCGATTTTTGGGGTGACGATTCGATTCAGAATCGATTCTTGATTCAAACCGATTTTTGATTCGTAACCATTACAAACAAAGGGAGCCAATTTCACGAGTAACTACATTCTTCTATAATCTAGGAACATCTGTTCTATAAGAAAGAAAGAAATGATATTACTAGACAGGTTTTGTAGATGTACTGATCCGCTTTGCTGGTTCAGAGTTGGTTGGGAGTTTAGTGAAGTGATGGAGGTGTGTTGGTCAGGTTGTGCTGCTGCTCTGGTTCTTTTAGCTCCGGGTGATGGTGTAAGATGTGGGCTCGGGGATTTGAAGTGTTCCCCAAATACTTGACATATTTTGCAGATTTTGCTCACCGCATATGTCATGTCAAGCTCTGTATTTCTTTTTCCTCATCCATGTCAAAGCTAGGCGAAAAGCTAGTTCTGTAGCCGCCACCCACTGGAACGATTCACAACGGATGCCGTGTCTGGACAAACGGTATGCGCTGTGAGTAAGGTTGGAAATGTTAGAAAAAGCATGCTAACAAATAAGGATTCGATTCAGACATGAAGCAATTTTTTCTGGCACCCCTAATGATAACCGCTAGGTCACATGACCAGATCTAGGTCACATGTACGTAGGGTTTACCAGTACTACAAAGTGACATATATAAAAATACATTGCCAAAGGTTTTAGAAATAATTTAAACAGACAAAAAAGTAGATCTGGGGATACAAAGTGTGTACTGTTTCCCTGAAATTTATTCCATAAGTTCTCACAGCAGGGCAGTGGTGCCCCGGTGGTAGGGTGCTGGATAACTGGTCCCATGGTTGGGGGTTCAAGCCCCACTGTCACCGGGTTGTCCCTGCGTTCGGCACCGTCAGCGTGTTTTTGCCCTGCGATGGCCTGGCGAGCTGTCCAGGGTGTTATCTGCCCTCGCCCAGAGTCAGCTGAGATGGGTGCCAGCCTCCCTGCGACCCTAATTAGGATTAAGCGGTTCAGAAAATGAAAATGAATGAATGAATGGAAAGTTCTCACAGCTTTAATAGGAAAAAAATATATTTTTCATGATGAATGTTTTAAAGCAGCAAGTTGTTACCTTTGGGGGGGCAGACAACTTAATGTAGGCTATAAAAACTAAGTGAGATGCATTATGATGCATATAGAATCAACTTACAACTGCCCTGAATCGAAACCAAATCAAGTCACTAGATCTCCAGAGATTCCCAACTTGTCTTATTTGATTTTCCATTTAAGTGCCCAAAAAATGCAGAACCTGAGCAGAGAATTTTGCGCAACACTGATTTTGTGAATGCAGGAATGCCGAGCGCCAAACAGAACAGAAATAGACTGTAAACCTGAGTGCTAGCTGCATCATTAGTACATGTCGATGGGTTGAAAAATAGCAGGTCAGAACCCATACCGGATTTGGTGAGCGGAAGACAGATTTGAGCCGAATAGAGTTGGCTGATTTGGGTCAGGTATTTATAGATACTAGGCTATTCGGTGCTGCTAGTTTATTTGAATTTTTTATAACGCAGATCTCATTAATAGAGGTGTAATCACAAACACAGTCGCTTGTGGATGAAGGTGACGGGCACGCCTTATGTGGGCATAAAAGCAGCTTCATTTCTCTTTGCCTTAATGGACCAGAGAGCAAGGTCACCTTGAAGTTTTTTGCACAGCACATAAACTGGGTCTGGCCCTGACGGAGATGAAAGAGCCTGGAATGGCTCAGCAAATCAGCACACTGAGGAGAGTGCCTGAACAGGATGCAGGAGCGATGGAGAAAAGCATGCTGGGTAAAGCACTTGTATGAGGGGAGACTTTCCCCTCAGACGATACTGAATATTTTCTGCTTTCTAAATGTTGATCAGTAGCAGTTGTGTTTGTATGAAAATATTTTTTGGTAGATTCTGAATAAACTAAATTACCATGTTGTCATTACCATAACAATAACGGCGCGTAAACATGGATATGAGTGACATTATAGGAAGAATAGAGAGGTTGAACACCTGAATAAATGCCCCAGTGGGCTGGACTGAGACACACAGAGGCTCTAAGAATGGTGCGAAAAGCAAACAACCAGTTAGAGGCGGTTCATGGAATAAAAGTGCCTTGTGGATGTGAGATGGCTGAGGAGAAAGGTCAGACCTATTGTAGCTGATAAGAAGGTAGCTCAAATAACTCGTCTGTCCAACTGTGGTGTGACGTAATACATCTCAGAATGTGCAACACACCAAAACTCAAGGAACATGCACTACCAGAGCAGGAGCAAACACTGGGTTCCACTGAACAGCCAACAACAGAGGAAACAGACTCAAAAAGCTGGACAGTTGAACATGTTTAGAAACATTCTGCATTTTTGCAAGTGTAAATACACTTGAGAAAAAGCTGTTCAGAATTAAGTAAGCAAATAGTTAAGAGGATTTTATTGGATAATAATTGCAAGGATTAAATGCATGGCAGCTGGACACATTTTTTTTTTTTAGATCGTAACTGATGCAGTGAGTAGCTTCTCATTCTTCGGCATTTTATTTTATTGGCTTACATCAAGCAAAGAAAACAACTATGGAGATTGCTGACAACACCAGAACCTGGGATAGGAACTACGCAGCTGTGTGACCATATGAAAACCACTTGGTAGTGAGGCTTGTATTTGCTACAGAGTAAAGATTCCTATCTCTGGAAAAATCTGAAAAAAGTCACGTGATTCGGAAAGTCAAATCTACCCTACTCCAGAGAGCAGGGCACATCAGGATGAAAGGGGAAGCGCATGAAGCGATATACCCTTCACGCCTTGTGGTCACTGTACAAGCCGCTGGAGGCAGCGTTATGATCTGGAGGTTGCTTCAGTTGGTCAGGTCGTGGCTCAGCAACATTATGTGGCAATAAAATATATTCAGCTGATGACCTGAATGTACTGAACGCGCAGGTTATCCCTTCAACGGAATGTCTATTCTCTGAATAAAATTCAGACTCAGATAATGAACGAGTGGTTCAGGGGGCATGAGGAATCATGTTCACACATGAACTGGCACCACAGAGTCCTGACTTCACCACAGTGTTTGGGATGTGCTGGAGAACACTACGCAATGGTCTGACTCTCCCATCCTCAACACAAGATATCTGTGAGACATGAATTCAACTCTAGATGGAAATAAATGTTAAGACGTTGCATAGGTTTGTTGAAACAATGCTACATCTTTGCTACGATCAGAGCCAAAGTTAATGCAACAAAATATTAGAGTGCACAGTTTTTTTAACTAGTGTATGAATAATTATAACAACAGCTAAGTCTTACAATGATGTGCATTTGAACATGTTTGCTTGTGTTTATAAATAAAATATGTCTCTGCAGTGTTATACAAATCCGATTATTAAAGAGAACTGCTCGTTACTTGTTATTTACCCAACATTCAATAGTACAGATGCTGAATCTTCTTGTAGAAAATGCAAAAATGAATGCAGTAAATAATCACTAAACCAGCTGATATTGATTTTCTTTATTGCCATCTTCAAATGTTACCAAATTTTAAGAAACGTTTACTTGGCAATTTTCCTTCTGTTAGCAAAGCCAAATGAATCACTAGCCTGGGCATCTCAGCTGGTTTCATGTCCAGGCTGCTAATTTGTCCATCCACAGTTTCATTTTCATGCGTGCAGTTGCTTAGCGAAAGTTTAGCAAGGAGAAAATTACAAACCCCGCTCCTTACTGCCTTTCATAAAATAATAAAAGGTTATAAGAGGCGATGGGTGAAGTGAAAAAAATAATATGAATTTTCATTTGGAAAGTAGGCCATGTTTAAACTTAATAATGCACGACATGATGTAGTGACGCTCCCTAAATGCAGAATAAACAGCATGCATGGATTCCAGACTGTCATCTCTAAGGCAGGAACATGTAGGTATGTAGAAATAATAATAATAATTTTAAAAGGGGGGTAATTTGTGATGTGTCCACCCCTAATACCAATAAGGGCGGCACAGTGGCTAGCACTTCCACCTTACAGCAAGAAGGACCAGGTTCAAGTCCCATGCCCGCAGAAGACGTGCTTGTGTGGGTTTCCTCTGGATGCTGCACATTATGCTAACTGGCTATTCCAAATTGCAAATGGGTATGAACGTGCAGGTCAGAAAAAAATTTGGGACCCACTGTCTTTATCCCAAAGAGAGTTGTAGCTACACAGCAGCAAAGGGAGGAAGCAGTGGAGAGCTCTGGTGCATGAGTCCATAACCTCCAACCCTCAGCCACGGGCATGGGAGAGTACAGAAATTTCTTTCCGTTTGGTGAAAACTGGTTTACTTTATTCTGTTTGTGGTATTATACACAAGCATGTAATTAACAATAATAAAATAAGAATATAAAATAACTTATAATTTAACAATCAGAAGAACTATTAGGCTGTATGTAAATACTCTGTTTTCAGAGAGTAATATTAAATAAAGCACCCATAGTCACAATGATTAGCAGTAGTGTGAACAATAATGATGCCTTAAACAGCTCTCTAGAACAGCGGGGTAACATTCAAAATCCCACGGCGTACCAGGTTCAGGATCAGACTGAATATTAACGAGCCCAATGACAGCTCTCGAGAATACTGGATAAAAGGAATTCAGAAGTAGCACAAAGATGTTCAAGCATCTTTAAAAAGATTCTACACGAACTTCTTCCATATGAGCTCAGCCGATTATTCTGAGGTAGATTTTTAATGGGGCTCAATAAGTGTTGATATTGTTTGAAGCATTACACATTCATCATTAACTCAGCCTGATATCGAACAAAAGACTGTAATGTGCAGAGAAGGAAAAGTATGTGCCAGTCAAAACAGAGATAAGTAGCACTTCAATAAACCTCCCCGCCTGACGAAAGACCCCTCATATCTGCAGTGGTCCCTCTTTCCCCTCCTTCGATGAGTTGCTGCTAATGCTTTTCTCTCTTTTAAATCAAGCTGCATGCAAAATGCTGCAGTTTTAAAAAGCTTTATGGGTGAAAGAAGGAAGAGAAGAAGAGAAAGAGAGAAAGAGACAGAGAGAGAGGGTGGGAGGTTTATATAACAGGCAGCAGACTCTATGGCAGTACTCCTGTTATACACTCATAGAAACGCACTGGGCTTCGGTAAGAACAGTGAGGGGGACGGCAGCCACGCTCCGCTCCCTGCTGAACAAGATGTGCAAACACACACTCTTTAACAAAGAGCATCATTATCTCACCCAGAACATTTGCTGGCATCTCCGTGGCTTAGAAACAGTTTCAAGTGGCATAGGTATAATAGAAATTCCATGAACTTATGAATCAAATGTGCTAGAATTCAACACAAGATTAAGAGAAGGAGGTGGAAGCAGGGTTTTTTTTCCCCCCTCCATATTTTGTCAGTGTTGCTAAATATATCATCCATCCCAGTCCTCTTGTGCTACATCTGCCAGGCTAATTGCAGGAGCTAATTGGAACCCGAGGCCGGCAGGCACTTCGCCGGAGCTGGGTTATTCCTGACTTGTGTTAAGGGGGACATACACACCATTTCTACTTCAGTGACATGGCAGGAAGCCTGCAAAAAAAATAAACTAAGGGAGGAGACAAGCACATGCAGTTAACCAGATTTCCAAATTTTTTTGGAATCAAGTCACAGCAGATAAAAAAAGTGAAACAATGTGCTCACCTGCGGTCCTGTATGAGGCAGGTTGGTGACTCTAACACACTTTAATAAATCTAGTCATTACCTGATGAGCTGAAACAGGTGCGTTAGAGATAAATAAATATGAAAATTAGCAATTAGGCTGCGTTCAAATATTCAGTAGTACTTATGTCGGTTTAGTGCGTACTGTCAGCCATCAGCTCTAGTACATTCTATTAATATGTGAGCGACTACGTGGGACAAAACCTGGACAAACTATGTCACCAATTTGTCGGTTCATTGAGACAGGTGTTTGTAGCCTTAGCTTAGCTTCAAGCTTGCACTTCATTTACATTTACAGCATTTGGCAGACGCTCTTATCCAGAGCGACTTACAATTATCATTTTTTTAATACAACTGAGCAACTGAGGGTCTTGCTCAAGGGCCCAACAGTGGTGATAGCAGGGACTGAACCGCTGACCTTCAGATCAGTAACCCATCGCCTTAACCACTAAGCCACCACTGCCCCATTTAGGTAATAATAACAACCTTTGTCATACATTTGTCTTCACTTCCTGCTGACATTTTTCCCAGGGGAATTCTTTATCTTTATTTATTCAGTGGCAAATTTCTAAAACCTTAGTAGCCTTTCAGGCAGGTACTCTTCAGATTGGGGACTGTCCCCCACCCCTTTAAAAAAGACCATTTCTTAATGTAGAAAGTTATGTACAATGGAAAAATCAATCAAGAATATTTTTTGTGCCAACGCCTCCTCACTGCTCGCATGCACACGAGCACACACACACACACACACCCACACACACACACACACACACACACACCAGCAGTTAGCTTCACTGCTCATGCAAATTCTTATCACTTAGCAACATAAATAAATTAAGTGAAAACCTCACTCTATTACAGGGGTATAACTGCACCGATTTTTTTTTTTATATATACTGTATTAAATTAATGAACATAAAATGAAATAATAATATTTGGCTTCTGCATTTAACTCACCCAAAGTGAGCGCACACAAACAGTGAGCACACACACACTCGGAGCAGTGGCCTGCCAAACATTACAGCACCCGGAGAGCAGTTATAGGTTAGGTGCCTTGCTCAAGGTCACTTCAGCCATGAAGGTGGAAAAAGGGAAGGTGCTGCTCGCTTCCATTCAACATTTTTCCTGCTTGTTCGGAAATCAAACCAGTGACCTTTTGGTCCTAAACCTGCTTCTCTAACCATTAGACAAGGGCTGCCCCCTAAGCTACACCGAAAGGAAGAAGAGAGGAGAAGTAAACATTACACACCATCCAGAGCAGTAAATAAAACACCCAGGAGATAATTGCCCTCTCGAATTTCTCTCTATGGCCATCATTCCTGTAAGCGCATCACGATTAAAAACCCATTCTTTATTCAAATAGCAATTATAAGAATGCACAACATGAACAAAGGAGAGAATCTGATTTCATTTGGAGTATCATTTGAGGTAGGCTGTGGGTCAGGGTTGTGCCGTTTTGGTATCCCGTTGGGAAAAATAGTTAATAGCCCCGGGACGTCAGGCTACTGGATTTGCAAGCCATGCGTGCGAAGCATCCTTTTTTTTGCATAGTATTGATTTGATATTGACTGAAGTGATGCTGATTATAAGGGCATACTAGGTATCAGATTTCAACGCTCTCAGTATGAAGTATGAGTATTTGGACACACACAGCCACAGGCCAGGATGTGACCAAACACAAGTATCATGAGCTCTTTTCTCCTGCTAGGCAGACTGCCTACGACTGCTCCATTTTGTTTACCTCTGTCTTTCTGGTTTATTTCTCTATCTTGTGCACTGCTCAATTCAAGCTATGAACTAGAGTAACAACACAGAGTGGTTCATGGCAACAAGAGCATCTCGTGTTCAAAATAAATATTTGGTTAAAATACATGTACATGACCAATCCTGTATAGACAAAAACTAAAATTTGAACCTTGGTTTAGATTTTATGCAGTGTATGGCCGGCCAACTTAATGTTATTGTTAAAAATCCATTAGAAAGCTGGTAAAGTGCACTTTTAAAGAAAACCAGCTCATTCATTTGTGCCAACCTTTACACATTTCGCGTAGGAGCGCCTCAGTTTCACAGCCGAGTATGCCAATATGAGTGATCACTCAAAACTACGACAAACGAGCAGTCATTTTCTCTACAACAAAACGGGACATGAGCCACATTATGAGCCATGAAAACGAATATTAACTGGAACCTTCTGGAAGCGCCGCCCCTTCCCTGTATCTCACACGCTCTCATACAAGCTTGCTGAAAGGGCATTTGGAGAATGTGAAATAAAAATGCTCGACAATTAACATCTACCACTTCATCAACACTGTTAATGGCGATGATCATTAGAAAGTAATTAAATACGCTGGGGGGAGGGGCTTTCAGCCAGCAATCTACTAATCAACAGGAAAAGCAACAGCAGAGAAAATGTCTGTTGTACAGATGTTGTAAAAGTTGTAAAAACTATATTGAGGTGTACGGTCTAATTTTTAGTTTGTTTATTTGGTTAGTGTAGAATCACACCACGTACCATCCAGTTCAGTTTTTCAGTGGAAGTGCCAAAGTTCCACACTGTACAGCTGTGGGCAGAGGTGGCTCAGCGGTTAAGGCTCTGGGTTACTAATCAGAAGGCTGTGGGTTCAAGCCCCAGTACTACAAAGTTGCCACTGTTGAGCCAGGCCCTTAACCCTCAACTGCTCAGTCGTATGAGATAAAAATGCAAGTTGCTCTGGATAAGGGCTGCTGCCAAGCGCCGTGAATACAATGACTGGTGGAGCGAACACATGCCTTTCGTGTGTTATGGGTACTCGGACACACGCATGCTCTGTCTATCTTGAAGATGAAGTTGAACTTCTGATTATCTAATACGATTACTTCACTTTAGTACAATTTCCGAAAGCTCTCAAATGTCCAGTAATAATAACATGAACAATATATAGCTCACTTATTAAGTAATAACTTACTAGATCTGAGTGCGCACTCAAACTGCGGACAGACAAACACACACACAATTTCCTCCGGAACTAAAATCTGCACGTCACAGCACCTTCCACGTCACTCACGTTAAAGGTAAGAAAAGAAAAGAAATACAATATAAATAATAATAAAAATGATCTCTCTGAACCCTAACAGCACTACACACTTGCACTAACTCCCGATGTACCCGTGACGAGACTTCATTTTTTACATTGCTTTCATTCTTAATCTATTTATGTTGTGTCAGTGTATGAATGTGATGGACAGACTCGTTCCATCATCATGCCACAGTCATTTTCCCAGCCGCGTGCAGGAGAGTGTGGATACTATAAGTTTTAGCACCCAATCGGAGCCCTTGACACTTTAATAATATTTTAATACGCAACAATGTCAGACAGATTTTTTATATTATTCAGCAAGAAATCAGTCCAATAATCAATTAATAAATAAAAGCGTTCAACGGAGCGCTGTTTATTACCCTTATGATTAGTGCATTTCCCTGATCGCTGTTAAGAAAACAGGGGATTTTCATTCATCTATATTATGTATTAAAGTCTCAGTAGTCAAGATGAAGTGCTTCCTATCCATTCGTCATCTATATCGAGTATTCGTCAGAGTCACAAGGGAAGCTATCAATCAGGTTTCCTCCCTCTCAACAATAGCCAAACTAACACGACTCTCTTTCATTGCGCTTTTGATGAAAATGCTTTAGATAACTTGTTTGTTTGTGTGTGTGTGTGTGTGTGTGTGTGTGTGTGTGTAGGATTTCATCCCAGTCACACTGTTTAAATGTTTCCTCCAGGAGTGTTCCCATTTCTTTCTCCATCTGGCTGAGTTGTCTCACTCTCCCATCAAGAGAGAGAAGATAGTCGTGATACACCACTGTGGCCACCTGTGATGTAATTTCCCCCAGTTTAATGAGTGATTTGGCAATGCAGGCGAGTTAATGGAATGTAGCACGACGGCATGAACGAGCCCAGAGCACATGTTGTGTGCAATTAGGGTGAAGATACACAAAAGTGCAACTATATATCACCAGGCCTTCTGCTAAGCCCCGTGACTTAATCACATTAAGATATAATAAAGGCAAACACACACACACACACACACATACATACACACACACACACACACAATCTTCCAATAAGCGTAGGTTGCTAGGTGGACAGAATCCAATATACTTCGCAAAGATCCCTTCTGATCAAAGACATTTCAGTTAGAAGGAATGTAGATGATCCAGACGCATGTGTGTGCTCAGATTTAATGCCAGCAATCTATTAAGTTTATGTTCACTTCAAACAACAAAATGGGGGGTAATGTGATCATGTCATGATTGTTGGTGCCAGATGGGCTGGATTGAGAATTGCAGAAAGTGCTGAACTCCTGAGATCTTCACACATTTAACAAGACTGTGTGTAGCAGTTCAGTGGGCGTAAACGCGGAGAGGTCAGAGAGACACATTTCAGACCGCTTTATCCTGACAACTCAAATAACACGAACATCTCAGTGCCACATATCCGGAATTACTGCATGATAAACGACAGTAGATGATTTGTTTTGCCCTTCAGGGGTCAACCAGTATTATCCTGTAAGTGTCCCGGTACTTCAGTCAGAATAGATGAGAACTGGGGAGCTATCATGGGAATCGGCAGGGCGGGGCTTCCATTCCAGGAAAGTTTTGTTGCATTGAAAATTGCTGTGGGTTAAACACAGGATCAATTATTCCATGTTGCTTTTTTCCTTTTCCAACTGACTACCACGTCTACATTTGCATATTTCCATCACCAATATTTGTGGCAGATCAAATCCAAAATCTGCCGCCATGGTTCTCACATATCCATTTGCTAGGTGTGACTTTGTTGTGACACAAATAATTACTCTTTACAACTGCATTAATCAGAAAAGCAACACACACACACACGTTCATCAGAGTCTGTATGGTTTTATGTGCTAAGCTGTTGCAACACAGTTGAAAGGCTGAAGTACAGCAGGTCTCCTCACCGCAAATATTTTCTGACAGCATGCGATAAAAAATGTGAACATTTTGTAATCAGTACCAAAGTTTTGACCATGTGTGTGAAAACTTCACGGAAACCTAAAAGCTGCAAGCATGGAAACATCCAGTAAAGAACAAAAGAGCAAAATTACAAGTATGCACCTAGTAATCGTGTAAACATGCGGATTGGTTGTTTTCTCTACATGCTAGGCATTAGCTACTGACAGATTAGCAGCACAAGTTTACAATGCCATAAACACTCTCCACTCCGCTCCGATCTTCCAATCTTTATCTTTCGTCCCAGGGTCTCTGTGCACATTTAATGAGCGGTCATATATGACAGGTTAAAATGCAACCATGCTTATACTTGGTGTTCAACACTGATGTAGACGTGAACGGGTGCATCCAAAGTATTGCTGATTTTCGGCGGAAAGCATAAGGGAGCATGGTCTGGAAGTAAGACAACCCCTGAATAAGATAAAAACAACAACACAAAAGGAATACACAGCAGTTTACAAATCATAAGTAAAAGAGTTCCTTTTAGGTTTAATGCAGATGTTGTAAGAAGAACGAGACAAGAGGATGGAAAACATTCTAAGAAGGTTTTCAAACGTTCTCCTGTATTTTGCACTTGGGCTACTCATGGACGCGCTACTCCTAATACAGAGTCAACGTGCACCGTCCATATGGAAAAACGATCTGTGTGCAGCACCGACTGTCAAAATTGGGGTCATGCATGTGTTGTGTGTGGCCCAAATAGCGCTTACAGTTGAGACTACTTTATTTAATGAAATAAATGTGTCATCGCAAATAAAATTCACCACATCAATAAAAGAATACCAAATGGGTGGCACGGTGGCATAGTGGTTAGGGCCTCACAGCAAGACGATCGTGGGCTCGGGCGTTTTTGTGTGGAGGTTGCATGTTCTCCCCGTGCTTGTGTGGGTTTCCTCTGGGTACTCCGGTTTCCACAGTCCAAAGACATGAACTTCAGACTAATTGAGTGTTCCAAATTGCCCCAGGTGTGAGTGTGAATATTTGTGT
This sequence comes from Neosilurus mollespiculum, assembly GCA_030014195.1. Classification (NCBI taxonomy): domain Eukaryota; kingdom Metazoa; phylum Chordata; class Actinopteri; order Siluriformes; family Plotosidae; genus Neosilurus; species Neosilurus mollespiculum. Next base: position 10,748,268 of record JAQMYF010000003.1, on the reverse strand, counting down.
GTGTGCGCATGTGTGTGTTGGCCCTGCGGTGGTCTGGCGAGCTGTTCAGGACGCATCCTGACTTCGCTCAGCATTGGCTGAGATAGGCTCCAGCCTCCCCGCGACGCTAGTAGGCTTAAGCAGCTTGGCAAATGAGTGAGCGCTACCAAATCATATGCTGGTGTGAAGTTAGTACCACCAGTAGAAAAGTTAGTCAGGAGTCCTGTATTACATAAAGGAGTATGTGCACAGGTGTTCAAAATGAAGTGTTCAGTGCGTGGGGGGCTCTCTGTCTGAAAACAACCTCAAAAAAAAGAAACGTACTTCAAACCGCTGATGCATTCACCCCACGATAGCACTCAGTCTTTTTATCCTTACTGTTAGTTAGGCTGCGGCTCTGTAGATCTTGTTCATTTAAGCAAGAAAGCAATACATGAGCATCGCTTCGAGCTTTACATTAGGCTGGAAGTGCAGCTTGTTTTACGAAATGCTTGCCAAGCCAACCTTGCTGCCAAGGACTGGGTCTGCAATCACTCAGCACATAGCAAGCGCAAGTCTGCATTCAGGAACGTGTGAGAGAGCTCGGTGCTTAAAGAAAACATTTTCTCACAGTGTTAATGAAGAACAACCTTCAGTCTAAGTACTAGCACGACACCTGAGCAGCACTGATGATAAGCTGTTAGACAGAATGCATTAACTCGTACTAGTTTGCTTTAACTGCCACTTTTACGGCTACATTTCATGCTAATCACTGCGTTCCAGGAGAAACTACAAAATGTCTTCAGTTTGATTTAACAGTTAGGTCTACTTAAAGCAAATGATAAAGGCTGGCAGGCTTTAGCTGGAAAAATGTTTAAAGCAATCAAACTGTTTCAAACTCATCTGGATAGTTAGATTCGCTCAGTCCGAAAATTTCAAAAGGATTTCTATCCATTACATAGGCCACACACACATATACATACATACATACATACATACATACATACATACATACATACATACATACATACATACATACATACATACAT
>JAQMYF010000003.1:10730971-10743278 GCA_030014195.1 Neosilurus mollespiculum | reverse complement strand
TTTGATGGTTCTGTGATCACGCCCCAATATCTTAGATATTTCAAGAGTGCTGCATCCCTCTGAAAGACTTTTTACAAAGTTTCTCGACAAGTATTTTATATTTTCAACAGTCTGTGTGACAGCACAAAGACACCCGTCAGAGGGTCCAGGTCAACCTGAGCGGGATTCTGTTGATTCCTTGCCTTTGCTGGTAAATTGTACAATAACTCTGTGGGCTGTGACGAGAGGAATCCAGAGTTTTTGTGCAATCTGACTCTGTTGTACTGTATAATTGCTCCCTTATACTGACCCTCGACATGGCCTGTTTGAAAATCAGACGACTCTTTTGCTCCAGGTGCCTATGTACTTTTACCATATATATATATATATATATATGACAACATGAGTACCACTCTCGAAGTCTTTGTGATTATCACCTGGTGACAGACCGATGCGAGATGATCAGTAATCACATGAAACCACAGGTTTTACATCAAAGTATAAAGACAGAAAGTAGAAAGACAGGAACAACAGCCAGGAGTCCCTCACCCCCAGTGGAGTGCATACACACATATACACGTATAGAGAGAGAGAAAGAGAGTGAGAGAATAACTTGCTTTAAATAAATACTTACAGAAATATATTTTTGTTAATTTCATTGATTCATTCTGGTCAGGGATGCAGTGGATCCAGAGCATATCTGGTGCACACTGAGCACAAAGCTTGACCACACTCTACATGTGACACCTGTCCATCACAGGGTACCATGGGTAGACTCTTGTATAAGCTGGCATGTTTTCTTGAGGTTAAAACCCACAGGAGGATATGCAAACCATCACACAGACAGCACCATGTGCTCAGGAAGGCGCTGAGGACCCTGGAGCACCGTGCTGCCTGTCTGCAATACACATCGTCAAACAGGCACAATACATAACAAAAAGGCCAGTTAGCTTCTTGTAACTCTAAGTGTCACCATGTTGGTATTAAGAGTAATATATTGATTTAGGCACAGCCTAAAAGCAAAGCTCCCCATGAGGCCTTTATGAGTTGTGTTTTTTAATTACTCCAGTGATGTTTTCCCAAATAATCAGTAGGTGCAGTGTCGTTCACAGCATTTGCAGTAGCCTGTGATGAATTCATTCTAGCCTGCTTCAGCTTGTTCTGACAATTTGTGCGTTGCATAGGTGCGGCGTTACACAGACGCAGTAAAGTACTGACACCCCCCCTCATTACATTCAATGAAGTGATTCTCATTTGAAACTGAATTGTTAACATAATTATCACCAGAAGTATGTGTGCTTGGTCTCTTAGTAAACCTCTGTAGTGCTGTCCGGCTTCGTAACATAACAGCATGCCCAGAACCTGAAGAGAAATTCTATTTTTCATTATACCACAGGATAACGTTGACTGAATTGAATGTAAGTAAGCTTCAGTTAATAAACTGTTTACACCAGTAAGCAGCAGTATAAGCTAAGTGTTTTTTCTAAGACTGGCTACGTAGCTGTTTTTCCTGGGAGCATGTAAGTAATACTGAGCCCACAAAAAGGAGTGAGTACTCGGTGTGGCAGCCAGGGGAGCGTGTTAGCTTTGTCTTGTCTTGGGAGGTTAATAAAATGCACATTTTTTTTTCGCCATCAAGTTGCCGTCATATGAGTGGTGTAACACGTTTAGCATCGTTGTGCGTGTGGGAGGATTTAATGTAATGGTCAGAAGCATGAATCAGGGGTACAATCAGGAATGTGTGTCAAAATGTAAAAAACATGAAATAACCAAAACAGCTATCACCCTGAAACTTTAGTAAATACCACTGTTAGTTATTGCACGAATGATCACATCAATAAATTAACCCTGCAAATTGTTTTTTAAAATTATTTATTTATTTATTTATTGCCATTTTAAACTTTGCATAAAATATGCCCAAATACCTATGTAAAAAAACAGTAACCAATAATTTGGGATTGATTCAATTATTTAAGCTCTAAATCACAAAATCAGCCTAATATTTCACTCCAAGCATTTCGAGAACAAAATATTGAATCAGCTGTAATGCTATTAATTAAAACAACGAACCGATCCTTAAATTATAACTTTACAAATGTTACCAATTTCAATCCATAAAATGCACACAACAGTCCTCATAAGATTCACTTACTCCCTGTGAAGTTTCAGCATTTTAACTTCATATATTATTAAATACACACACACACACACACACACACACACACACACACAGAGTTTAGAAGTAGACCTGAGGTTTTTTAATTAGTGTTTATTTTAGTCAGCCTGGCGTAGCTGAATCTGAATATAGTGCGTTTTATTTATGTTATAAATTAATCATATTTTTGTTTTTATGCATTTCATTAGAAGTTATATTTTATGTGATTAAAAAAAAAACAAACCCACGATCGCTGAGGTCGCTGATTGACACATGGAGCGGCACACTGACTGTCAGGCCTCACATATGTTACGCCACTGTACATCTGGATCATGCTTCTGACCCGAGTTTTCTGTTTACCGCCTTTCACTCGCTGATTTAAGTCAATTCATCCAGTTGAACTGAAGAAACATTGGAAAAACTCCTTGCTTGCCAAAAAGACCCTATCCTACTGATATTCAGTAATCAGAATTTTACTTCTGCAAGGGCACTTAATCGAGAAGTTTTTTTCTGGCAAAAAAAAAAAAGGGTCCTCTCACAGACTGAGGAAGAAGTAAGGATTTAAGGTAATATAAAATAAATTATTAAAAGAAAACAAACTGAAAAGTTTAAAAAATAAAAAATTCTTTAGTATGTATTCCTGGATGCCGGCACACATCACATCCCCACCAAACAGCAAGCAGCCAACGTGCATCGCCACGCATACGTACATACAGACTGATGGATAAACAAGCCAGGAATTTAAAAAAATATATCAAAAAATCAAGTTGATGGTTTCTTAAGTATGTTTAGAACTCTGCTACAAACGTGGTCACTTGCTGAGGCATCATGCAAGTTAGTAAATAATCCTGGCATAGAAAAAGACTACATAGATAAGCACATATCTGGCTGCTGGGGAATTTCCAGAGGTGCAAACAATGATTTCTAACATAAATCATCAATTTATTACGCATTACATATTAAGTATATATTACAGGCTCCAGAGAGGAGGAAAATTGGCCGTGCTCTCAACTCTCTCCTCACTAGCCAATCACAGACATCGGTAAGGTCGTGTATGCAGAAGTGGGTGGTTAATGCTGTCCACTTATATAACGCATGCTATAAGACGGAGATGCAGGCTTGGAGGAAGCTCTTACCTGGCAAGTAACGGTCATTTGTTATAAAAAATCAACTAAACAAATACTATGAGGAGTCTGAATATTCATAGTTCAGTATTCAACTCATAGTATTCATAGTTCAGTACACAATAAAGTATTCTGATTCATATCTAACAGACAGAACCCTGAATATGTTGGAAGCACTGATTTCTCAGACCAACACTGATCCTCATCAAGTCGTGGTTGAGATAAAAACCCATGACACCAGTATTGACGGCTGATCCACTTCACTGAGAGATTGAGTGGGAAACACAGGATACAGGGATGCACTTTCTGGTTTGTTGCGTCCTTGCCCACAGAAGCAGATATTACTCAGAGCTCTTCAGAACTGTAACCACCTGACCCCTGTGCACAACACTCAGCACATACACCAGCATTGGTGTCCATAGAAACGTCAGTGAGTTTAGTTCTTCTTCTCATCGCTTCTTGATTGATTCTTTGGGTATTTTATCAGGAACAGATGTGAATACCTTCATGATTAACAGTTACATAATAATTGTGCAGTGTATGTTTTTCCTCCGAAGTCTTGATTTTAATTCAGTGCACATGTACATTAAACGGTGCACTAGAGTATACTCAGGATTACCACGAACAAAGAAATCGAATCATGTGTCTTAAGCGAAACTGGAGTGAAATCAATACAGAGCACAGGTTTGGACAGATAGATATCTAAACATCAGCACTATTAAGAGAGCTATTGGACACTCAGCAGTCTTTCAAATGAGCTAAAATCTGTACAGATAACTCTCGGACCTGTGTATGATGACTCAGAGGCTTGGTGTGGAACAGAACATCATGTGCTTTCTCTCACACACTCTCAGCCACAATGGCAACTTCTGCTCCAAATGGGAGTCGTCTGCAGCCCTCATCACGTTGTCAACCTTCAAAACGTGAGGGTGTGGATTTAATAAAACTTTGCTTTATGTGGGAAACATCAGAGACAATTCAGTTTCATCAGTTTTAAAATATACACTAAACATTCAGAATGTTTGTTGGAATTATGCACAGATTCAGTGTTGGACACTAAGCCTGTCAATAACTGAAATTATACTACAGTGCTACTGTATTCTCAAAGCTGATTAGTCAGCAGATTTGGATCAATTACTGATTATTCGCCAGAGACGAGGTGAATGTCACTGAATTGTCTATTTAAAGTGAAATGAAAGCCAAGCCTTCCAAACTCTCCTGTTACAGATGAACATAGGTATGTTTTCATTATCAGGTGTTTTTTACTTACAATTCCATTGTTGCACTCTGCTAAAAATCTGTTTGATATTTTGGAAAAGTTTGAAAAGACTGCTGTTTTACTCTCGGAAGTGTACGAAATCGCATGAATAGGATGAGAATGTGTCAGTTCATTTAAAGCAAGGTAGTAGCAAAAATAACAGTATACAGATATTAAAATAACACATCAGATATAAACTAGTGAACTTATAAATAAAATAAAACTAGGCACTTTTACACATAAAACATGTTTACATTCACATATATCAGACAAACAACAGCTCCATTACATGAACAAATGGTGTAACCTGCGGCTATTTATATGCAAATTACTTCCATATTTACGGTCAGATACACATGAATTATGTGTGGCTTTTATTACTTTTTTCTTTCTTCACAAAGAAGCTTGTAATAACAATAGGGTGTTTTATTATGCAAAAACATATGTGATGTATGCAAGCTTTTATCAAGTTTGGATTTAATTTCACTTTAATTCAGCAACATCCACCGAGCATGAGACAATTGCTCTAGTATATAATACACAGAAACATAAAAAGCAAAATAAATCAAGATTTTTATCATTTAACGAATTATTATTATTACATATTTTAACACTGACAGAGGCACGTCAGGTTAACTACGCATGCTCGGAGCAGAGCTCAGCGCTGTGTAGCTAACGGCGCCCTTCAGTAGTCCATTGATTAGGTCTTGGTCTCTTGTGTATGATGTTGCTGGTTCAAATTACTTTGGGGGCAGCTGTAGACTAATGGTTAGAGAAGCAGCTTTAGGACCGAAAGGTCGCTGGTTTAATTCCTGAACCAGCAGGAAAAACGTGTGGTGGTGGGGGAGTGAGCTGCACCATCCCTTCCTCCACCGTCATGGCTGAAGTGTCCTTGAGCAAGCCACCTAACCCCCAACTCTCTCTGGGTGCCACAATGTGTGTGGCAGCCCACTGTTTACGTGTGTGTGTACTCACTTTGGATGGGTTAAAAGCAGAGGTAATACTAACCCTTGCGGGATTAATACAGTATATTTAAAAAAAAAAACTTTTTAAAAGAGAAAAGCACTTGTAAAAGGTTAATCGCTTTCAGATCTCCAAATTAATTTCCTCCTGTGTGCAAAATCGTAGGCTAAAAGCTTCTGTTTTTAAGATTTCATGGGCAGTTAGTAATAGGAACATGTTTATGGGATTTAATTACAGGTTTGTGATGGAGGTGTCAAAAGGCTTAGATTAAAATCACTGCATGTGCAGTGGAAAACAAATGCTCCAGGATTAATACGTTTAAGCATAAACACCTGAAATATTAAAAAAATTACGATTGACACTATAATCCTCCATGGTAATTGAGTATTGATGATGTCATCATTCTGAGATTCAGTTTTCAAATAACCACCAATAAAATCAATAAAATAGCAGCTTTCAGTCCAAGATTTTGATATAGTTTTGATTGAGATTAACTTTTAACAAGTGCTGTCTTCTCCTTTAAAGCATGACAGTGATGATGCCACCTGCTCTGATTCACTGTAACAAACCATAAGTGTCTGTTGTTTTGATTCAAGCATTATCGACTTGGGAATAATGTATTTTACGCTCCAAGATCGCAGACCAATGGAATCATGCCATTCCCATGTAGTACCTAGTAATTTTCTCTAAGAGAGATCTGAGAGTAGTTTTAGCTGTGATTTCATTCTTGGATTTATAGTAATGCACTTGCTCTGACATGTGAGCATTTCTACAGTAACGGCCAGTTCACAAGGTCCAACACTAAACAGATTCTAAGGAAGAAAACAGTTATTATAAAAGTTTTTTGAAAAGTGTAAAAAGAACCTCCACATCAGTCCTAAAGCTGTTTCAAAGTTTGCTCCCTCAATACAACTCATCAAGGCCATGAGTTTAGCAAATCTTCTCATCAGAAACATGACAAGCTATATTTTTCCTTGTAGGATTGGGGTTACAGCCCAACCTCTTCGGTCAGTTGAACAACCTATGCACGCTTTCACATACGCAGTGCTCATTGTATGAATGACTGGTGGAGCGAACACGTGTTCACTGACCTTTCGCGTGTTATGGGTACTCAGGCATAGCATGTTCTGTCTAACTTGAAGATGAAGTTGAACTTCTAATTAGATCCTGGTGTTAGACCTACTGGAAAGTTCCTGTCTATGTAAATGTAATGAGTAATATTACTTTTTAGTAGTAGTACATATATTACTAATATTAGTACAATTTCCACAAGCTCTCAAATGTCTAGTAATAATTTATAATAAGTTATAACATGAACAGCACATAGCTCACGCAAAAGGCAATAACTTATTAGCACTGAGCACGCACTCGTGGACTGCGGACACACGCACACACGCACGCGCACACGCGCACACGCGCACGCGCACGCACACACAATTTCCTGTGGAAAGAAAATCAGCGTGGCACAGTAACTTCCATGTTGCTCACACAAAAGGTAATTAAAACCTTGTGTTTTCCTCTCTGGTGTGGTTCATTCATGCAGGTGAGAACACAGTAATCACAATTGACAATTTTATGCACAAAATGAGCTCAGTTCAAATTTGATGCTTGCTACAAGTCTCAAAATAGTTGTGACAGGGGCATGTTTACCATGGTGTAGCATCTCCTCCAGCTGTTTCCAGCTGCTGAAGAGTTCATGGTTGTCTGTGACATATTTTTCGTTTAATGATGCACCAAATGTTCTCTATAGGTGAAAGATCTGGACTGCAGGCAGGCCAATTCGCACTTTGCTACTTTGAAACAGTCCATTTCATATGAGTCTCGGCCCAGAGGACATGACGGTGCTTCTGGACCATGTTCAAATATGGCTTCCTTTTTGCATGTCAGAGCTTTAGTTGGCGTCTGCAGATGGCACGGCGGATTGTGTTTACCGACAGTGGTTTCTGGAAGTATCCTGGGCCCATTTAGTAACGTCACTGACACAATCATGCCGAGGAGTGTCGTCTGAGGGCCCAAAGACCACGGGCATCCAATAACGGTCTTCAGCCTTGTCCTTTACGCACATATATCTCCAGTTTGTCTGAATATTTTGATGATGTTATGCACTGTAGATGATGATTTGCAGAGCCTTTGCAATTTGAACACAATCATTCCACAATCTTTTTACGCACTCTTTCACAGATAGGAGAGCCTCCGGCTGTCTTTACTTCTGAGAGACTCTGCCTCTCTAAAACATTCCTTTTATAGCTAATCATGTTACAGACCTGATATCAATTCACTTAGTTAGTTGCTAGATTTTCTCCCCGCTGAATCTTTTTAAACTTTATCGCTTTTTCAGCCATTTGTTGCCCCTGTGTCAACTATTTTGAGAACTGTAGGGGCATCAAAAGTCTTTTAGTTTTCATTTTATTCAAATTTGAAGAATGTCCCAACTTTTCCAGAATCCAGGTTGAACATATACACACACACTATGTCCAAAAGTTTATGGATGCTTGACCATAACACTCATGTGTTTCTTAACCATAGGATTCAAAGTTATATTAAATTGCTCTCTTCTTGGAAGGCTGTCCACTAGATTTTGGAGTGTGGCTGTAGATATTTGTTTTCATTCATCATTCATCCACAAGAGCATTATTAAAGCCAAGCACTGATGTCAGGTGGGGACACCTGGGGCAGTAGGCATTCTAGTTCATCCCAAACATGTTCAGTGGGGTTGAGGTCAGTGCTCTGTGCAAGCACTCACGGTTTCCCACTCCAACCTTGGCAAGGCATGTGTTCAGGGTGCTCAGTGTGTGCGCAGGGTCATTCTAGAGCGGATCCGAGTCTCTTAATTCTGGTGAAGGAAAATTGTAACCAAACAGCAGAAAAAGACTTCGTGGCATCAACTCCAAGAAGAAGCTGCATATGGGTCTGATGGCCAAGCTTTTATAAACTTTTGTCCATATGGTGTATATGCAGTGACAGAACAAAAACTGCAAACAAGCAAAAAGTATAGACTTCACTCTGGTTCGTTCTCGGGACCCTGACTGATAGCTGTTGAAGCTTTCTAAATTATTTGCATAATTCTTTTTCCCTTTTCATTTCCCCCCCATTTTCTCCCATAATTTAGTTGTATCCAATTCCCACCCTTCAAGTGTTGCTTTCCCTTTCACACCCACCACCAAATAGGGAGGGGCGTAAGCATGCACGTGCCCACTCCGTGATATGCAATGCTGCCACCCGCCTCTTTATGAACTGCTGTGCATGCGGATTTGGAGGAGACCGATCACACTCGGAGGGAAAGTGCAATCTGCCCTCCGAGCGTATGTGAGCGTATGCCATCCCTCCCTCCCGCAAGAGCTCGGCCAAATAGCTCCCATGGACTTCTGGTCACGGGTGGCTGAGGCATCAACCCCAATTCGAACCAGTGATCTCCAGGTTGGTAATTAGCATAAATAATAGCTAAATAACCACCAACCAAGCTGATGAAGGCATAACTTCAGCTTGTTGAAGGAGTTTGTATTAATCATTTACAGTTTTTACCCCTCAGCCAGTTATGGCTGAAGTGGTACTATTATTGGCTTGGCGGCTGGGTGACCGGCATGACAATTTTGTCCCGGCCATCGCTCAGCTCATGCACATGCTACCTTCTGAAATTTTGCGTAGGCACTCCCTATGACCTAAGCCTGTGCGTGGGGTAGCTAATTTTCATAAAGTTTCCTCCGTGATCAATAAAGTATTCTGATTGTGAATTTGCATATGTGACCTTTGACCTTGGCACAGTGACCTTGAATATATTAAGTTTGTCCGGGCCATTGCTCGGCTCATGCACATGCCAGCTTTCTGAAATTTTGCATAGGCACTCCCTATGACCTAAACCTGTGCGAGGGGTAACTAATTTGCACATGTGACCTTTGACCTTGCCACAGCGACTGTCAACATATAAAGTTTGTCCTGCGCCTCGAGGTCCTGGCTGAGGTGTTACGACGTTCTATAGAACGGCTATTTTTAGATGTTGCTTTAATCTACACACCATCACCTTGAAATATGGCTGTATTAGTAAACAGTTATTATTACACTTTGACTGAATATGTTATTGATACTGACTTGCTGCAATGCCAAAACAAAGCCCTGGGGGTTTGTGAACCTCTAACTAAGGAAACCTAAAAACAGGAACTAACCTGTTCACAGATATTGCACAACATTACATGACTGTAAACACGTTAAAAAAATAAAACAGGTTCAACAGGTTAAAACATTTGTAATCCTTGGGAAATAGCTGTTATATGAACGCAGTAAACAGATTCAGGCACTGCCTGAAAGCAAAGATCCCCATGACATTTTTTGTGGGCTGTGTTTCTCTTCCGTTCATAATTAATTACTTATTTTCTACATGTTTTAAAAAGTTAAAGCCATGTTCTCTCAAAGCAATCAGTAAAACCATTGAAAAAAAATACTGGATAAAATTACTCAATTTAAAAAAAATCTAAACCATCTACATTCCCAGATGTTGGCACACATCAGGTTACTGCCAAAAAGTGAACAGCCAATCAGCCCTGTGATGCATGAGGGCACTGGTCAGATAGACGGACGTATGTACAAACCATGCAAATTCAAGTCGATGGTTTTCCAAGTATGAGCTCCCCGAATAAAACACTCTGGTGTATGCTGGAATGGAAAAACAGTCAACATCCGGGTGGTAACAGCATGACACCACATTAACAATGATTTTTAAATATTTTAGAGACGGTCAGTAATACATTTATTTCTAGACATTAACTTCACTATATAGAAACACATTCCTACTGCAATGGTGTCGAAACTTGTGACTAGTATTGTGCACACACACACACACACACAGAAAACATTGTTGGTGTTGATAACAACAACAATAATAACTGCTCATCCTCAAATCTGTTGATATATAAACAACTTGCAGCTATGTATTTCATTATTAATTTACAGATTTCTCTTTATTTATTGGTGTTAATAGATTTAATTGCCGATGCCTGTGCATTATGAAGCAGCTGTTATGCTTATATAATGAGGCACAGAGCCAACATATCAATTCAATCTTTAATCCCAACTGTATAGTGTTTCAAACTAAATGGTCTTAAATGATGGGTCTAGTAAGCTCTATAGGTCTATCAACCCTTATTTTAAAATATCATATTGCCTTTTTACCTTTGAAGAGGTAATAACTACCACACTGTTGTTGTTTATTTCTGTAGAGAGGAAGAGAACACCCTGTCATTCCTCTTACACCACAGCTACTGGGCAGCGGCTACGAAGTTTTTTCATTAAACAGTGTTTTAATGCTAGTTTTCCAGTTGTAGATGGGATAACAACCTGCCTACCATACAGCAGTCGTTGATTAAGACTTTTTTTTTTTAAATTACAGCTCCAGTGAAAGATAAAAAAAATTTGATATGAAGACATTTACAAAAAATAAATCAGGATTTCTTAATAACTACTAGAGTATAGGTGATCATTTATTTTTGTACATCATAAATAAACGCATCACAAAACACACACACACACCCTCATGGTAACCTTATATCGCGATATCAATATCAATATATTTTCATATTGCCCAGTCTTGTCTCAGTCTCAGTAGACACACTTGCACATATCTGAGAATCCTCCTGATGGTTGGTGTGAAGGTCAAGCGACCACGTCTAATCACTCCCCCTCTTCCCCACTCCCAAAGACTTTTATTTCACTTGATTAATATGAACGTATTTCTTCGTTAGATTTAAAATTTGAAAGCAGAGAGAGGAGGTCTCCTTCACCAGCCTGAGTGCAGAGCTGCCTGTCCCTCTGTCTCAGCTCCTCTTCTCTGGTTAATTACAGGCCCACATAGCAATTATAGGCCATTTCCACAAAGATGAAGAAATACTCTCCCCACCCTCACTCTCTCGCCCTCTCTCCGCTTCGCTCCCACACTCGCTTTTCCTCGCAAAGGCCACCGCCGACATCCCACTCTATTCTGGCATTCAGACTCAACTCCAGCTCAGACCCTGTGATACGGGCTTGAAAAAAAATGAGGTGAATAAGAAATGTCAAATACTTGGCCATAAAACAACCAGATCAGATTTTAATTTCAGCTCAATATTTGTGTGTTTTGTTTATTTTATTTCGTTAATAAGTAATTAATAGAGTGATCAGCTAAGATAATTGTGTTATTGGTGATTACTGAATCCAGCACATTCAATTTAAAGCAATTCATTTATCGTTCTACTGCCTGTGCTGGCAGGCTTATGGCTGATGAGTGACATCTTAACTGTGCTTTGAAAGGTTTATGAACATTAAGAGGGAGGAAAAGAAACAGAGGAAAAGATAAAACAGAAGTGTAATAAAACTATTCCTCAGAAATGAGTTCTGTGCCACAATCCTGGTGATTATTTTCACCAATACTGAGCAAAGTAAAGTTGAACTTCACTGAGCTCGAGTTCCTTATTGCTTCAACAGATTCATTTATAAGCTTATCATGTTTCATATTTCAGAGAGAGAGAGAGAGAGAGAGAGAGAGAGAGAGAGAAAGAGCGAGAGAGCGAGAGAAAGAGAGAGAGTGAGAAAGAGAGCGAGAGAGAGAGAGAGAGAGAGAGAGAAAGAGCGAGAGAAAGAGAGAGAGTGAGAGAGTGAGAAAGAGAGCGAGAGAGAGAGAGAGAGAGAGAGAAAGAGTGAGTGACAAAGAGAGAGGGAAAAAGATAAAGAGTGAGAGCAAGACAGAGAGAGAGAGAGAGAGAGAGAGAGAGAGACAGCAAGAGAAAGTGAGAGCGAGAGACAGAAAGAGAGTAAGTGAGTAAGTGAGAGAGAGAGAGAGAGAGAGAGACAGAGCAAGAGAGA
>JAQMYF010000003.1:10716441-10730871 GCA_030014195.1 Neosilurus mollespiculum | reverse complement strand
ATAGAGAGATAGAGAGTTAGTGAGAGAGAGAGAGAGAGAGAGAGAGACAGAGCAAGAGAGACTGAGAGAAAAAGAGAGAGTAACAGAGAGAGAGAGAGAGAGAGAGAGAGAGAGTGTGAGAGAGAGACAGTGAGAGAAAGTGAGAAAGTGAGAGAGAGAGAGAGAGACAGAAAGAGAAAAAGAGAGAGAAAAACAGAGCGCAAGAGAGAGAATGAGAGAAAAAAGAGAGAGTAACAGAGAGAGAGAGAGAGAGAGAGAGAGAGAGAGAGAGAGAGAGAGAGAGAGAGAGAGAGTTAGTTCTGACAATAAGATGCAGCAGTGGCTCTAAGCCATCCACCCTCAGACTCGGGGAGAACGTGGGTGTATGGATTTGAACGGTGCTTCCTCTTATAAAACCCACTTCATAAGACACGTTTCTGCAACAAACTGCCAGGAAGCTGGTAATGAATACGGACTTTTTAAAAAAAACAAACATATAAACGATTACCTAATATACCTCCATGGGCTCCGGGCAGAAGCCGTACTTAACCGTTAAATAAATATGAAGGTACGTCGGGAACAAACTTACTGCTGACGCATGATGGTAGATGCCCTGTTAGTCAGTGCTGGACAGGAGGGGGTAATTACAGTGTCATAAAAGACCTTTTAATCCAAAATAAAGCCTTTTTAAACAAAGACTTTATGGCTTTACCTCGAAGGCATTTTAAAACTTCTCTCGCTGTTTATTTCGAATTCCTTTCTAAAGCCCTCCTCCACATCACCCATCTCTTCCCACCTCAGTCTCTCTTCCTCGCTTTTCCTCCCTCTCTCGTATAACACAAGAGTGACAGAAACACATAATGGCATGTTGTTGCTAAGAAACCACCTGTCTAGATTTCGCCACATCCACACTGCGACGCAGTTCTGGTTTTTTAAAATCACACTGCGGTGATGAGAACTAATAAAATTCGTCTCTGAACAAGTGAAATATCACATCAGCCAGATTACAAAGATGTTATAAACAGAACCGTACTATAGAGAGACGGTTGAAACAGAAAGACAGTCTGAGGCCAACATCATCACAGGTTTGGTATGTGATGAAACCAGAGCCACGCCTGCCATTTTTCACCTTGGGATACAAACCAGCGCCTTACAAAAACAGGCAAACCTGTCCATGGCTGACTCTTTGGGAGAGGTGCTGGAGACACTCCCCTTTTTTTGAGTGTTGTTTTTCAACCAAGGACCCGACAAGTCACACCCTGCCCAGTGCACGGCAACCAGGTAATGTTTATCCACACACACCCTTCACAATGCCTGTATGCACCCTGAGCTGCCAACCAACAGGAGGCTTTGATTGGTACGAGGTGACTGCGTTTCCCTCCCCGTTCTGGTAGTTTTACCAAGTACGTGCAGTATTATTGAGTAGAGCTTTTAACAGAGTGACAGTGAAGGAAAAAAGGTCACATGCAGTCGGCGTCATTCCAATCACGGAGGTCCTGAATGAAATCTAAGCCCAGATATTAACAACATTATAGTAATAAAAAACCCTTTAAAACAAAAAAGAGCAAGTTGTTTTCCCACAGTGGAGGACAAACCCTAAAACACTTAAATGTCTATTAGCACAAAGGGAATACTCACTCACTCATTTACCAAACTGCTTAATCCTAGTAGGGTACACCCCGAACTGCTCACCAGACCATCTCTGGGGCAACATACGCACACAACCATTCACACTTACACCTAGGGGCAATTTGGAACAGCCAGTTAGCCTAGTGTGCATGACTTTGGGAGAAAACTGGAGTTCCCAGAAGAGACCAACGCAAGCACGGGGAAACCATGCCATTTCGAACCCAGGAGCTTTTTGCTGTGAGGCGGATGTACTAACCACTACACCACCGTGTCACCCACAAAAGGGAAATATCATTTATGATCTCCACCAAGAAGGTTTTGTTTTGGAAGAGGGGTGGGCCAGGTTACACTCCACTGGCTTGTGGTGGCGATCCAGATCGATCAGCTGACCTTGCTGTGGTATTACAGGAAGTCCAGCAAAGGGCCGCTGTTTACTTTGGTTTTTTCCTGGCTCGGCAGAGGTTTGCGCTCTCCAATTGCACTACTAGTATAAGAATGATTTCAGTAGCATATCTTTACCTATAAGTACAAACTGTTATGTTTATAGTAACTTTATGAGTCTATTTTCCAGAGAGCCGCCATGTTGAGCGGATACAGTAGCCTGAAACCTCTAAAGCGCCTTCCATGTTTCACATTTTTACAGGTACAGCGAGCATCCAGAGGGGAACAATCAAAAGAAAAGGAGTAGAAAAGAAGTAGAATAGAAGACAAGGAGGATGTAAGTTAGAGAAACGGGTGCTGCCTAACAAGTCCAAGAACCCAAATTTAGATACCTATTATTTAGCACAGAAAAGAAATGGAGCGTAAATGTGAGTACTGGGAAGTACACTACGGGACCTGACAACTACCATACGCGCCAAAGCTTGGAAAGTGCTAAAGGCTAAAGGGAGTGGCATTCACTTAACTGCAGTCGACTGAACTCTATATTCTGTTTTTTGATGTATAATGACAGTATGCTGTTTTAGTTAGAGAGATAAATAGCAGTGTTTATGCTGCACTGTGCTCTACTGAGCCTTTTCCACTTCGTATTCCTGATTCTGAAACACTTGTCTAGTATAAATGCTAGCGGATTAACTCATACAGGAAAAAGAACTACCACCAAGAGCCAGACGCACATGTTGTACAGGCAGGACTCGGAAAATTGCAGCACTGGAGTAATCAAGAGATTAAGAACATGAACCAGTTGGTTCTCATGTTTAAGCAAAACCGCAGCATCTGTTGTCCCACAAACAGGAAATAAAGAGGGGAAAAAAACACTGGTGAACTGCCTGTCCAGTGAAAAGTGTGTCTGGGTTTGTATCCACTGTTTTAATGTGACGAATACTGATGCACCCTTAAAATAGTACTGTAATGCAAAGGAATGGATGGAAGTCATTCGTTCTTTAGACAAGCCGCTGATCTACAGCACCGTGTCTGAATCCAAAGTGGGCCGAGGCAACAAGCCTTAACCTTCATATAAAACAGAAGGAAAGCAATACGGTAATTAGCACTGGGAGGGAAGAAGGTACAGGTCATCTCCAGTATGTCTCAGGCTCACACCATCACTTGCAAACAGTGATTCCGTGCAGACAGAGGTGCATTTACAGCATTCGACAGACGCCCTTCTCCAGAGCAACTTACATTTTTTATCTTGTTTATACACCTAAGCAACTGAGGGTTAAAGGCTTGCTCAGGGCAAACTTGCTAGCTTGGTGGTACCGGGGCTTGAACCGCCGACCTTGAGATCGTTAACCCAGAGCCATAACCACTGAGTCACCACTGCTCATTTATTACCCAATTCCCATCCAGACACCAAATCTGTAGGCACCTGACTGGCTTTGTATAGGTTCTGTAGACAACTTGTGTAGATATCACACTAGCCTGGTGATAACAGTGTGAAACCATGGCAACCAGAAGCAAGCTAAAGATAGGAGCATCAACTAGTGACCAGAGATTTGAGAGACATGAGATGACAGCATGCACAAGTCTGGGATATGACTCTCATGATGTATAGAATAAGCCTGAGCAGGCAGCGCAGGTCACGCAGTGCATAAATGACATTCGTAATGAGGAACCTGAGCTACTTCACACTCACCCTGGTCAAGTTGTTGTACAGATCATTTTATTTATTTCTATACTGTATTAATCCCACAAGGGAAATCTGCCTGGGCATTATACCCCCCATCCAAAGTGAGCATGCACACACACACTCAGAGCAGGGGGTAGCCACACTGCTGCACCCAGGGAGCGGTTGTAGGCCAGGTGCCTTTCTCAAGGGCACTTCATGCTGCTCACTCCCCGCACCACTACACATTTTTCCCTGTGGTTTCGGGAATCGAACCAGCAACCTTTCGGTCTCAACCCCGCCTCCCAATCCAATAGGCCGTGTTCAAGCTAGGATTTTGTGAAGGCATGGCACAATAGGAAAATAGGGGGTGCACCGCATGGTGTAATTACAGCACAGATATTCAGTTAAGGGGAAAAAAACATTCCCGATGAAGTGGTGGATCTAGTTGCCGGGGTCAAGCGGGGGTCATGAAGGCAAGGAAAAGTATCTAGAAGCGAGCTGGGCATGGACGTTTGGTTAAGTAGAAAAAACAAATAAACTAAATGCCACTGACGAAGCGTTCCTAGTTGCCGGGGTCGTGAAGAAAATAATGGCAGGCGATTGCAGAAAAATAGCAACATAACTGCATGGCGGTTGTGTAAAAAGGGCATGGCGCATGAAAAAAGGCATGGCGCTGCGCCATGCTAAAACAACCCAGCTGGAACACCGAGGCCACAGCTGACCCAAGGTAGGTTATTAGGTTGTTTAATGCTAAAATGACATTGCTGATTAAAAACTGGATAAACAGACACCATGTTAGCCTGGCGTGTCAGAATAACCAGGTTTATATCTGCATACAAGCTGCGACTGACTCTTCCACTTTATGATGCAGTGACACGGTGCTTTCGCATGTTCAGCTTTCCATTGTGGCTCAAAACTATCTCACAAAATCAAAACAAAACATTAGCACATGGCGGCACAGTGGAGCAGGGGTTAGCACGTCCGCATCACAGCAAGAAGGTGCTGTGTTCAATTCCCGGGCTCGGGGACTCCCACTCCTGTGTGGAGTTTGCATGTTCTTCCAGTGCTTGTGTGGGTTTCCTCTGTGTACTCTGGTTTCCTCCCACAGTCCAAAAACATGCACAGTAAGCAAAATGGCTGTTCCAAATCACCCCTAGATGTGAATGTGTGTGTGTGTGTGAATGGTTGTATGTGTGTTGGCCCTGTGATGGCCTAGTGAGCTGTCCAGGGTGTACCCCGTCCAAAGTCGGCTGAGATGGGTGTCAGCCTCAACGCGACTCTAATTAGGATGAGGCGAACAATAGCACATGTCCAGCAAAGAACAGAAGCACCGAAGTACATATGCATCACACTTCTGCTCAACCAGTCAGGGAAGGCACGTCCCTGGGGAAGCCGTGTTCATGTTGGAAGTGAATGCAGTCAGAGCACAGGAACCTCAGGTCGACCTTTCGATACCTCGACAGCGGACTGAACGTCCGTCATGATGGAGGGCGTGACTCACAGTGATGGCCTCTTATCACGCTGCAGACTATTTCACAAGTAAGGGGACAGCTGCAACCACAAGTAGGGAGTGCTTTGTTTACATGTGCATACTTCTGTGCATAACGGAGTCTTAGGTGGATTCACACCCACACCCTGTGATTAAACATGAACACACCTTAGCAGCCTGAGTGCAGTACTCGTCATTTTCCGCTCTCCTGTGATTATTCAGCAGCTCCATGGACGTTCCCATCTCTGATGACCGCCGTCATATTTTACCCTCCCCTTCCAGAGAACACTCTTGTGCAACCTCATCTGCCCAACACACATGCTCGGAATGTGTCTTTTAGGAATTGGGTAAAAAGTCCACCCAAGTAAATCCACCACAGTCACAAATCATGTATTTTGTTGCTTTTTTTTGCTTTTACCAAGTGACCCATAATGCACAGATTTTAGTTACACTTCTTTATCAGGGTATTCAGAGTAAAAGGGCTGGATCAATAGCCCAGGATAACCAGATATCATTTCGGGGTTATTGATCTCACTGACAAACACAAAGACGAGGAAGAAGGAAAAAATCCTGCTCCTACTGACTCGTGCAAGAAAAAGCTTTGTGTGAACAGTGGGATCAAAAGCCTGAACCATGCTGAAAATCAGTGCTTGTATTTATTCCATTTAAAACTGGAAATCAAAAAAGAAAGTTTTCGAATGTTGATGTGATGAAAGTGTATGTGGGCTGATGACCATGAAAACGACTTGGTACAAAAGGTCCAATTTTTCTGATCATCCACTGAAGCACGTGCTCAAACCACACTCTGAGGAACTGAATGGAAAAAATGGATCATGAGGTCTTCTGCAGTCTTCGCAAGTCCATGACAGCTCAAGTACCATTCACACTGGTTTCGAAGCAAATAGCGACAAACCAAACACAAAAATAAATAAATAAAATAAAAATAAAAACAACCAATGAAATATTTTTAAGAAATACGTTTTCGCTCAAGCTGATGTCTGTAATATAAAAAAATGTTGTATTAAATTAGAAAGCAAGCCCAAATAAAAGCATTTTTCCAAATAATTTTTTTTCCAGAGATTTCGGGATTTTACGGCGGGATGGTGGTGTAGTGGTTAGCATGTCCGCCTCAGAGCAAGAAGCTCCTGGGTTCGAGTCCCGAGCTCAGGCGTTTCTGTATGGAGTTTGCATGTTCTCCGTGTGCTTGTGCAGGTTTCATCCAGGTACTCTGGTTTCCTCCCACAATCCAAAGACATGTACAAAAGGCTAATTAAAAGGTCTGTTGGGCTTTTATACCCATCAGAGCCAGAGCTTATCCCCAGTTTCCACAGTGCGAAGCAACTTGTTCACCTCCTCCCAGATGGGATGCTAACCCACCACAGGTTACCCTCCCAGTATTTTTACTGGTACCGCTAGGTGATACCGCTGGGTGGACAGAGGCACATTCACGGTTAAGACCTTGCCCAGGGGTCTTAGCATGGTGGGAGTCTAAGAGGGATTCAAACCCATAACCTCTCGATCATGAGCCCAGCACCCTAACCACTACACCACCGGCCCCACAATAAGTTAAGTGGCTGTTCCAAATTAACCTAGGTGTGAGTGTGAATGGTTGTGTGTTGCCCTGTAATGGTCTGGCAAGCTGCTCAGGGTGTACCCGGCCTTCACCTAGTGTTGGCTGAGATAGGCACTGCCTACTAGGATTAAGCAGTTCAGGAATGGTGAGTTTCAGAGTTTTTGATCTCTCTGCATGTTTAAAGCTGGATGCTGTAACTTTAATTTCCCAAATCACACATCCTGCTGCGCTACATACATCACGAGACACAAGACGGTTGACTGCAGAACAAGACGTTTAACTAGGCAGCCTTATTAGTCTACACGGATGTCATGTGAGTTTTTTCCCCTACAGTTAAACACGTCGAGAGGAAATAAAGGCGTTATCCAAACTTGAATATCATTCCAGATCATGTGACACAAAGACAGGAAACAACAACCTTTTATGTACCATATAGTCAGTTTGTATGTCATGCACCTAATTAGCAAGATAACTCTAAATACATTATTACAACACTGTATTACCTACAACTTGAGCTTTTTTCAGCCTACCAAAACATGGCACTGAGCAGAACTGAGCTTTTAGTTGCCTCGTGGCCTCAGGAATTTAAATATGGGTGGAGATCTGTGTGGTGCACTGTTTAATGTCTCCTCACAAACCCTGCTGCTAGAACACAAGATAAATTAGGCCTTGACACTTCTCCATTGTTGCTATTGTGTTGGCACTAGTGTTGCCTAGAAAACTGTCACATCACGACCTCCTGAGAATTCGTCCTACTTTCACAGGCGGACATGGGTATGAATAGTTCTGGATTCTGATTAACGCTGTAAAAGCGCCACAGTAACACAAACGTCCGATGCTGCTCACTGGAAAGTGTCACAAATGACTGGAGATACAGCGCAGTTCCTCAGCAGCAGGCAGCTGTCTCACTTGAAGAAGGGGAAAAAAACAGCACCTGCCAAATGAATGCATGGAAATGTGGAACACACTGCAGTCTCTCTTCCTCAATCAGTATCCGACAAAAACTATGGCATGACTCACTCACACACACACACACACACACACCAGACCGAATCTAGTACATTCACTCACTCTCACACTCATTTGCTGAACCGTAATCCTATTAACGTCACAGGGAGGATGAAGCCTATCTTAGCCGACACTGTGTAAAGGCGGGGTACACCCTGAACACCTTGCCAGACCATCGCAGGGCCAAAATACACACAACCACTCACACTCATATCCAAAACTGGGGCAATTCAGAACAGCCAGTCAGCCTAATGCGCATGTATTTGGACTGTGGGAGGAAACCCGAGCACCTGGAAGAAACCCAGGCACGTACAGCGAGAACATGCAAACTCCACACAGAGACGCCCTTGAAGCACTACACCCGGAATCCAGGACAGACTGGGGTACACATGGCGGGGCGGTGTTTTGCGTCCAGTGTGATGCAGGCGGCACCACCCTGGTACGGGCACACGCGCCCCGGCCCTTCCGAGCCCAGAATAGTTCCGCTGTCCTGGTTTTAAATGTTGGACTTTAGGTGTCCTATTTAACAGGCTCATGCTTAATAATCACAGGACTGCTGCTTAATCCAGGGAAAGGACCGAGTTTGGGGATTGTGAGAGAGAGAGAGTGTGTGTGTGCGTGTGTGTGTGTAGGAACACACTGTGGATCAGGCAGATTCAGGGTGTGTGGATGCAGGTGATGTGAAAGTGCCCAAGGGCAGAACTGAGTTGCCTAAAAACCTGTTGCAACACAGCAGCTCATTTCTATCTCACCTGTGAAAGAAAAGACAAGCATGAAGCTAAAACCAAGCCCTGAACTCACAGCACAGAGGAAGAGGAGCATAAACCCCTCATGCAGGTGCATTTAAACCCAAGTTGATGTGTTTTAATGCTGAATAACGCATGCTAACATGTTTGTTTAGCTAAACGCTTGTGGGGTTTTCCCCCTTTCACACCCAAAAACAACCCCACACTGTTACTTTAAACACATTTACACACATTATACAGTCAAAACACCCCTTCAGTGTCACTCCTGGCGTTTTATTAGGTGAATAAACCCATGAAACCCCTCTTTCTGAGGTAAACCGTGACCGGGAGCTTGTCGTCTCCTACTTTACCTTGTAGACATTCTCGGTAACGCGGTGGACCTCGTCGGTACGAGACATGGTGCTGTCTTCAGTCCAAACCATAAACACTCTCCTCTAAAAACGGTTATCCGAATCCCGTCTTGGTTTATTGCCTCCTAGACGCAGTTAAGTTAAAAAAAAAAAGGGAATTAAAGCTCGGTAATGTCTACAAGAAGTCGCTTTGCAGGAGCTGCAGCTGAGAAGCGCCCGGCGCTGCGGTAATTCAAACGGACAACTCTCTCTCAGTTCGGGAGACACGCCCCCTGGTTTAAGCACCGCCCACCAGGCGTGTCTTTACGGTACCTGTTCACATTCCCCGCCCCCCGTCTGATCATGGCAACTAATAATAGTAATAAGTACAAGAAGAAGAATATGGACTAAAGGAGAGCAGATGAGTGATCCAACACTTCTGTTGCAAATGGCTTCAAGTTTCATTTCTGCTCAAAATTAAAGGGTTAATTGGTTAAGTTAAAGATCTTTCAAGGGAAAAGACCAGGGGGATACTTGTTGGCATAGTGACTAGCACATCCGCCTCACAGCATGAAGGTCGTGGGTTCGAGTCCCAGCGCTCGCCCAGGGTGTTACTGTGTGTAGTACGCATGTTCACACCATGTTCGAGCGGGCTTCCTCCGGGTACTCCGGTCTCCTCACACATGCTGATTGCTTGTACTTAATTGCCCCAGGGGGGTGAGAGTGAATGGTTGTATGTGTTGGCCCTGCAGTGGCCTGGTAAGCTGCGCGGTGTGTACCCCTCCTTCGCCAAGCGTCGGCTGAGACAGGCTCTGGCGACCCTAATAGGATTAGGCAGTTGAGTGAGTGAGTGAACTCCAAGTAAGTCATCATCCTAATAGAAGACCCCTGTGAGTCATTATTCCAGCAGGGCTCTTCTAATAGGAGGTTTACTACTTACTGAGTTTACTAGTTCTGAGAATTCACAAGGTGGTGTTTTTTGGCTTGATGAACCTGTGCCCATCATAGCTTAAGATGACCTTCTGTTGTTTTAGCCCATCTGCCTCAAGCTTTGGCATGAAATGCTTTCCTGCTCAGCACAGCTGTAGCTGTCCATTCTCCTTTAACCTCTCAAATCAACAAGCTGTTCCTGCCTGTAGAACTGCTTCTCCAGAGCTATGAGATGGTCCCCTTTCCACACACTTCCATCCATGAGCGACACCTCCTGAAGTGCTCGAAACAGCCTGACGTCTTGGTCTGATGTGAGCATGAACTGAAGCTCATGACCTGAATCCGTATGATGTTCACAATACCTTACTGTTACATGAGAGATTGGATAATTGCATGGACAAGCAGAAGTAGGGGGGTTGTTATTAAAGTGACTGGTGTATGTGCAATCATTACCCATCACCCCCCCCCCAGATGTTTCCCACACAGGAGAAAGATCATTGGCTAATTATTTTGTTAATTGCCTCTTAGGCATTAGAATTAAGGACTTTTTATTTCGTTACCGGACAATTTAGCAGCTAAGAATGTAACATCAATGCCATCACATTTAATACTGCTAGCAGTTGCTATGGTAGCAGTGAAGTGAGGAAACTGGAAGAACTCATCTACACTCTAAAACGTTTTAGATCCCCAAAGAACAAGTTATGCAATAAACATCTTGAAATTTGAATACGAACTTGTTTTACCTCCTACAGCATCAAAGAAGTTTTTTTTGGTTTTGCATGCCATATGATGGAACACCATCTGAGGCAAGCATACTGATTAAAATTCCTAAATCTGGTTTAATAAACATTATTTTTCACATTACTGCAATGCACTGTGTTTACGTCGTGATCCAGCTTAGCGTCTAGTACTGGCAACGTCTAGGCAAAATGTAATAATTACAGCAGCTTAGTGGTCA
This sequence comes from Neosilurus mollespiculum, assembly GCA_030014195.1. Classification (NCBI taxonomy): domain Eukaryota; kingdom Metazoa; phylum Chordata; class Actinopteri; order Siluriformes; family Plotosidae; genus Neosilurus; species Neosilurus mollespiculum. The sequence goes on along the minus strand of JAQMYF010000003.1, from coordinate 10,720,183 downwards.
AGGACATCTGCTAGTGGGTGGAAAAATAATCATGTCAGAAGGTGGAGATTAAGTGGTTCTCAGTTACTGCAAACATGAAGGCATATGTGCAAGGGGAACTTTAAACAGTGGGTAGAGCTCTGCGGGTGGGACGTCCCAGGTGGTAGCACTACTCTGTGTGTAGGTCATGTGACACTGGAAGGACATTATGACACAAAGTCTGGGCCCCAGTGGAGCACCACTCAATGGTCTGCCCATTCATCCATGTGACATCCTATAGTAATAGGCAGATCAATGTTATATCAGACACAGACACAGCTTTTGAGGAATGTTATAAAGGAATACTATCTTTCTGGTAGTCATATCAGAGCGTAATATTTAGAGTAGTATACAGAATCCCATATGCACTTTTCATTAATACTGTCTTACAAGAAAATGTCAGTTTCACATATTACAATGTAATAATATAGTTAGAGGCATATGCAAAGAAAATGAACATTTACTTTAAATCACATCCTCATGTTGTGCAAGATAATTGAAAAGGACTTCATTTCAAGGATCTAATCATCAATAAAAAAAACAAGACTGTATTGGTTTATATTTCATCTTCTAATCTCAACCCTAAATGGAGACAGCTGCACAAATGTCCACAATCACCATAAGCATTACAATCAGTTGGACATGTGAATCATAAGAACATGATTCACAGATGATCAATTCCTCTCAGAATTTTTCCCCTTTATTACAATAAATAAAGCCAAGACATGCGAACACTGAGTCAGGTTTAAGAAAAGGCATGGGAAGACGTGATAGGAAACAACATTTTGTTTACAATGTGCTCTCCACTTCATAACAGACTGATTAAGTTGTGATCACTCCGTATAACCACTAGGCCAACAGCATCTCTCCTTCCTGCTTCACTTCAGCTGGAGTTCTCTCTAAAAACAAGACAAGGGCAGGAAGTTTAAAAAAGATGAAGAGGGCGCCACATACTGGCAGTTTTAAGCAATGCTGCACTTGATTGATTATTTATTTATTTATTTATTTATTTTTATGATTCACACCATGATCTAGCTCTGGCACTGCAGGCAAGGGATCAGCGGGCACTTCAGGAAGTTGAACCTCTTCATCCTTTAAAAAATAAAATATAAAAATGTAGTCAGTAAAAGGGAAAAAAACCCAATCATATTAAATTAAGCAGAGATGACACGCTCTGGCAGAGATGAGAATACCTGAGTGATGGTCTCCAGCTCCACCAACACAGCCTCCTCATCCTCCTGACTCAGGGAGCCTGCCAGCATCTCATCTATTTCCTGCGAAGAAGAAAAAAAAAAAGGACGCATCAAAGGCATGTTAATATCTATCTGATAAAACTACCGTTATTACCCTGAATACCCCACTTGTTGATTATGAACTTTACCTTTTTGCATTCATCTACAGACTCACACCTGTCCACAACTTCCACCTTAAGACCTTTTGACAGTGCCTTGCTACCCATAGTTGATTGTTTTCTTTCAGTTACACTCCCAGGGACTGTAATGCTCTATGAATAGTTATCATTATGCTGAACTAATAATAATGATCACTAGTGATCAGAAGAGGAAGCCAATTAATAGAAAAGGTGATTAATTACACCGGATTGAGTTTACAAGGTTTTTTAGGAGGAGTGATTCTTTAACCAACACAATGATCTAGTTTTTTTTCTGAACTGTTGCTCTTACCTTTCACATGGCTGTTGGAAGTATCATTGTGTTAATTCAGGGGTGATTTTATTCTATACCCACTGCTGCATAAATCATATAAGCTGTACAGTAATATAAGGTTTTACAGACAACATAAAAAGCAACTATATATTTATATGGGTTTTGTTGGCTGTAATAGAAGAGGAATAAAACGGATTAAGCTGTGCTTTTATTAAAAAAAAACCAACAACTTCCTGGTGGTAACTACATCACATCACTTTGTGATTGATTATTTTCCTATAATATAACATCCTGTGATGTTTGATTCCATATTTACTGCCTACAACCAGTTCACATCTACCTTTAACAAAACCCTTTTATTATCAGTAGAACATGACTCAAAAAAGAGAAACATCACAACACTGGAGTAGCAGTAACCACTTGTACTGTACATGATAAAAGGACAAACCTTCTGATACTTGATGGCATCTTCTGTCTCGTCCATTATTCTCTCCACTTCTTCAATGGACAGTGCCTGTGGAGACCAGATTTCCTTACAATGCAAGACATTTACTCAGGAAGAATAAAGAACTTATGGACTTGTAATATACATACACACACAGTTTGTATATCGAGGCGTGCTGTCTCACTGTTTATTCCTTCCTACTCGCCCAGAGTTTCATAAAATACCACCTTACTGCTTTCAAAATCTTGAAAATATCAAAATGCTTAGAATCTCATGAAGTTAATCATGTTGTAATCATCTTGCAGTCCGTGATCATGGAACTAATGCAACGCGCATGTTCAGTGCACTCAGACACAGTTACTCACGAATTACTGCTACCAGCTAGATCAGGTCGCTGCATGACGTACATGACGCCAGTAGCATCGTTAGTTACTGCAAAGAACAACTAGAACTCATGTTCAGAATGGCAAATAGAAAAGGATGTGCAACAGGCGTGTCAGGGTATACCCACCCCAGAGGGCTGTCCTCGCAACCGGTTGTTTGTACCGGAAGCGTTGCGCTCCCAGGTGATACACTGGGCCCACACGTCGTTGCTCACATGTCATCCTGGTGTCAAGAGATCAGTGTTTGTGGTCAAGCAGCGTTTTTGGTGGCCCTCCCTCGCCAAGGACGTGGTGGAGTACGTCGCGGCTTGCTCTGTCTGCGCCAGGAGCAAGGCGTCGAGACAGACCCGGATGGGTCTTCTCCAGCCACTACCAGTGCCACACCGACCTTGGTCGCACATTTCGCTGGACTTTGTCACGGGTCTGCCTCCATTGAAAGGTAACACGGTAGTGCTGACGGTGGTAGACCGGTTTTCCAAGATGACTCATTTTATTCCTTTGCCCAAACTCCCTTCCGCCAAAGAAACAGCTCAAGTCTTGATCTCACAGGTTTTCCGTATTCATGGTCTCCCCAAGGACATTGTTTCAGATAGGGGTCCCCAGTTCATATCGGGGTTTTGGAAGGAATTCTGTCAGCGCCTGGGGGCCACTGTCAGCCTATCATCCGGTTACCATCCGGAATCCAACGGCCAGACAGAGCGGCAGAACCAGGAACTGGAGACCTGCTGAGATGCCAGGCAGAACCAGACGACCTGGAGCGAACACCTCACATGGGTGGAATATGCCCAGCCCACTCGCTGGGGGGGAGCCAGTCTACGCGGTCAAAAACCTTCTGGCAGTACGCAAGAGGGGTAGGGGGAGACAGTTCCTGGTGGACTGGGAGGGGTACGAACCTGAGGAGCGCTCCTGGATACCCGCGAGCTTCATCGTCGACAACAGCTTAATCGACGACTTCTACAGACGTCATCCAGACATCTGTCAGGAGCCGGCCCTAAGGGGGGGGCGGTACTGTGATGTCACCTCAGATCTGCTAGGGTTATGTCTGTCATATGATCTGTTCTGGCTGGAATTCTTGGGAAATCTCTAAACTCCCCTCTAGTTTCAGGCCACCTGACTTCCCTCCTGGTGTATGATGATTGTCAGTCCCGCCCTGACTGTTCCCACCTGTTCCCCATTGCCTCTCAGGGATAAAAGGGCCCGCGTTTCCCCCATCCCGTTGCCAGATCGTCACA
>JAQMYF010000003.1:10670300-10688406 GCA_030014195.1 Neosilurus mollespiculum | reverse complement strand
TGTTACTTTTTTATTGTAAGTTTAATCATAAACCATCAAATGGTTGGTTTATTGCTTTATTCTACAATTTAATAAGTATTTATATATTGTTCTTTTCTTCTGTCTTTAATGCTTTTCTTTATTTAATATTTAATAATAAGAAACTGACAGACAAAAGAAAATCATTAAAGACAAAGTGGAGGCATGTGATGCTTATCCCTACCACCAGCAGGGGGCAGTCTTACACTAGCCTGAAAACATTGATTCTTCTTTATTATTTTACCATATACAGAAGAATGTGGTTTAAAATGATAAGCCTCGCTGATGTATAGCTCAGAGTTTTTTTCCCAACATACCGAGGGTGGTGGTGAACCTCTTCCAATTAGTGGCACATTTTCATATCGAGGATTCCCCGCAAACAACATAGACTGATTCCTGATTGATAAACAGAGACAATAAATAATAAATGGCATGGATATAGATCTAACCATTAGGATAATTATGTTTCAAACACCTAAATAGCTCATGGAAAGTGCATAACTTTAACATGTTCTTTGTTTTAGTTTGATTACACTGCATCAGGATAAACTCACATGTACTCTGGAGGTGGAGCGGTGGAGGCGGCTGGTGGCGGTTGGTGCAGGCTGCTCTGGCTGCCCAGGCTGCTGCTGTAGCTGCAGAAGCTGTGCACATTTGTGCGGCTTGTGTTGTACGGGGCCATGCGCCGTGACTGTGGGTTAAACGGGTCCTCCTCATCTACATCATCAAAGTTCCTGTCACTGGGGGTATAGAAAGCAGGCTTAGCTCGGGGTGTTACAGGCATTTCTGTTCTCAGTCACCTTTGTCTTTTTTTTTTTAGCAGTTTTAAATTTAACTTAATTTCTCTGTTTCATTCTGGTGATAATTGGTTAGCGGAGAGGTTAGCATTTAAATATCAACTCTTATTTTGTCTATTTTTTGGCAATATCAATTCAAGAGAAAATAGCTTTATTTCATGAGCTTTATTTCATGCTGCCATTTGGAAATCTTTTGTATCAAAGGACAGGTCATGAGGATACTTATCTTGGTGTTAAACAAAAAACCTTGGACTCCTCAGCAATAGACGAAAAAAAAAGTCTGGTACTTGGACTTTCCTGTTGGATACTGGGTAAATGTGGATGGATTTATATTTGGAGGAATCCAAACGACAGCTTTAACCCACAATGTATGCTGCCAACTGCTAAGTACATTTGGGGATTCATAATTATATGGGCAGCCATCGAGTGGAAATTATTACATTCAGTGATTGCTTTGCATGAATGCATAATAGGGAACAAATATGAGGCAATTTTACAGGACCAGGTGCACCCTGTAGTGCAATCACTCTTTCCTAATAATGTTTCAGTGCTCTCACGAGTGTCTTGATGAGCACTAGAATAAAGTTCTTCTATGGTTTGCCCAATCACAAAATTTAAACATTGTTGAACCTTTATGGCAATGTATGGAGCACAGATTTTGAAGTAGTCCACTTCTATCACCCTTGAAATGACTAAATTACTTCTTTTTTCTTCAGAATGGTTGATTACCCCATTCATGACTTACATAACAGCAGCACAAGAAGCAATAAAACTGTTTGAAGGAAAGATGTGATCCTTCCCATAATAACATCCTTCATATTAATACACTCCTACATTCATTTCATTTCATATTTCAGACTGCTTTATCTTTTATCTATTAAAGTCACAGAGACACTAGAGTCCATCGCAGCCGCCTCCTTTCCTCGAAAGGCGAGAAACACCCTGAACAGCTTGTCAGACCATCACAGGGACAACATAGACACACCACCATTCAAACTCACATTCACAGTCAGAGGCAATCCAGAATATCCAATCAGCTTAATGTGCATGACTGTAGGAAGAAACCAAAGTTCACCCTCGATTTCCCATACCCCTATTTCCCGAATTTCGGATTTCCCGGACAAAATCTGTTGCCATACATAATTTGGTATTGCAGGAAAAATGCTCGGATGAGTCCGGGAATCGATGATGAAAGTCCGGGTCAGTCATGATTTTACAACTTCCCTCCTGTCTGGCCCGAGTGGATGGACGAAAATGAAGCAGCAGAGGGGCACGAAATAATGTCCGATCAACAGATAGTGGCATCAGTGACAGGAGAGCGAAGTGAAAGTGAAAGTGAGGACAGGGATGACGAGCCGGAACCCACATTTAAATTGAATGTGATAAAAGAATGTGCTGATACACTCCTTAAGTTTGGGAAAACACAATATTGTGTATTGAGTGTTGGATAAGTGTTGTAAAAGTCCGGGACTGCTGCTGAATAATGGTGATTGCCGGAGAGATTACGGTAAATGTCCGGGAAAGGGTAGGGGCCCCGGGCATTAGCGAATGCCGGACGTCTAAGGTTCCCAGACAGCCTATCACCCCTAATAATCCAGGAAATCGAGGATGAAGTGTACCTGGAGAAAACCCACACAAACACTCTGGGTACCATGCTCAAACCCAGGACGTTCACACCACAATGTCTCCTGTACTGTTAGAAGTTTCTATGAATTCCATCAATTATGAATCATTTACATATTTTAAGTATATAACTATTTACATTGAAGCAACAGCACTGACCTTTTTTGTGAACTTGTTTTAAAGTAATGAAATACCCTCCTCCCCAACACCGTTAGGAAACTGATCATAAGTATTTGTATTAGCAATAAACAGGTGGACAGGGTGATAGAGTTAATTTTCTGACCAAAACAGTGTGAGGTTTACCTGCTGACTACAATGATAGATGCTCTTGGAATTATGCACAACATAGCACAGAAAGCACAGGCTGTCAGCAGGGAGAAGAGGCAGAGGTAGAGGAGGCCCTCCACCCCATCATAACACAATCCCACCAAGGCATCCAGATAGTCCTTCCATGGAAACACACACACACACACACACAGAAAAAAAAAACACAGTTTATTTTATATTATATTATGTGAGACAGATATAATGTGCTACATGCTATAGGTGTGCTCCTCACTTTATGCAGACTGCGACAGTCCAGCAAGGCTGTCAGCTGGTGTAAGCTAACTTCTGTGGTGTTCAGGAGACCTTGAATATCCAACAGATCCCTCTAAGAAATGTGTGTAAAAATATAATTAATTATGTTTAAATAAAAAACAGGCAGATACAACAATACACACAACATGTGAGGCGTTATAGAGCTCTTACTTGAGCAGTTGGGAAGATAGAGGGAGAAACCTGGAGCAAGCCTTGGATCTGAATCTGCATGGTTGTCAGGGACCTCTGGAAGATGGTCAGTGACTGCAACACGGGACAAGATTTAAACATATTTATGTTGTATTTTCCCCCAGTTTGAGGCACTTTCTGCCAGAAAAAGGTATATCCTCCTGAGACCCAAAAATTAATGGTGTGTGTGTCTTCTCATTTCTTCACACAGCTTCTGGCCCTCACCACCCAATAACTATTGAACTTGATCAATGTGTGCAAACAAGAAGTTTGGCAAAAGAGTGATACCTAATGGCTTTCATATGAGGATCTTAGAAGGACATACACACTATATTGTTGGGAAAAATATTATGTCCTCATATGAGAACAGTGGAATCTCAAGAGGATATCACAGTGGTATGAAATGTTTAGGGTTTAAATTTTAATTTGTATACTCAAACAACTTTACCTTCAATGTCCAGTAAATATTCATGTTATAAAAAAATCTAATTAGAAAAGTAATTCTTACTGCTTTTTTTTAAGTACGCAAGAGACCTTGAAACATCTCTGTACTTTGACCTTCACTGAAAAAGCTAGAATCTGTGAATACGCATGAATATGCAATTTGGAAATGCCACCTGTCATCCAAAAAAGCTGGCACTTAACTGCTGGTAAAATAGCTCAAATCTGTCACAAGTCGACACAAGTGGCATTTCAGTATCCATATTTTGGATTCTATTGTTGATGTACTGCATTTGGGTTTGCATTTACTGATTCATTCATTTCTAGTAATGGCTTTATCTTTGTAAAAGTTCACAGTGGATCCTGGGCCTTCTCCTGGAACCACTGAACATGAGACAGGAATACGTTCAGGATTCACACACACTCTCATTCATTTATACCTAGGGGTAAATTAGAGCAGCCAGTGCACTCACCAGCAGGCTTTGGGAGATGGTTTTGTGTTGTAAGATTGCTTATTTATAACCAAAACAGTCATAAAGTACCATGACACAGGAGTTTGTTTATCATTTACATTAGCTAACATACTTTGTAGATATAGGTTTTGTGGCAAATCCTTTCCTCATCATCCTGTAATAATTTTGATATTAGATGTGATAGCTGTAAGCTATTCAACCAGCAAGAAGGTCCTGGGTTCGAGTCCCGAGCTCAACGAGTGCGTTTCTGTGTGAAGTTTGAATGGTCTCCCTGTGCTTGTGTGGGTTTCCTCTGTGTTCTCGGGTTTCCTTCCACAGCTCAAAAATATGCACATTTGGCTAAGTGGATCTTCCGAATTGCTCAGAGTGTGAATGGTTGTGTGTGTGTTGGCCCTGTGATGGTCTGGCGAGCTGTTCAGGGTGTACCCAGCCTTCACCCAATGTTGGCTGAGATAGGCTCCAGCCTCTCTGTGACCCTAATAGGATTAAGCTGTTTGGCAAATGAGTCAGTGATTACCTATAGCTAACAGACCTCATACTTACCATTACTTGAATTACTTTCTTAATAGGATAATGAGAAAGTGTGCTTTATATGGGAAAATATAAAATTGCTGTGTTAACAAATGTGACCCAAGTACCTATTTATTGTTTACTTGTACACATATTTTTATTGTTGGAATCAGCTATCAAAGAGGAATTAATACCCCTATCCGCTTAGCTCAGGGCCACTTTAATGAGTACAGTTTATGCCACATTTTACTATAGGCTTCTGCTTACTTAATAAACAATCAAAAAGCAGTCTAGTGCCAACAAAATAAACTAGAGCCTACCTTTGGCAGGATTCCCACAGGAAGCCAGACAAAACTAATTACCACAAACCCGTAGACTAAAGGATTCCATTTGATTCAAGTTTATTCTCATATCTTCTTTAAGTAATTAAATTAGCCATGCTGATATTTTAATCATGCCATAATAATGGGGTTAACACGGAGCGTTCTCTCAATTAACCGGTGCAATTATGCCATGGGCCCCTAATAACAGCTCTGTCTGCGAGTTCATAAGCAAAAAGAATACAACGCTTACCTGCTGAAAAGGATTGGGTAGAGTCTGACTGCAGTAAAGATAGTAATGTGATACATCTGTAAGACACAAAGGGGGGGGGTAGTTTGTTAGTTACATCTCATTCTATTACTTGATTTATTTATTTTAATAAACTGTATATAAAAGAACCGGTGTATAAGATACTGTGTAATAATCCTCTGATCTGTATAGAGGAAGCTGTACTAAGCCCACTTGCCCTGACTCAGGAAGTCCTTCGATTGATTCACAAGAAATTTGTCAGGGGCCACACAAAAGTCACTGGCACCCTAGGAAAATAAAAGTAAAGTGAATTATAATGTAGAAGATCCACATCAGGAAACATGATTTGCATGAGAGTCAGTTAGCTGATGTGGGCATTGGGGAAAGAAAAGCAGTGCAATATATTCAATGTAAATGCAATATAAATAACTCCTCTCAGGCATTTTACAGAGACAGATGTGTGTAATTCAGCCAATATTAGTTGTATTGCACATTCTATACCCTACACCCAAGACAAGAGGTTAATATCATCTGTCTCCAGAGTCATATCTGAGACACTCAGGCAAGGAGGGGTGTGTGTGATAAAAGAAGAAGCCAGTTACAAGTAATGTAATGAGCTTTCTTGAGCTTTCAAAGATACTGATGCATGTGTTGTACTGCACAACTGGAGTCTTTCTTCTTGCCGCATGCTACTTTCTTAAAATTGTATATAGCACATATCTCTTTCTACACTGGACATAGAGAAAAATGGTGAAAAGATTTCCCATACCAACTGTAGTTACACTCAGAATGGAGAGTTCACTTTTCATGGCAAAAACTAATTAAACCAACAGTACAACTGTGTCCTGAGATACAGCGCTAGCAACCAAAGCAATAATTATTTTAAGAAAAACGATTCACTTTGGATGGAAGTACATTTAGGACGCATTAGTATGCAATGACACTACAGTGGCCTCAAGGGGTGATAAAGAAAGAAGCAGAACCTTAATATTAATATAAATTTAAGGGAAAATTAAAGGGAAAAAGTTTTTTCAGTACAGTGAGTGTTTGAACATATTTTATCTATCATCATTTCATTGCCCTATTCTCCTCTGTCAATGTAACACCAATTTTATACCACTGTTTGATAGTAGAATATTTATTTCAGGTCCCTTTCCCATATTGCTGTCATTATGGATGAGCTAGAATTAGGTGCTTGCATTATTGAAATCACACAGTGAACAATACTTTAAAATGTTGCCATAGTGCCAAAGATTGATGACATTAAAGAATGGCTTTTTTGGTAGAGACAGTGCACTGAGTCTTATCAGTGTACAGCACAGCTTATACATGCACAGCACAGATTTGAGCATGCACAGAACTGCTTTTTGTTGAAATCTACACAGAAAAGATTTTTATTTGCTCAGATTTCTGTATTTGTGAATGTCCCGCTTTATTGAAATCACGCTCAGGAAGGAAGCAAAAAAGACAGTATGTGGTAAAAGGAAGAGAATTTTCCCTACTCTTGTTAATTTATTTGGAATGCCAGAAGAAGAGGTTATCAGAACCTACTGGTTGCTAAGGCATGCTACTCTGTACCTGTTTGTGTCCCTACGCTAATTCGCACTGCTCTTGGTAGATTACGTTGTTCATTTTTTAAAATTAACTTCATCTGTGTTCATTCATTTCTGCAGTGTTAGTCCACAGAACTGGCCAGCTTCATGCTACTTTGCTCCACTTAGTGTTTGTTCTATATTTTTAAAAGAAATTCATTCTAAATGATATTTTAAGCTACAATATCTCATAACTACCATATTTACAGTTGCTGAGATAAATCTGCTTACTTGAATGTGTCCATGTGACCTACAGCAAGCTACTACCATGTGATGGCTATAAAAAAGCCTAACATTATGTGTAAATGACTGTCTCGAAGTAGTGCCATAACCATAAAAATGTTCGACTAGTCCTAAGAGAGACTTCAACAGGCAGCAGAACACAAACCACCAGAGGTGTATCTAAAGATAGTTAAATGTCTGTGAGAAGCATACGTCTGTGGTTAGCTGGTATAATCAAGGCTGGCATAATGGTGTAGTGGTTAGCATGTCCACCTCACTACTAGAAGGTCCTGGGTTCCTGTCTCATGCTCAGGCATTTCTGTGTAGAGTTTGCATGTTTTCCTCATGCTTTTGTGCGTTTTCTCCGAGTACTCTGGTTTCCTCCAACAGTCCAAAGACATGTAGGCTAATTGGCTGTTCCAAATTGAAATTTTCACCTAGGTGTGAGTGTGGGTGAAATTGTTGTGTGTGTTGCCCTGTAATAGTCTGGCAAGCTGTTCAGTGTGTACCCCCGCCTTCACCCAGTGTCAGCTGGAATAGGCATCTGCCTCCCCGCAACCCTAGTAGCAGTTTACAAATGAGTAAGTGATGAGAGCAGGGGTGGAAATTAACACTAGTCCGCTGGCCCGTGGCAAGTCAAAAATCTGTAGGGCGAGTGAAATTAGCTAGCAAGTCATCCTGCTGGCGACCTGACAAATCCAACAGGCAAAGAAGATATAGTGTTTCTGACCAGTAAATATCAGGGAGGACTAGTAGTTTTATAATTTCACTAGTCCTGTTGACCAGTAGCTTAGTTTTGCAAAATTCCACCCCTGTGAAGTTGAGTATTATACATTTCAAGTGAAAGATAATGTGAATGAGAGAGAGTGGACTCCTGTCCAACCTATACCCTGTCACCAGACCCAAACACCTAACACTTATTTTCTATCAATGAGAATTTTATTGAAATTTACTGCACAAAAAAATTATAAAAATCCAACATCCTATCAACCCAAGCCACAACAAAAGAGAGTAATCAAAATAAACAGTTCTCAAAGCCTATATCATTCACATGTATCTAGAATATAAGAGGTTATTTGTAGCCCCAAAATACTGTGGCATGAAGAGACAAAGCTGCAGCAACTCAAAGTGACAGGAGTCTGACTGGTCTGGTCAGATTGGAAGGTTCCCCTGTGAACACAAAGGCAATGATCCACATGCTGTTGCAAAAAAAAAAAAAAGAGAGAGACAGAAACATACGCCAACCTACAACAATAGGGAGTATTATGACAGATGGCAGTAACATTAGCCAAATTGTGCTTTTGTTAAAACAACAACAAAAATTTAATAAGAGTATCTGAACACTCAAAGCAGCAGGAACTAAGCAACTTGGGAGGAAAACACTTTTATATGCTATATGGCAGGTAAAATTTAAATACATAGGTAACGCCATAACACAAGGCAGCATGGCACTCCAGTGAAGTACAACCCAGAGAGGAATGCACGGATATCATACAGGAGAGAAAAATCTTTTATTACTTTACTACTGCAAGATAACCATATCTGAAATGACCTTGATTGGAAAAACATTATTTACTCAGACTTTAGAAAACTGTTGGTCTTAACTGAAATCCAAAACAAACCACTTCTTTTTTTGAATCAAATTAAAAATTCTTCTGCCTCCTCCACACTCATTTGCACGAGTGTAACAGCTGAAAGACACTGCAATTACAGCGCTTCATCATATTCATCTTCTTGCAAATGAAATCTGGAGGAGACCTGTTATTTTCTCTAATTGACTTGAAGCGCAGCTGCAGCGGCATTTGTTGCTGCTCTTCAGTGGAAATATTTGGACAGGTTTCAATCTAAGTGTGCAGCATTAACGGGTGTGCAAAGGTACACAATTTCAGATATGATCCCCTGGGGTTTCTGCATGACTAGCTGTGTAATTGGCCAGAGGAAAGTCTTGACTAGCCATGGGTAATTAGGCTAGTTTAGGACCATCCCTATCTGAAATTATTGTTTCCATTTTATTAAGCCACGAAGATCAGCCAGTATATAAATAAATATCTATTTTAGTGCACCACAAGCATCATTAACATGACAGAAATAAACAGAAAGTGAGCTAAATTTTACATAAAAAATAGAAAAAGAGAAATAGTATATTAACAGAAATTTATGATAGTAGGGGTAGTACAAATAATAATAATTATTATTCAAAGACATTAATTTGGCACCATGAATCAGTAACCAATGGCTGTTGTGTTATGTAATATGCTTATGAAGGCTCAATTGTTGGCTCTGAAATGTTTCCTCTGAACACAATCACAGGATCAAACATTACACTTAAATAACCATTAACTCACGCCATCATATTCCTGTCACCATTTGCTATCAAAATGTGTAAAATACTGAATGTAGTGTGATGAAAACATGCAATATGTTGCACTGTTAAATACTTGACCCTCTGTAACTCATTGCTATCACCATCCATGACAAAAACAAATTCAACAGAACTGAACTTTCAGCTCTGAAATACAGAGACAACAACCAAAGATTTGTTCTTTAGCAAAACTGTTTACAAAAAGCCCACCCAGAATACATCAGTATGCAAGAACTCCACCAGGCCTCCTGAGGAGATCAAGGAAGAGGCAGCAGTTTAAGTTTTAGTGCATACTTTAAAAAAGTCTTTTTTTTTTTAATTGAAACATTTTTTTAAAGTTTCATTGCTCTATGCAATGCGATGGATGCTGGACCCTGAACAGCTCGCCAAACCATTGCAGGGCAACACACACACAACTATTCACAATCACACAATCACACCTAGGGGCAATTTGGAACAGCCAATTAGCCTACTGTATGGACTGTGGAATAAAAACGAAGTACCGGATGAAGATCCACACAAGCACAGAGAGAACATATAAACTCTTGCTGTTAGGTAGACGTGCTAACCGCTATGCCACCATGCCATCCTCTTAATATAATTGAGATACCATATTAAAAAATATTGTTTAGTTTTAGTTTATCTTTATTTGGTTCATTTGCATTTCAAAAATTAATTATATAATAAGAAAATTAAGTGGTTAATTGAAAGGGTGTAGGATGAAGGTGAAGCTTATGGTTGTTACCCATTTGTCTGAAAACAAAACAAACAAAAAAAATAAAAATAAAAAATGCAGATGGAAGAATCCCACCAATCGACCTCTCTAAATGAAACGTCAGGTGTCAGACATTGATTGATCATTCGAACCCATTCCTAATAGCACTTATGTTCTACAATGTATTCTACATGGATTAGGAGAAAATGGTTGTCAGGCCTGCGGGACCAGAATCAATGTGGCACAGCAGCAGAGGGGTAATACACTTTACTGAGTATGACCGACCCCTGATCCTGCCCTTCATCAACCATGCTAAGACTCAATCCCCTGTGAGACACAGAGTCAATGGCTTGTGTCTGAGGAGTGACATCATTAATCGCGTTTCCGCCTCTGTGCAGAGACGTATATTGGTCTCTATAAGGCTAGTTCCTCACAGCAACCCAGAAGGAGAGCAACTATACTGGTTCTACATGGGTTAAGGCTTTATTTGCTGAGCCAAACAGCTTACGTTTGTTTACTAAAGAAATTATAAATACTATTAGAGATGCTTGAACCTGATAATTGCCTGAAACACTAATTCTATATGGGAAGTATAATTATTATTCTAGTCTTATCCACTGATATACAGGGTGACCCCCTAAAAACCTCTCAGATTTCAAAAGTAAATGAAAAAACAAATGATTAAAGATGATTCAATTATTATTTGCACACATGAAATTATCTTTAACCATTTTTTAATTTACCTTTGAAATGTGGGAGGGGTTTATTTGGGTCTCCTGTTTTTTTTTGGGGTCACACTGTAATTTGTACTCATGCCATGAATACTTCATGTGTAATGTTGACGACACAGCTCCCTATAAACGCAGTTCGGACATTTTCTGGAAGCATGCCTTCACGCCTGTAATGTTTTACTGTGAGGAAGTTACCATTACCTCCATAATGGTTATCGACCAATATTCAGATGGCTGAGATAAGTATCCCTTCAAAATATGAAAATGCATCCCTAAATATTTATACACTATAGAGGTCTATACTGATAATTTGGCACTCTCGGTTGCCTGAGTCACAAGAGTGTGGAAATGAAACAGCTGGGCACATAAAGAAGCTTTTTTTGGATAATCCATCTCTGACATGCACATGGCTAAGAAGTCTTAGATGAGGGCATGGGCGCTGAATAAGAAATGCAAACAGTGTAAGCTGCGTATGTATGCACATGCATGCCTAAAGGAAAGTGGGTCTGAAATACAGAGAGAAGGAAAGAAAAAGAAGAGAGAGAGAGAGGGAGAGAGAGAGAGAGAGAGAGAGAGAGAGAGAGAGAGAGACTCAACCGGACAGAGATGTAAGCAGTACCTCAACCTGTTTATGCCATGAATGACCCAGATGGAAAGCTGTTTACATCAATAAGCCTGAAGCTTGCTTAACCTGAATGACCATGGACTAGGGCTTTGTAATCAGCTTTAGTAAGTGGCCTGTGCCACTGAGACACAGACTAAAGTGAATAGCTGTTGCTGAGCCTCAGTAATCTTCTGAAGGAAGAGGTTCAACTTTACTCCCTGTCTCTCCTTAATAGCAGAGCTCCCCACATGGGGAATGAAGCTCCATATTTGAGAATATATAGTGTAGAATAGGTAATGTATTACCTGTAACAGGTAGTGTTTTAACTGTAATGTAGTCAGCTTAGGAAACACTAAAAGGAAAGTAACAACTCACCACTGCAGTGGCTGTACCCACACCAAGTGATGTCCAGCTCAGTATAAGAGTCAGCACACCTAACACCATAATACTGAAACACAGAAAGAGAAACAGATTAAATAAGAGGCCATAGAAAACTACTGTACTGTATATGGATGTTTTTTAATGTGACATCACAAATCACATGACGATTGTTTATGCAGCTATGATCATAGGCAAAATGTGCTTGGCCACCATTTGATGCACCTTCAAGTTTCATTAAAACGTCTGAACATGGTTGTATGGTTGAATATTCATATCAGAGCCTCCATTTCACGTTTCCCTCTAATGTTGCTATCTAGAGGGATAACTTTACATTTATTCTAGTTTGCAGACAGCATTAAAAAATAGCATGACAGGGCTCAAGACAGGACAGCGACTGTATAAATAAGTGGTTCCACACTGGCATTGTTTTAGTGGAACAATTTCTCCATTCCACTTTCCAGACTGGAGATTTGGGACAGGAGAGCGATCCAGAGAGAGAGAGATCCAGGCTGTTGGTGAGAGCGATCCAGGCTCTAGGAGATAGTAATCCAGGCTCCGGATCTTGCAGTTGTCAATTTAGCTCTTGATAAAAACAAGTCTCTCTAAGAGAAGATCCTCCAGCTGAATAAACAAACCAAGCCACTTAGTATGAAGGAGTGGTTTCGTATTTATCCTCTTGCT
The DNA here is from genome assembly GCA_030014195.1 of Neosilurus mollespiculum. NCBI lineage: Eukaryota > Metazoa > Chordata > Actinopteri > Siluriformes > Plotosidae > Neosilurus > Neosilurus mollespiculum. The sequence goes on along the minus strand of JAQMYF010000003.1, from coordinate 10,675,918 downwards.
GCCTCAGAGACATTTTTACAAGGTAAAACATCCAGCAGGCTCAGATTAGGGGTACTTAGTAAGAAATATCTTATGAGGTTTACCTTAATATCATAAACCAGTAAAAAAAGGAATACAAATAGATAAGGAAGACTATAAACATTAGAGATCCAACAAAGAACATTCTGAGAATATTGAGAAATGTATATTAGTATATATCATGATTTGGGCTCTAATGGTTACATAGTAAACTAAAAATAAAAAGATTTTTATAAATTAATTATTTATTCTTTCAAACCAAATCTCTGACAATCTGACCATGAGCTGTCGTTGAGAGAGTGGATTTAGGTACATGGACTGACAGTTTAATATTGAAACCTCAAATGTAAGTATGGTCCTGCAGGCGATTTAGACACTTGTGAGGGCAAGCTACTTCAGAAAAAATGGATTTTTCTTGTGTGTCAGCCTTTGATAATTTATTTAACCTTAATGTCACACTGAAATTGATGTTTTTTAACTGTAAATACACTCAAGGACTAAAGTACAGCATTACTGACACAAGCCATTCATTAGTTGTACCACCCCTGCAAAGTCCATAAAAGCTTATTTGTTTTCACCTTCAGGACATCAGAGGAAAAAGTAATCATTAGCCGATTATACAATTATAAAGAACTATTATTTAAAGTGACCTCTACTATAGAAAATAAATGCTTGTTCTCCTTATCCTTTCAGTCTAGCTTTTCTTTACAAGAGAAAGAATGATATTTGTGCCTTTATTACAGAAGCGTAAGTCATACATGAAGAAATTACATGTTATTTGTAGCTCTGCCTAATAAGTCCTTCATATACATTTACCTTCTGCTTATCACACTATTGAAGAGGGTGGACTTACAGATAACACAGAGGATTTTAACTGTCTAACTCTTAATTGACAATCCATAGACTTGTCTTTCTTTCCTGCTATGAAATTCATTCATTCATTTTCCAAGCCACTTAATCCTAATTAGAGTCGTGGGGAGGCTGGCGCCCATCTCAGTCGACTCTGGGTGAGGGCGGGGTACACCCTGGACAACTCACCAGGCCATCGTAGGACCAACCCACACACAACTATTCACACTCACACTCACATCCAAGGGTGATTTGGAACAGCCAATTAGCCTACTGTGCAAGAGCATGGGGACAACATGCAAATTTCACACAGAAACGCCTGAAGCCGGGAAGCGAATGCAGGCCTTCTTGCTGTGAGGCAGACGTGCTAACCAATGTGCCACCATGCCCTCTGCTATGAAAGAAAGAAAGAAAGAAAGAAAGAAAACTAAGCAACTCTTTTTTGTTACCCATGAAATGGCACAGTTATATTTGATAAATAATTGGAAATATTGGAGCTAAGCGCCATGCAAGTGGAGCACCAAACTTAAAAGAAACTGATATAGCATTGATCTGATTATTTTTTGTATTGTGAACATTGTGTCTGTATGTCCCTTCGTATGTATACATGTGGGAACCTTGTGGTGATATTTTTATATCCGTTATATAACCGTTGTAATGGGAATGAACGTCTGAGTGATGGTAACTTCTTTTACTCTATCTTCCCCTCCAAACTGTTACTTGTGTCAAGCCATAAAATAAAATAAACTTTTTTACCAACATAAACAGAATATCAGTGCCCTTGAATATCAGACATATGCAGTAGGCATCGTCGTTTTTTAGCTGCCAAAATAAACTATTACTAATGCATTACTCATTTGAATAGAAAGGCTTTTAATCACACTGAGGAAGCGCATGACATTTCTGGTGGGTATAACGTGCTTACGGAAGTAAACCTAGCCAGTGGACTGGCATCTCGCTACCCTGTGGTGATATTGGGTTTCCATTAAAGAAATCTTATCTCAATAGCATAACTTTCAGAAAATACCTAAACTTTGGGGAGGGGGCGGTCATAACATGGTGATTAAATGACCTTACATCATCGATGGCATCATCAAAACAAATTCACATTGAAACCTTTATATGAATTAACTTTTTTCAGAGCTCCGCTTTCAGACAGTGCCTAAATCTTTATATTATATCTGATCATTTCTACTTGAAAAACAAACCAATCAACCAAACCATTAGGCTTAGGACGACTCACAGATAACCCAAAGAAGTGCTCTGCTTTTTCCTTTTAAATTACTGAATGAGGTGTGCTCACTGTATATTTCTCCATTAATTTTTTGTTCTCCAGATACTCATTTCCTCTATCAATCCAAAGACATGCACATCCCATCCAGAACACAAATGTTTTTCGAATGTTTGTACGATGCTTTAATATGACTGTTTGCAAACAGAATACAAACATCAGACAAATAACAATAAATGAGGCCAGGTAATGTTCCCATGCAAACATCATGGAAACATTTACAAACAGACAAATGGGGGAAATATTACATGAACAGCTGAATAAAGTAGCATTCCAAAAGGTAAATAAACATGTTAATGAAATGTTTTTGGGTTTTTTTGACATTCTAATAAATGATGAACATTCTTTTAATGTTTGGACTCTTTGTTTGGACGTTTGCTTCCAATAAACAACAATATGAACTAATACCATTGTAATTAGAATCAATATGTATGCTTCTCCGACTGAAAAAAAAGTTTAATTTAAATGTAATTAGTTTAAACCCTTGTGTGCATTCGCTCCCAGACACGCATTATTGGCTGGTGATCACTTTGAGTGAAAGGGAGGTGAACATATGCCATCCATTTTAACCTGTTTGACCATAAAGGCTAGTTTTTTGTTGTTGTCACCACAAGCCTGAGTGGATGTCTCGTACATTGTTCTTCTTTGTGCCTGTTTGTTTGTGCCCTTAAATAAACAACACCTTCACTCCTGTACCCGTGTTGCCTGATTGCAGAAACCATGACGCCCACTTTCAAAACTACAGGCGGGTTCTTCACAACAAGCAGATAAAGTCGTGTTTGGTGAAAAAAAGGCTAATTCTTGAATAGATGCTTACCATCAAATACTCTAATTCCATATTTTCCCCCACATTTTCATGGAATTTGTCTATAATTAATTACAAATGGCGTTAACGGGAACAGCATGAGTCACTTCCAGCTGACTCACACTGGATACAATGTGCTTTTCTCCAGGCCTCAAAATAGTTTGAATGAATTATAAAACAATTAGTACATTTACATTTTGAATGATACGAAGAATTATTCAGACCTTTGTGGGTGTTATCCACCTTGTCCTATGGCCTTGGCCAATAAAACCCCCTTAATCTGAATTATTTTCCAAAGTAAACTTCTAGTCACTGGATAATTGCTTATTATCCCGAGGTAGCAAACCAATAAGTCTGTGCCAGATGCATGTTCTAAATACTAAAAGATTTAGCATTATGTTTGCCTTTAGGGAACAGTCCACACACAGACTATAGTGAATTAATGTGAGTGATAAATATGGCAAGCAACTGATTTGTTGATGTAAGGCTTAGAGTTGGGGGTAAAAAATGTAATTTAGTCATTATGCTTTATGGAGGCATGGTTGGCTTGATGGTGCAGGGGGCATTGCAACCCCCAGGGATGAGGGTGATCCGCTTTCACTGCAACACAACTCATCCCCCCACACTGACTGAACACCATCCACCCAATCACAGCCACTTCATCAGAATTAAATCTTATCAGTTGAGTTATAATGGGATAAACTTGTTATTCTTAGCTTCCTACCTAAGGCTTGTCTGCTGACTAGATAATTCAGTTTTCATTAGTGTTGTTCTTGTATTTCTTAACAGCAGGCTATTTGTGCTTGGTACTTATTAGGTAAATGTATAATATACATTATCACAAAATAAACCTCTGCAGGGTGGTGTGGTGTTTACTCAGTGATAATGAACATTTTGCTGTACCTCTTTAATTTATTGCACAAAAACTTACAAAATATTGATTTATCAATTATTTTATTGCTATTAACATGTTCCATAGCAATGATCCATTATACTTAAAAATAGTCTGTTATTAAGAAATAACAGACCATTGGCTATCCTTATTAACCAACCAAAATCAAATTTTCAAATGAATTGTCTAATGTGTAAGTGATGATAGGTGACACAGCGTTTGGTTATCATAAAACAATGCACATGTTGTAATCCCAAGTGCCCAATCATTCCAGATTAGGGTCCAAATCCAGCACCACCCTGACCAGTATAAAGTGGTTACTCAGGATGAATGAATAAATTAAATTTAAGAGTGTTTTTTACTCCAGCAACATACAGTTAGGTCCATAAGTATCTGGACATTGTCACAATTTTCTGAATTTTTGCTCTGTACTCTATCACAATGGATTTGAAATGAAGCAGTCAAGATGTGATTGCGGTGTAGACTTTCAGATGTAGCTTAATTAGAATCATTAAAATCAGAATCAGAATCCTTTATGGATCCTGGAGGAAATTGTGTGCACACAGTGTTATGGGAATTAACACATTTTAAGGGAATTAACAGAAGAATTGCATTAACATTTTTGGAACAGCATCCATTTTAAGACACAATCTCCCATCATTAGGCTAATAAAATAAACACACATCAGAGGGATGGCAGAATGTTTAGCCAAATCAACAATTTGGTACATTTTAAATGATTCTAATAGGTTTAACATATTCAAACATATTCTCTCTCCCAAAAGTACAGCTAGACCCATGTTTACATGTGTCAGTAACAAGTTAGTAACAAAGTTTATTCTCTCCTCTTATTTATTTTACACTCTGCTTTGTGCAATTTGAAAAGTTGGTGTTATATTTGATTGTCATACTCAATGTAATGTTTACATGATATCCGTTTGCACTGAGGTTACATGTTGATTATGGAATATCTCCTGTGTGGATCTCAGTAGCATCATTTCACATTAAATACTTTATGTTTACCGAGGGGATAAAGTATCTCGAGTACCTATTCTAACAGTTGATATATTAGAATTGAATTTATAGGTAGGTTAAGTAGGGTAAGTTAGGTAAATATCGGCAGAAATAGTGATACGAAGGTGAGAATAGATTGCAAAAGGGCTTATTTTGCATCACACTTTGCAATGCCGGGCAGTGGTGGCCCGGTGGTCGGGTGCTGGATTACTGATCCCATGGGCGGGGGTTCAAACCCCACTATCAACAGGTTCTAACTGCTGTCCCCCCAGTGCAGCTAACTGGGTTATCAAATACCGGCCATGTCTCTCACAAAAAAAAAAACATTGCTGATTTTCGTCAAGAGTAGGCTGAGATTAGGCGTATGGGGTTTTTTTTGTTCAAGTGATCAGTAAGAAAAGTGGCTCTACAAAATGTGAAATTGTGAGTGTTTTGTTTTGTCAAAGAGGAGGAACTAAATGAAAGGTCATGTTATGAGAAACACACCACGACTACTGTTATGATAAACTGATAATTTATTTTGTTCTGGGAAGCCATTGGTTTGAGCTGAAAAGATTTTCACACAAATGAGCTCTGCATTATTTTTGTTCAGGGCTGTGGATTTTATGTAGTATTTCCTGAACATTTGAAGCTAAATGGCTGAAACATTGCAGAAAGTAAGTTAATCTTACAAGATCAGTGTGTGTGTGTGTGTGTGTGTGTGTGTGTGTGTGTGTGTGTGTGTGTGTGTGTGTGTGTGTGTGTGTGTGT
>JAQMYF010000003.1:10599190-10616445 GCA_030014195.1 Neosilurus mollespiculum | reverse complement strand
CTAATATTTTTTTATTATGTATATATATATATAATAAAAAAATATTCGGCAGTAGGTACACTGTAGAATAACAGTTTAATGCTGGCAACTCTACATATCATTTATCGGAAATTTCTGCTGTACAAATGAACTTGGAATGAGTTGTGACTATAAAATAATAAAATATTAGGAAAATATGGCATTAATATACATTTGAAGTACTGCTGGCAAAGAGCTGCTGAGAGACACAATACCTTTAGTTTAATGACAACTGAGAATTATATGAAACAGTCATATATATAAGTATACATCTACATAAGGATGCATTATAGGAAAGCTTGATGTACAATAAAGTTCTACTTTATACTGAGGTTCAATGTTTATTCTTTCACCAGATTCCCCAGTTTATTTACATCATGTATACAGTTTTCCCTTACCTTAACCATAATTGATGAACTACAACACACTTGATGAAGTGTGCATTTGTTCTGCATGAGAGACTAATGCAGTAACAAGCAGTGGAATATTTTGGGTGACACTGACTCACATCGTTTGTTAGCTCTGGTGCAAAATTAAAGAAGCAGATATTTAACACCAAATATTTTAGACTTTTGATGGACAATAACCATCACAATCATACCACCGCAGTCATATGGACTTTGTAAACATTCCCATCCAGATTCATCCCCTTTCATTTAGCCGCAAGAGCATAATTGAGGTCAAGTATTCATTTTGGTAGAAAAGGCAACAGCCATACATACATAAGGCTAGACTGCTTATGACCTACTTTTGGATGGCAAATGAATGTTAAGGGGAAGCGGGAAGTGTGTCATTCAAAATGTGAAGTCATGCTGCGCTGTTGGATGCACAAATCGTTTTTTCAGTGGGACAGTGGGGCATTCACATGGAAGTAATGCAAAGTATGCCTATTTTCTATACATCCAGTTAATATTCTACATTTATTTAAAGGCTAGATTTAGATCTACATTGTCTTACAATGTAACAATACTGCAATTTTCATGTGGCTTACATAATAATGCATTGTTTATTTGCATATTTGCATTTTTGTGCACATAAGTGCTAAAACATTGTTATCATGATCATTGACTTGGTAGACTAAACATGACTCACAACACTGTGACCTGTAATACATGTATGCTCTCCTCTGTAATATCTCTCCAGTTTGTACTATATCTATATCTAAATAATTAAAAAGGGATTGATTTCTTTCATGTTTCATTATTCTGCAGTGTCCAGCGTGAGTTTATAAACTAAAAATATTTTACTATTCATCTTAAGAGATGGAGAAGGACAATCCACTGCGGAGTCCCTTAACAACAGCAGCCAACAGAGGAAGATTAATAGGAAATCTGTTAAAACCTTTCATCTGTGCTCCTTGTTTAATGTGTTTGTATAAAAACCTTTCCTCTGGCTCTGTTCTGTTTTTAAGTTGTTTTCTATGTATCAGCGACTGCATGATTTTATTTAATTTTTTAATTAAATAAAAAAATCCTTTAAAAAGAAGAATAAGAAAAAGAAGCAGTGATTTCAGATTTCAGGAATGAGTCCCATGAAAACAATCAGTGTCAAGTAGAAGGGTTTATGAGTACACAGTAGGGCTGCACAATATATTGAAAAATTACCTTAATCGCAACAAGAACCTCTGCGATATTCATAATGCAAAATACTGCATGAACTGCAATAAATGGCATATTTTCAATTGCTATGAATTCACACTTTGCAATAGATTTGGCCAATCAGAGGGAAGACGACTGCCCTTTCCTGCCCCCTGGATGGATGCTAGTTGCTGCAGTGGTAATGCAAACGTGAGTGTAGTGATGGGGGGAAATCTGTTAAAACCTTTTATCTGTACTCTCTGTTTAATGTGTTTGTAGAAAAAACCTTTCCTCTGGCTCTGTTCTGTTTTTAAGTTGTTTTCTATGTATTAGCGACTGCATGATTTTTTTTTTTTAATTAAATAAAAAAATTATTTAAAAAGAAGAATAAGAAAAAGAAGCAGTGATTTCAGATTTCAGGAATGAGTCCCATGTAATTAGGCGCAGTGTAATAAGACCTAGTGAATATTGAACACTTAAGTGAATACTCCTAAAACTCAAACGTTTGCCCATTTTTACATTATTAGAATAATGCGTGTTTTATACATGTTCTTTGATGGGCAATCCTTCTGTACCATACGGTCAAGCTGCTCCCACTGTTCCTCAATCAGGTTGAGATCCGGTGACCGTGCTGGCCACTCCATTATGGACAGAATACCAGCTGACTGCTCTAAATAGTTCATGCATAGTTTGGAGTTATGTTTTGGATGATTGTTCTGTTATAGGAGGACAGTGGCTTTATTCATATCCATCACAGGATATAGGAAAGGAGTAGCAGCCTTCCTTGTTCAAGAGCCACAAAAAGGAGTAATAGGTTTCCTTGTTCAAAATCCCTTTTATCCTCTACAACTCTTCCACTTTACCACCACCAAAGCACCGCCAGAACATTACATTTCCCCCACCCTTTTATTTGACAGATGGCATCAAATACTCTTCCAGTATATTTTATTTTGTACCTTACAAATGTCCTTCTTTGTAACCCAAAGTTCTTCAACTTGGATTTTTCTATCTATAGCACTTTTTTTCCAATTTCCCACTGTCCAATGTTCACGTTCTGTTGCTTATCTTAATCTTTTCCTTTTAGTGGCCAGTCTCAGGTATGGATTTTTTCCTGTGTAACTTCAGGAGTCGCCTCTTCACTGTTGAAGCTGAGACAGGTGTTTTGCGGGTACTATTTAATGAAGCTGCCAGCTGAAAACCTATCAGGCATCTGTTTCTCAAACTAGAGACATGTTTGTCCTCTTTCTCAGTTGTGCAACGGGGCCTCAGACTTATCTTTCTAGCCTGGTTAAAGCAAATTCGTGCTGTTCTGTGAAGGGTGTAGTACTTAGTTCTTGGCAATTTTTCTCGTGGAATAGCCTTCATCTCTCTGACCAAATATAGACTAAAAAATTTCAGAAGAAAGTTATTTTTTCTGGCCATTTTAAGTGTATAATCAAACCCACAAATGCTGATTAAAGCCTGAAGAAGCCCCATTTTATTGCTTCGTTAATCAGCACAACACTTTTCATCTGGGCTGACATAATTGCAAAAGTGTTTTCTAATTATTAATTATGCTTTTAACATGACAAACTTGGATTAGCTGACACAATGTGCTACTGGAACACAAGTACAATAGTTGCAGAAAATGGGCCTCCTGTATGCTTATTTACAAATTACTTAAACATCCAGCAGTTTTCACCTATAATAGTCATTGCAAACATGACAAGTGTCTAGACTGTGTTTCTAAGGCTGTACTATGAGACTGCATGTATATAGTATGTAGGCTGTACTGAGAGACTGCATGCATGGTGACTATGTGGTGATGCTTTTGCCACTACCAGAAGTCACTGCCTGTGTGCCATGGCAGCCCCAGTACTGAACAAGCTGTCTATCTCCATATGCATATCTATGGGCCTGACACACAGCCCATCTTCCAGTTCTTCCTGAAGGTGTTCAGTGAAGTTGAGATCAAGGCTCTGTACAGGCCAGTCCAACCTCTGACCTCACAACATCGGCATGCTAGAACAGGTTTGGGCCCTGTGGCTCCAGTAAAAGAAAATTGTAGTTGTGCTTCTATTTTTTCTGCAACAGAATATGATGTTGGAACAATAAAAGCAGTAATCAATCACACAGATATTTAAACTAACCAAAATTATTTACATTAAGTAAACATTAAATATTTTTGTGGGGATGAGTACTAATTTTTTAAGCCAACATTTGATTGCAACTTAAACCTTTGGCCATAGGGTACATGTGGATTTTTTCATTAAAATGTTTTGTTTATTAATTAGGGGCCAAACACCAAAGGTACACTTTAAGCTCCTTTTAAACAGGATTCTGACACGGGCACTTGAGCCGGGGCAAGTTGTTCTGGCGCAAGTGCCAATGTACAAACTATTTGTTTCAGAATAACTTGACACCAGTGGGCGCAACTTGCTCGCCTTTTCAAGGTGGTGCAATTTGTTCCAGTACATCTTGCTCCAGGTGTAACTTTCTGTCTGAAAATAATCAGTGTCAAGTAGAAGGGTTTATGAGTACACAGTAGGGCTGCACAATATACTGAAAAATTACCGTAATCACAACAAGAACCTCTGTGATATTCATAACACAAAATACTGCATGAACTGCAATAAATGGCATATTTTCAATTGCTATGAATTCATACTTTGCAATAGATTTGGCCAATCAGAGGGAAGACGACTGCCCTTCCCTGCCCCCTGGATGAATGCTAGTTGCAGTGGTGGTAATGCAAACGTGAGTGTAGAGATGGTGGAAATGACAGAACTCATAAAGCTAAAAAGAACAGCATGTCTCTTATTTGGAAATACTTTGGTGGCAAGAAGGATGACATACTACAAGCACAAGTACTCTGTAAGTTATGCCTAAGACATGTGGCAACCGCTAGAGGAAATAGCCATTACATATCATATAGACTCCATAGCCATTACAGATCTGTACAAAGAGTTAAAAAAATCTAGCAGCAGCATGAACAAAACTACAAACTTTCCATCAAGTAGCAGCACAACAGTCCTACAAGCATTCATCAGAATCTTACAACTCCTTATGGGAAAACTTCAAAGTACCACAAAATAAAAAACAGAGGCAGCCACACATTACTTAGCCAAGGGCATTATGCCTATAAATACAGCAAACAGGGCGGGTTTTGTGAGTTTGATTAACAAAATAAAAGGAAAATAACAGATTCCATCACAGAATTAGTTTTCCCAAGTTGCTATTCCACAAATGTACAAAGACAGTTATGTTTGAACTGAGTCTAGTCGAGAAGTTCGCAAGTACTACAGACCTTTGGTTTAGCCGTACAACAAAGCTCTACACCAGTTTTATTGAATTTCCTCAGTGAAGACTTCAAACTGAAGACCAGATGCTTTGAGAAGGTGTGGTTGGACACAGGCTGCATCCCACTATCAGTAAGTTTAAACTCGGGAAATAAACTGACCTGCTTGTCTTTGTAATGATAGCCTACATTACAGTCTTAGTGTTTTGTAATGAGTTTTGTGTGGAATATGATGATAGGTAATAATGAAAGATATTGTGCACATTTTTACTCAAGTAAGGCAGATGAAATATGAACAGCAGAGACATTATATTCTATAGCATGTGGCATTATTAAATGTTCGGTACATGCACATACAAGTAAAGCTACTAGATGGTAGGTTACTGTAGTCAGTCTTGTAATAAAATCTACAATATATACAGTAGTGTGCAGTGAAGATTATACACCACTACTTTTTTCTAAAAGGGCTCCTAATAAAAAGGAGTAAAGAGTAGGCAATGCCAAAAAAATCATTGCGACAAGTATACTGAGGTAAAAGTATAGCTAATAAACAAAGACATTGAAAATATCAATTTTTCAGAGAAATTGAAAGGTGTCGCGAATTTTATTTTATTTTTTTATTTTTGCATAGCATGAATGAACTTCAAACCATATGGAATGGTTTAGCAAGTGAAGAATTTAAAATATACTGTAGTGTGCAGTGATGATTATACACTTAACAAAATGAAGATAAATCAGAATCCAAGTACTACTAAAGTATTTATTTTATGTAATATTGGATCAAATTGATGAGAATAAGTAAACAAACAACAATATATAGTAATAACAAAAATAACATTCTCTTTTTTGAGAAAAAAAAATGTCAATATTTATTGTGGCCACCCTTTACTTTGTTTACAGCATTTAACCTTTCAGGCATAGTGTTCACATATTTTTTTATTTCTTCACTCGCAAAACCATTCCATATGGTTTGAAGTTCATTCGTGGTATGCAAAAGTAACAAAAATTAAATTTGCGACACTTTCAATTTTTCTGAAAAATTGTTATTTTCAGTGTTTTTGTTTATTAGCCATACTTTTATCAATATACTTGTCAGAATTATAATTTTTTTTGTTCTCATTGCCTACAATAACATTGTTCAATACATTTTCATCAAAAAATTATAGAAAAGTTTTTTTACTTATTTTTATTCGGAGCCCTTTTTGACAAAAGTGGTGCATAATCTTCACTGCACACTACTGTATTTCATTTTATATTTTTAACCTGTAGATTACAAGCATAAATATTTGGGTTGTGTATTGTCTTCTTCCTACTCCCCAGAATATGATGTTAAAGATGATGGCCACATTGCTCAGGCTGTTGTGCTATGCAAGAAGCTGGTGGGACATTTATCTCATAGCTGGAAACAGAAGGTGGCACTGAAGAAAGCACATCAGGAGCACTAACACCCAGAGCACTGACTCATCAAAGAATGCCCAACAACGTGGGGTTCCCAGGAAAAGATGATTGAGAGAGTTTTGGACCAGCAGTGGGCCTTAGGCAACATCCTCTCAGCAGACAGAAAATGCCACCTGGCAGGTCCTGGATGTTATTGAATCTGTAAACCAGACATTACACTCTCTGAAAGAATGTATAGATATTCTTTTAGGTGAGAGTTACGCAATCTGGAAACCAGTCCTTCATCTAATGAAGACTTCTGTTTTTGAAGAGAAGAAAGAAGACTGGAACCGGACTACACGAGCACCTCTCCTGACAACCCTGCAACTGATGAACATATCGACATGACTTGTTTCATGAATCCCAAATTCAAAAGTTAGTCCCACTGAAATCATAAATAAACGTACTCAGAGTCAGACTAAGCTCTTTGGATAAGTCATTCATAGTTTAGCTTTTTACTGCATGTAAACATTTAATTGAACTGAACTTGGACTCAGCGCTCTGCACATGCTCCGTGGTTCTAGGTGCGGGCTTTAAACTTGAAGTAACAAAAGAAGCAAAATAAACAAACAGGGAGGAATTATGTCTAGGGACATTTATTCTTGGACTGCGGAAGAGACAGGGTTCGTGTTGTACCAGCTGAAAGAGTTTTTTTTTTTTTTTTAAATACAGGCAGTAAGAGTACACCAAACAATCATATGGTTTTTTTTTAAGTGGCAGAACATTTGAACGATGCTGGTTTAAAAGAACGTGTATCTGTGTTTGGTGAGAAACATCCATTCATTCATTCATTCATTCTCTGAACCACTTAATCCTAATTAGGGTTGCGGGGAGTCTGGCGTCCATCTCAGCCAACTCTGAGCAAGAGCAGGGTACACACTGAACAGCTCGCCAGGCCACTGCAGGGCAACACACGCACACAACCATCCACACTCACACCTAAGGACAATTTGGAACAGCCAATTAGCCTACTGTGAACATGCTAACCACTGCGCCACCATGCCGTCCTCACCAGAATCAGTCCGACTAAAACACAAGGAAAAATAACAAAACAGCTGGACATAATCAAGTTTCTTACCTAAACTCCCTTCATCATTTTGTGATGCATATTTCACTCTGCAAGTTTTTTAAAGTGACACTGCACTGTATTAAAACTACTCTTTCTACCTCTGTGAGATCGCAACCGTCTTTAAAATGACACTTTTAATTGTATTAAATGTTATATTTAACTAAAAGTTAGTTTATTTAAAATCTATTTAATTTAAAATGAATGTGAATAAAAACACCCTAAAAATATCTAGTGACAATCACGTTATGGAGACTGTACTGTTAGGATTTTGAGTCACATTCTCTAAATAGTTGTTTAAGTAAAGAGATATAACCAGCAGAGGTGCAGGAAGCCCTGTTTAGTACATAGACAGAGCACAGCGGAGCAAAATAGATAAACATCTCCAAGCATTTCTTAAAAAAAAAAAAAGTGCATGAAAAATAAAAATAATGCGAGTCAGAAAAAAGGAATGTACATCAATACAAGAAAGTGGAGTGCAGTAAAGAGGTATAAAGCAAAGCCCTAGTTATTAGAGAGAGGCATGAGGGGCATAACAGTGATAATCTCTGTGCATTTCATTAAAAAATTAAGCATATCAAAAAAAACAACAAAAAAAACCAAAACACAAATCCAAAATAAAATGCAAACGAGATTGTGCAGCACAAGAAAAAAATTAACTCACATTAATATATTTAAGCATGTGAATTGTACAGAGTGAATCGGTCCAATTCTCAGCTCAAAACGGGACAGATTTGCAAACATTTAGCTGTTTTGGTCTGTGATTTAATAAAAAGTGCAATATTAAAAAGTCAAAGTGGGCATATCACTAAATATTGTAGCAAAGTTGGACATACTTCAGCCAATAAATCGATCCCTATGTTGGCTTTTATATTGGGACAAACAGTAGTCCAGTTAAATGGTCAGGTCAAGTTATAACAGTATGGAAATGTACACAGTAAGTTAGATCCACTGGCTTAGTGGAAACTTCACAAGGTCAGACACAGCTGAGTAACTAGCCAGGAAGTATCTCTAAATACCTGTAAGTAGTTCACCCTCAGCCCTACGTTCACCCTTTTTAGTACCTCAGGAAATGTTCTACACACACAAAGAACAGTACTTTACATACAGCCCTACAGTATGGGTAAGAAACAGTGTTTGTTCTCATGTTTGTTCTTTTACTTAACTACATTGTTGTAGATGTTTCCTTGTGCTAGTTTTGTTTGGCCAAGAAGTTACATTAGGGGATTCAATAGGTTTCCTAATATGGCAGCTTTGTATTCTTTGCTTTACTTATATCCCCCTTGTACTATAATACCCTTGTACCTCAACTAATTCGTGGGAAGAAAGAGTGGAGAGAAAGAGGAGAATTGTTTAAACAGTAGCAGTGAAGATGGTGTAGTATGGTTTAAATCCTTACATTTACATTCATAATTCTAACCTGTTTTCAGATTTTATTTATTCATTTCAACAATACATGTAATAAAAGATGATTTTGTTTATGAATCATTTTCTGGATTGTACTGCACTGTAACAGCAAACTCAAAACAGAAAGATGATAACACAGGATACTTCATACTTCAAGTAGTAGTTCATATCGTCATCGCAGTATTCAACAATGTTATCACGTTTTCCTAGAATTGTGCAGCCCTGGATATTAGGTTGTTTTGAGGGCTTTCACAGCAGGTTCTTCTCCAGTAGTTTGTTTGTGTTGTCCCTCTAGAACGATTTTAAAGTAACCATATAAATATTAAGGAAAGTGAGCACATCTTGCTATAGGCACAAGTTGTTCTGGGGCAACTTGTTCCCGTTGCTCGTGTAAATGCAGCTTAATAGATGGAGGATAGTCCAAAGTATCCAAACAGTGTAGTGCAATCAACAAGCCAAACTTCAAAGTACATTTTTTCGTATAACTTATGACAGTTTAGCTTGGGGTGAATATTATGATATTTTACCCTTGAATTGGGTTGATTCTATTGGATTTTTCACTGTTTTGCATTTTTCCAAAAAAGTCTAGTCCTAGATCATTGATTTTATCTCCACCAAATTTGGAAGTATCATCTTCAAAGGGTTGTGACCAAAAGTTACTGATAAAATTTTTCTAGTGCAAATATAATGTTTTTAAAAATAAAATAAACATGTATATCTACACCAAACTTGGTGGACTGACTCAAGAGTGCTCCCAGTGAGAGCCTAAAAAAATAATCCCATTTTACCACGAAGAAGAACTAGAATAAGAAGCAAAACCTTGTGATTACTCTTCAAATGTCTAAAAAACAAGTGCTATTTGCCTGAGTCCTAAAAAGGCTTATGCCTGTTTTGGTCCTGGTGTCCTAAATTATTGCCATTTACTGTTCTTTAATCAGATTCATTACCTTTTATGTCTGTGGCCTGAAAGACATTTAAAAGTTTATTTTAGTTCATATATCTTCCTGTTACCTGAAATAAGAACATTGTTGTCATTTCCTGTTATGAGATTGAATTAGACTGCAAACCAACCAAAGAGGAAGTGAGCTCTTACCTTGGTCAGTCTTTGGACAACTGACATGAAACGTACTGTGAGTACACTGTTACGTTCTTGACAAAATATCATCAAGTTTTCATGCCGGCTATCCACTTCCGGGCTACATGGCCGCTGCTTGTAGGCATAATTATTATTATTAGCTCTTTTTAAACCGATAGTTTATGTGTTGTGATAAAGTGCAGCCTGGTTGTTCTCATACAGCAACATTCAGTTGTTTGGAATACTTTCTCCATTTGTCCAAAATGTCCAAAACTCTAAAGAGGATAAGTCAATATTTATTCACATATAAACAGAAATACGGCCTGAAGTTAATAGCTTGCTCAGAATAAGTTACTAATTGAAGACCAGTCTATTTTTTTCTCAAGGTATGACACTATACTGCAGGAAAAACATTTTGTTCATGTGTTGCATTTTTTTTAATTAACTGTCTTTAACATTCCTCAAACCCTAAAATAAATACAATGAACATTTAACTGCCTTTGTTCAATCATGTCCATTTATCTTGAAGAGGACTTTTAGCTCCACCCACTTTCTTCAACCACATCATATTTTATATTCCTAAAAAGCTTAGTATCTGATATTTATTTCTTAAATTTATGTGCCAATATGATATACATGCATCCGTAACCCATATAAACCCCACTAATAGAGTGGAAACACATGAAACCATTTTATGCTTTTAAAACCCAGTTATGCAGTACTGTGCAAAAGCACATACAGAAGGAAATGCAGTACAGGAAAGGATACCTTCAGAGGTAAATCAATTAAATGTTCCCACATTAAAAATGGGAGGCAGGATGTAGTGTTTAGCACGTCCGCCTCACAGCGAGATGGGCCTGGGTCTGAGTCCCGGACTCGGTGTAGACTTTGCATGTTCTCCTTGTGCTTATGTGGGTTTCCTCCGGGTACTCTGGTTTCCTCCCACAGCCCAAAGACATGCACATTGGGCTAACTGGCGATTTCAAACAGCTCCTAGGTGTGAGTGTGAATAGCTTTGTGTGTGTGTGTGTGTGTGTGTGTGTGTGTGTGTGTGCGTGTTGCCTGCGATGGTCTGGTGAACTGTCCAGGGCGTACCCCACCTTTGCCCCATGTTGGCTGAGACAGGCTCCAGCCTCCTCCCAACCCTAATAGAGGATTAAGCGGGTTGGCAAAGGAGTGAATGAGTGAGAGAGTGCAATAAAACTGTTATAAAGTAGTGAACACTAGTCGTAGGGGCAAACTGGGCAGTTTGTTAAAAAGAAATTATCTGGTACTCTCTCACAGAACCTCTCACAGTTCTGGAGACTTTGACCGCACCTTGTTTTCCATGAATGATGTGCCAGACAACTAATTTGGTTTCTAATAAGGTTTTTATACTGACTTGATAAAGTAAAGTCATTAAAATAGGGAACGTAAAAGTGTGTGTGTGTGTGTGTGTGTGTGTGTGTGTGTGTGTGTGTGTGTGTGTGTGTTTAGATATGATCTTAGTTATTACCAAGGTACTACTAGTTCCCAGGTAATTTTATTTATTTATATATATAATTAAAAAAAAAAACCTGAAAATCTTTCATTCCAACAAAAAGTACATTGTAAATGTATTTATAACCAGCATTATCCAAGTACTAGATTCATTAAGCATTCAAATATATGCACATTTCCATAGCAACAATAACATTTAAATAAAGAAGAATAAAAATAATTTCAGATTTGTTTATATAAAGTTTGAAGATACAGAACGCCTCTCTTTTCCATTTCCCAATATTTAAAACATACCCACGGAAATTATGTCGGTGTTCTGGGTGTTGTACGGAACTGGTCCGAACACACACGAAGCTATTTTTATGTGAGAGGAAAAAAAAGTTTGAGCTGCTCGCGCTGGCCTGAAAGCCCAGTTACTGAGGCGAGGCAGTCACGCGCTCCCTCCTGAGACCCAGAGAAACGAGCACGCGCTTCATTCCCCTCAAAAAAAAAAACAATAAAAAAACGACCACTTCTTTAATCCTGTCACCTTCTACATTCCTTCAATTACCGTGTGAAGTAATAAATATGAAACTGACCTGCTGGTAGTTTACTTCCCCCGGTTTAAAGGCACTATCAACTGCTTGGAAATGGAAATTAACGTGAGGGAAGTTATGAAGCCAGTAAGTCCACCACGGGGCCACGTAGTCCTGTCCAGCGAACGCCATCCCGACCAAACAAATCCTCACCGTGCACTTTTACACCAAAGTAAACGAGCCGAACAGGAATGTATGCTCTCGGTAGTTTTAAAACTGTGCCAGACACCGCCTAAACACATTTCCCCTTTACCATAAGATACACAGGAGCTGCTAGACTCGGTCTACGTCCGTTATCCCGTGTTTATGCAGCGCGCGCTCGCACTCCGTGAACTTGCCTCAGGACCACTTGTGCTCCGCGCGCCGCGCATGCGCACAGAGGGAGCGCATGTTGGACTTCCTTGGTTATTATTTTTCTTTCAATGTTAATGGTTCTGGAAACAGTACCACATGTCTGTAATTCTGCATCAGTCTGTTATATATAGGATATGGTTTTATTTTAATTTAAGAATATTTTTGAAGAATTTTTGAACAGGTACAAGGAATTAGGTAATAACTGCTTAATAATCCTCATGAACTGTCGTTTCAGTGACCTGGATATGAACCATTTTAATCAAAAATGGCAGCAAAATAGGTTTTTATTATCTGAGCTGTTTATGAAATCTGTGTGGGGGTGAGTGGAGGCACTGGCGAACGTGTGTGTGTGTGTGTGTGTGTGTGTGTGTGTGTGTGTGTGTGCAGGGTTGCCAACTTTGGGTACCTGGCTAGAGTGAGATTTGTTGCCACGGGTTTAATCGCACATATGCACACTACATCACAAACACATATATGCAGTCAGTTCACAATCACTCACTCACTTGTTTGCTGAAGTGCTTAATCCTACTACTAGGGTCGCAAAGGCAGGAGCCTATCTTAGCCGACACTGGGCGAGGGCTGTGTGCACCCCAAACAGTTTGCCAGACCATCAGAGGCATGTTAACTAATGTTACCTCTTGGAAATTCAGTTAAATCAGCCACAATTTCTTTCTGTAACCATTTCCTTACTCCTGTTCCCAAGTGTCAGTGACCCTGCATTTGGCGTGCTGATGTCAGTAATTAGTGTCATCTTGATTTTTTTTTTCTCTTAAAAGTGTATGCCTTTGTTTCCTAACACTGGATATCCAACTTTTCCACTTTATATGAATCGGTGCCAAATTTTCACACATGCACAAGATTGCTCCTCTGGAATTTTTTATTATTGTTATTGAAAACAGATGCAGAACCAAAACAAGATATAATACAGGTGAATAAGAGACACTAAGCTGGGAGCTGGGGTGGCTTCACAGGCCAAAATGAACTGATGATGGAAAATAAAACACACTGATATAAAGCATATTGCCTGATTGTCTGACCTTCGCCTGTGTGCTCTTGATATTGGATTAGGTTTTGGATCTCTTCTCCTGGCTTCATCTAATAATCCTGCATATTCTTCTGCATCTTTGCATCCACCCTCATTTCTGGTTTAGCAGCCTTGTGACAATTGCTTTTCATTCAAATCCTGAATCCGTTTAATCCTGCTAGAGTCAGGGCGCGGCTGAAGCCTATCCTAGCTGACTATGGGCGAAGGTGGAGTACACCCTAAACAGCTAGTCAGTCCATCGCAGGGCAACACACCCACACATAGCCATTCACAATCACACCTAGGGGCAATTTGGAACAGCCAGTTAGCCTGATATGCATGGCTTTTGACTGTGGGATACTACTCACTCTCAGATATAGTTTATAACAGCATAAGTAGTGAGAAAATAAAGTTTTGACAGCTCAGGGCTGTGGTGCTTCACTGTAAATTGTACTAACTAACTTACCAAAATAGTGGAGAGGCAGAGGTGTCTGCTGGGGGGCATAGCCAATCTGTCTTAGATGATATCTATGAGGAGGAACATTGGCGTGTGCCAATCATGCAATAATCATTAAACTTATCCTGTGTCAATGACTGATTCTAATCAAGAAGGTCTTGGGTTTGATTCCCAGGCTTGGTGAGGGCATTTCTATGTGGAATTTACATATTCTCCCCGTGCTTGCATGGATTTCCTCCGGGTACTCTGGTTTCCTCCCACAGTCACAAGCCATGCATATTAGGCAAACTGGCTTTTCCAAATTGCCCCTGGGTGTGAGTATGAGTGTAAATGGTTGTGTGTGTGTTGGCGCTGCAGTGGTCTGGTGAGCTGTTTAGGGTGTAGTCCGCTTTTTTTGTCCAGTGTCACCTGAGATAGGCTCCAATCTCTCTGTGACCCTGATAGGATTAATAGGATTCATCAAATCAGTGAGAATGAATATTCACTATTATTTACTTCACCTTTTATTGGCTGATGATGCTATGGCTGATGATGTGTGCATTATTAAGGGTGTATACAGACTTTATGCATAGTGTTCAGGGGTTAGGTTCTTGATCCTCTGTGATGCTGATGGCCAGAATAATAAAAAAAAGGAATAAATAAATGAGCGAGTAAATATGTGTTATTGCCTTTATTATTATGCTCAGTAGTTTGTTACACTTAAGGGATTTGGTCAAAGTACTAACACTCAAAAGTTTTGTATAATTTATTGATTATGCATGTATAACACAAGAATAATTGCTCTATCAGAAATGTAATCTGAGGCCAGAGGTGTGGTAGTAATGTTTATTTCAAGGGGGTAACTTCCTGCGTGCACCATTTTTATGCTTCTACACTGTTCAGACATTTTCTGATTTTTATAAAGTGTTTACTTCAATTATACAATGCTTGTCTAAGCACAGTCAGGGTTTGAAGTGTTCATAACACCTGATTTTTTTTAAAACATGGAGCATAGCCGTGCAGTAAGTTTAGCATGTTTGAAATACACTGCGAGTTTTAAAGGACGCTGTGTGAGATTGCATCGCAAAAGACCAATTTATTGTATCCAGGTCACGTCGAGTCTCAATGGATCAGGGTATTAGGCCATATCAAAATCTATCCCGTAGGCTGTCTCACAGATATGGAGCTCTCATTGCGAGAGAGACTGAAATGCTGCCTTAAGGCATGTTATCAAAGAACAGAGTGTGCATAAATAAATGAACTGACCTTCATATAAAATGAACGGGACACTGATCATGTTGGTTAAAAATCTATTTGACCTCTATGAGGTCACCCCTATTACCTTTCCTTGCACTCATTCTCATCTTACACTTGTCCCACTGCATTTATGTCACTTGTTCCTTTGTGCGGTGTTCCTGTGTTTGTTTAGCATGAAGTCCCATGCTCCTGGAGGTACAGCATGCATCCATTTCAGCTCTTCATTCTCTTTCCACTCCTGTCATATTCTAATATTATACATGGATGGACTGTTTTTAAAAAAATAAACTTTATTTATTTATTTGTTTGTTTATTAATTATTATTATTATTCTTACAATTCATCCTAACTTACAAGCTGTTATAATTACAGCCAATCATTTACACCAGGGTGTCACTTTGAGCAGCATGGCCCAACATGCACCAGACGTTTTATTTCTGTGCAATTAGGTAATTAGGAAAAATACACCATTTTGAGCAGAAGATACTATAGCACATTAACATCAAAGCTACAATAAAGAAGGAGGTTTGTGCGATTAATAATTAATAATCCACTGAAAGCTGAAATGCATGCCCACCTTCAGAATGGAGCTGAAATCTCCCACAGGTTCTGAGTATAGTCATGCTGAGTGACAGATGAGCTTGGAAGTGAAAGAAATCCCAGACATCTGGAGCCAAAGTAATGAGATTTGAGTGCAAGTAAACAAAAGCTAATAATACAAAATTACAACCAACAGAGGGGTAAAATCAAACCCTGTAAAACTGACCCAGTTCCTCTTCAAATAAACTTATTTTCCTCTAGTGGTAAATTATTCCGAATGACTCATGGTAGATCATTTAACCTGACTTGGTCACTAAAGGATAAGGTCATCAGGAATACATAGGCAGGACAGCAGATTAAATACGGGTGTTGACCCCATGAACAAGGTTGTTCAAGGTTGACATCTGCTGGACAAAAGAGGCAGTTCAATTAATTATGACTATGGTAATACCATTCCAGAATTATAGGATGTGAACCAGTATCTCACCCCTTACCTGTAGCATTGGAACATGAAGCTGAAAAAGACTTTTAATATAAATGTTTATTATTATTGTATTAATGAAGCTGTTTTGCACTCACTAAATTGTAAACCTACAAACAAATAATCTTAAGATTATAATTAAAGCTTATAATATCAGTGGAAAAAGATCTTCTTCCTCATTACTGCACATTAGAAAACACATACTCCTGTGTGTGATTTTGTATATTTACATGTTTTTCTCATGCATTCATGGTCAGATAGTTTCATTGATAAACTATTGTGAAGGGAAAGCATGTGATAAAAAGGAAAGAGCTGAAGTCATCGGCGCTGTCTGCTTTCAAGGTCATCAATCATCTCAGTAATATTGTGAACATGATCCCACTGAATTTCAAATATTGGTTGGTGATCCCCTACAGAGCCTGTGTCCCTCTCTGTCCTTGACGTGCCACATACCTTCTAGGAGATGAGCATATTAGGTTGAATGCACTATATTATCCAGTTATATAAGCTTCAGTAACAGAAAGCCCAATCGTATATGGTTTATTGATATACATATATGCTGTAAGTTACATGGATCATTAACCTGAATGAGCTAGTATTATTCATTTTTTTAAATGCTAATTCTTTCTTTTTATCTTTTTATTCAAATGAGGGTACGCTTGAAATGCATCAGAAATATTTTGAGCTCACTCAGGTGCTAAATCCTAATATAATACATTCTGGAGTAAAACAAGAATGAGATATGAGACAAATGAATCCACTATGTGCTGTTATGAAATAAAGTTGATGTTTTTTTTTTTCAAAAACAAAAAAGAAATGTATTCCTATTATTAGTCAAAAGATACAAATGCACTTGCAATTAATGATTAATTATTGAACATCAAGCCACCTCATCTCCTTGTCAAAGTCAATACGCTCCATATGCTTGCTCATTTTTCAAGAACTGGTGGTTCACTTTCTGCTTTATACACCTCCCTCCTTGACAGGGGTAACAATAAATGTATTGATATAGTCAGTGTAATTCACTTCACCTGTCAGTGGTCATAATGTTTTGAACTATGAATTTACTACCCCCTTTGAATTATAGCTAATTTGTGTAAATTATTCATTCTCACCCTATCTCTAAGGGAGGACCTGCCACCCTGCGAAGGAAACTCCTTTCAGCCACTTGTATTTGCGATCTCGTTCTTTTGGTCACTACCCAAAGCTTGTGACCATAGGTGAGGGTAGGAACGTAAATTGACTGGTAAATT
>JAQMYF010000003.1:10576981-10599090 GCA_030014195.1 Neosilurus mollespiculum | reverse complement strand
AGCTATGTGTTGAGGTGAGCCCAACTATATCTAGTCGGTATCTCTCAACCTCACACACCAGCTCAGGCTCTTTCCCCACCAGAGAGGTGACATTCCATGTCCCAAGAGCCAGAGTCAGTAGCCGAGGATCGGTCTGGCAGACCCCACACCTTCGGCTGCTATCCGGCTCACATTGCACCCGACCCCTATTGCCCCTCCCAGAGGTGGTGGGTCCATGGGAGGGAGGACCCATGTCTCCTCTTCGGGCTGGGCCAGGGCGAGCTCCATTAAGTCCCTCCCCCCAGGCCTGGCTCCAGGGGGGGACCCTGGTAACCCGCATCCGGGCAAGGGAAACTGTGTCCTTGTAATTGTGCTCATAGAGGTCTTGTGAACTGCGCTTAGACTGGACCTTGGGTGACCCTACCAGGGGCATAATGCCCCCGTCAACATAGCTCCCAGGATCATTAGGACACGCAAACCCTCCACCATGATAAGGTGGTGATTCGAGGAGGGGCAATTTAGATTGTGTAAATTAGAAGAACAATATTGAGGTAAGCCGTTAGGTGTGCCACCTTGGAGTTTGGTGGTACAGATTTGCACCACCGTGGCAACTCCTGAGTGTGAATACAGCTGAATACTCAGTGTGTACTAACCTTGGTTAAGTACGTACCATCCGCCTGCCTCTTTATATATGTTCTATGTGTATGCGCGATTACAGTGCATACAACTCAGATGTACTCCGCCGCCATCTTACCTGTCCTTTGACTCACACTATCAACAAAATGATAAAAAATACTTGACTGGCAATGCAATTAGCAATAGTATTTTTGCAGTGATACACCTGTTTTCTCTAAGGACAGGTCTCTGCTCCTTCTAGCAACGTAGCTAAAGTAAATAAGTCAACCACACCCAGACTAAAGTAAATTAGTCAACCACACACTGCAAAGCATGCTGCTTTGCCAAATCAAAGATGATTGTACATTTTAATCTAGCATGCTAACATGCCAGCATCACTAACCTTACACCAATTCTCTTATTTCACTCTTGCAATAATTAAGAATGTTGATAAGGTAAAGTTCATCCTAAAGCCATTTACTTAACAAACTAATAGTGGTATGAGTATTGTGGATCATCTAGAAAGTAACAGCAATAACTTTCTAGAAATTTATTATATATTCCTTATTACCTTAGCCCTAAGTGTTAGCTAGCGTAAAATGGCAAAAATTACATTACACAATCATTTCTCAAATACAGTTCTACAGTTGGTACAGATCCTTTTGTATGCACAATTTCACAGAGAGTCCTGCGTTGAACTGGCCCAAGTTGGTATACCTGTCAGATGAAAAATGTTTGGCATGCACTAAAGTCTGGTTCCACCAGCCATGGCTGCAGTTTGTTTGGTCTGTAACGGCGTGGCTGCCAGTCTAAATAATGCTTAGGATTTTGCTGCTACACTAAAAATATTCACCTTCATGTTCATGTTTTTTGCCACTTGCCATGCTCAAGCCAAATGGCCAGAAAGGACGTGGAACGTCATAAACATTACAGAATCAGACAGAGAAGTCACTACTTAATAGAGCCAAGCTGACAAAACAACATCTCAAACAGTTTAACACGTTTTTGCTAACTGTTGCTGGAATATTGCGCTCAAAAAATATTAAAATAATATCAACTAGGCTGGGCTGTGGGACCGATGTAAGATGCAGCCAACAACAGAGCCGCTTGTGTGCCAAGCTCACATCTGAGTTCTAGCCTGGTTCATGAAAAAAAAATGGACCTTTGCAGAGTATTGATGTCAAGCTGTGAGTAGAGATAGAGGTGGTTGGTGGTGTAACTCTAATGAGCTCTGCTTGTGATGTTTAAATTGTCTCCAAATCTGAATGGCTCACTGCATGATGCAGGGTTGCCAACTTTGGGTACCTGGCTGGAGTTAGTTTTTGATTCCTTGGGCTTTATCAAACGTATGTGCACTAAATCGCAGGCACATATTTGGACTCAGTTCACCATCATAGTTTAAAAAATATGCAGGTTTTAACACATGTGGGACTTAGTTCTAAGATTTAAGGATATAGCCTGACTACGACACTCTGGGACTTCCACCCAGTGATAAATCCACAATTTCACAATATTATATTCACTATACACTAAAACAATAAAGGGCACAAATTTTCATTCACTAATGAAAGTTAAAGACGTGTTGTTTCCACATTTAAAATGGAACTGTTTTACTAAGTTCACAAGAACAAGAACAGAAGAGCACAGGAACATAGCCAATTCATAAAACACACAAACCAATCTTCACATGACTACACTTAATCTGCCAAATATATACATCAACACACACTCTTACTCACCCACAGTCACACACATAGGGACCTATTTTGCCACTTGTAAATCAATCAGCAACAGACTTGGTCTTCCTGCTGCCTCTGTCCCTGTCTTCCCTTGAAATGTTGCTTATGTCAGTCCCTCATGTCATTCTCTCTTTTTTGCCTTGGTAAAGTATTTAAACAAACTCTTCATCTTCTTCATCTCCAACTTCTTCTTCTTGACCCGGGATTGGGTCACAGGGGCAGCAGCCTAAGCAGTGAGGTCCAGACGTCCCTCTCCCAGCCACTTCCTCCAGCTCTTCCAGGGGGACGCCAAGGTGTTCCCAGACCAGCTGAAAGACATAGTCCCTCCAGCATGTTCTGGGTCAACCACGGGGTCTCTTCCCAAGAAATGCACATGCCCGAAACACCACACCAGGAAGGCATTCAGGAGGCATTCTAATCAGATGCCCGAGCCATCTCATCAAGCAGCGGTTCTACTCCGAGCTCCTCCCGGATGACAGAACTTCTCACCATATCTCTAAGGGAGAGCCCTGCCACCCTATGAAGTAAGCTCATTTCAGCTGCTTGTATTTGCGATCTTGTTCTTTTGGTCACTACCCAAAGCTCATGACCATAGGTGAGGGTAGGAACGTAAATCGACTGGTAACCTCTCGCTACTGCATTGTATGGTTCCAACCTGCCTCAAGACAGCCACCATCATTCCAGTGCCTAAGAAGAGCACAGTCAGTTGCTTGAAACTGAGTGTCTTCTCCCTCTTCACACACGACTGTTTCCCCATTTACACCAGCAACACCATCATCAAATTCGCAGACGACACTAACGTCATAGGTCTGATAACACATAACAATGAGTCAGCCTACAGTAAGGAGGTCCGACATCTGCGGCATTGGTGCAAAAACAATAACCTGGATCTTAACACATCCAAAACATGTTAATGAACTTCAGGAGATCTAAACAACTCTGCCCTCTATATTGATGGAGAGGAGGTAGAGAGGGTGGAGTGCTTCAAGTTTCTTGGAGTCAACACCTCTGCTGACTTCATCTGGACTACAAACATCTCTCATCAGGTGGGGAAAGCACAACAAAGGATGTACTTCCTCAGAAAGCTCCGACAAGCCCGCCTACCCTGACCCCTACTGACAAAGTTCTACCACTCTGCCATTGACAGCCTGTTGACCTACTGCTGCACAATGTGGTCCAGCAGCTGTACTGCATAGGACAGGGAAGGCCCTGCAGCGGGTGTTGAGGACAGCAGAGCGGGTAATTGGAAGTACACTACCCCCTCAGTGTGACATTTACACTGGCAGACTTCAGAGGAGAGTCAGTGTAATTATCAGGAACCCCACACCCCCTGGACACCCCCTTTTCTCTCCACTCCGGAAAACGGTACAGGACACTAAAACAAAATCAGACAGACTCAGGAACAGTTTTTACCCGCAAGGTGTTAAACATGCAACCCCACCATCACCACTACCACCGTCACACACACTGAGTGAATAACCATTATTCAGACCATCTTCCTGGACAGTGCAATACTTTATGTGCAATACTTATGTTTAAGTGCAATACTCATGTTTAGAGCAGGTCTCGAACATCATATAACATTTTACCATCATGCACCTTATGATTAAGAAGCTCTACCTCTCATCCTGTGTATACCATGCACCTTTGACATATCATGCATCCTTCTGAGTATGTGTGTATATGTGTGAATATGTGTGATATAGGTATAAGTCTGTTTGCATATACAAGGTATGTATATGTGTCTATATGTGTACATATTGGTATGTATATATTTATATATATATATATGTGTGTGTGTGTGTGTGTGTGTGTGTGTATAGCTTAGTGTAGTTACCTTTTTTTAACAATTGCTGCTAAACAGAGAGCTGCTAAACTGATTTTCATTGTTCATGCAACAATTAACAATAAAGATCTCTTTATCTTTATCTTTAAATTGAGAGTTTAACCTTCCGGCTCAGCTCCCTCTTCACCACGATGGACTGGTACAAGTTCCGCTTTACAGCAGAGGCTGCACCGAGCTGCCTGTCAATCTCCCGCTCCAACCTTCCCCTACTCATGAACAAGACCCCTAGATACTTGAACTCCTCCACTTAGGGCAGAACCTCATTCCAGACCCGGAGGGTGCATTCCACCCTTTTCCGGCTGAGAACCATGGTCTCTGACTTGGAGGTGCTGATTCCCATCCCGGTCGCTTCACACTCAGCTGCGAATCGCTCCAGCGAGAGCTGGAGGTCCCGGCTCGATGAAGCCGAAAGGACAACGTCATCCGCAAAAAACAGAGACGAGATCCTATGGCCTCCAAACCAGAACCCCTCAACGCCTTGGCTGTGCCTAGAAATTCTATCCATAAATATCATGAACAGAACTGGTGACAAAGGACAGCCTTGGCAGAGTCCAAGCCCCACTGGAAACTAATTCGACATGTTGTTACCAATGTGGACCAAGCTCAATCTCCAGCAATAAAGAGACCGAACTGCCAATAGCAACGGGTCCGGTATACCATACTCCCGGACCACACCCCACAAGATACAGTCGAAAGCCTTCTCCAAGTCCACAAAGCACATGTGGACAAGTTGGGCAAACACCCATGCCCCCTCCAGGATCCTGTAGAGTGTGTAGAGCTGGTTTAGTGTGCTGCAGCCAGGACGAAAACCACATTGTTCCTCCTGAATCCAATCATTGAGGTTCAACCATCGGTTGGATCTTCCTCTCCAGTACTCCTGAATAGACTTTCGTGGGTAGGCTGAGGAGTGTGATTACATGATAGTTGGAAGACACTCTCCAGTCCCCTTTTTAAAAGGGGAACTACCTGTTTTGACAGTCCAGTGGTACGGCCCCCGATGACCATGTGATATTGCAGAGACATGTCAACCAAGACAGTCGTACAACATCCAGAGCCTTGAGGTATTCAGGGCGGATCTTGCCCACCCCCGGAGCCTGGCCACTGAGGAGCTTTTTAACTACCTCAGCAACCTCTGCCCCAGTAATAGGCAGACCCCCCTCTGAACCTCCAGGCTCTTCCTCTTCCACAGAGGGCATGTTGGTGAGTTTGAGGAGGTCCTCAAAGTATTCCTTCCACCTCCCAACAACCTCCGCATTCGAGGTGAGCAGCTCCCCACTTCCACTGTGAACCGTGTTTGTAAAATACTGCTTCCCCCTCCTGAGGCATCAGATGGTGGTCCAGAACCTTTTCAAGGCCAACTGATCCAGGGCCTCACCGAACTCCTCCCACACCCGAGATTTTGCATCAGTGACATCCCGAGCTGCAGCCTCAGAAGTCCCACAGGGCAAAAGGACCCGATAGGCCTCCTTCTTTAACTTGACAACCTCCCTCTCCGCAGGTGTTGCCTACTGATTCGGGGGTTGCCCCCACGACAAGCACCGATGACCTTCCAGCTCATCTCAATAATGAAGACATGGAACATTCTCACCCATTCGGAATCTATGTCCCCAGCCTCCATTGGAATGTGGTTGTAGCTCTGTCGGAGGTGGGAGTTGAAGGCCCTTCTGACAGGAGACTCTGGCAAACATTCCCAGGATCCCCTAACTACATGGTTGGGTCTTCCAAGTCTGGAAGGCGGCCTCCCCTGCCATTGGAGCCAGCTCACCACCAGGTGAGCTAATTGCACTTATGGACACCCTTATGTTCGAACATGGTGGTTGTGATGGACAAAACGTGATGAGCACAGAAGACCAACAATGAAACACCATTCGAGTTCAGATCAGAGGGGCCATACCTACCAATCACACCCTTCCAGGTCACACTGTCCTTACCCACATGGGCTTTAAATTTTCCCAAAACGATGAGGGAGTACTCAGGGGGGCACTCTCTAGCACATCCCCAATGGACTCCAAAAATGCTGGGTATTCTGAACTGTCATTTGGTGCATAAGCACAAACAACAGTCAGGATCCAACCCCCCTACCCTTTCATCAACCGGGGAGAACCCCACCATATGGGCACTGAGACAAGGGGCAACAAGGATGCTCACAGCCTCTCCCCATGAGCAACTCCAAAATGAAACAAGGTCCAGCCCCTCTTGAGATGGGTGGTTCCAGAGCCCAAGCTATGTGTCGAGATGAGTCCTTCTTCCCCGCCAGAGAGGTGACATACCATGTCCCAAAAGCCAGAGTCAGTAGCCGAGGATCAATCCAGCAGAACCCACACCTTCGGCTGCCACCCGGCTCACCCTGCACCCGACCACAAATGGTGGGTCAATGGGAGGGCAGACCCATGTCTCCTCTTCGGGCTGGGCCCGGCCGTGCTCCATGGGCAGAAGCCTGACCACCAGCTGCTTGCCTTCGAGCCCCTTCCCCAGGCCTGGCTCCGGGGGAGACCCCATTAACCCACATCTGGGCAATCTCTCTTGTGCACTTGACATTAGTCAGATAAGGTACACTAGCTAGTTTTTTTTCATAGCTTAGGCAATTTTTAAACTTACTCGGCACCTTATAGAGCATCTATTCATACAAATATTATATATTATATAAGATTAGACAATGGATGGATGGAGCGATGGATGCACTAGCTCCGGTCCTTCTGTGCTGTGAGTTCAAGTAGCTGTCTATAAACATGGTACAAAACCAACCAAAATCCGATTGCAGGTTCATCTGGTTTTGGCA
The DNA here is from genome assembly GCA_030014195.1 of Neosilurus mollespiculum. Classification (NCBI taxonomy): domain Eukaryota; kingdom Metazoa; phylum Chordata; class Actinopteri; order Siluriformes; family Plotosidae; genus Neosilurus; species Neosilurus mollespiculum. Next base: position 10,592,132 of record JAQMYF010000003.1, on the reverse strand, counting down.
TGAGAGCTGTTTGGGCAGCGTGAGAGCGTGAGAGTGAAAGCGTGTGTGTCACACACCAGAAAAATGAGATTTGATGACACTTTCAGTCACAGGTGGCCTCAAACAAAACGACAGGGTTGTGTTACTGTGGAGTTTTTTTGTGTTGGTAGACACTCACTCACTCACTCACTCATTTGCCCAAGCTTATCTCAGTCAACACTGGGGAAGGCAGGGAAAAGCATAAACAGCTCGCCAGTCCATTGCAGTGCCAACACACACACACAACATTTCTCACTCACTTGTAGATACTCCAGATAGCCAAATAATGCACAAGCACTGAGAAAGTTAATTTTCCACAATATGTCTCCTTTAAATCACGGAAATTTGCAAAAGTTTCCACAACTTGAGTTATATAAATTGTTACAAAGGTTGAGGTTAGGGCTTCAGGTGGGGTTTCTGTTGATCATCAGTTCATCAGTCACAGTAATAGAATGCAATAGAACTCTCATATGAACTGCATTCATATTTATTCATTCAATAAAGACATGGAAGATGTTTTTATGGGATTCCAGAGTTACATGCTTAGTGCAACTCGTTCCATCATAATAAATAAAGTGAGAATCAGCAGCTATTTCACATCATGAAGGTCATTAGACTTTGGAAAAACTTCCTTTCATTTTAAAAGTATTATTTAGTTTGTTTTCCCTACTGCTTCAAAATACATATAACTGGACGCCCATTCCTCCAGTGTCATATTCTAACACAGAATTATCGTTGCTCAATTGTCATCCTTGATTTCTTGATATTATTTCAGTGTGAGATCAAAGCCATTTATTAACAACAAAGACAACGACAAAGGCTACACATTCATCATCCAAATGAATATCCAAATTATACATGAATGCGAATACTGTCAGAACAAATTCCTTTCTGTCATATTTGTGCTAGTAATGAAATACCATATCAGGTGGTGATATTGTCAATGATGAATGAGAAAAGCATGTCTCCAGTGGACACAAATGAAATGAAAAACCAAACCCAGGTTGAATAAATAATATCGACCACTCTTAAAGTCTGTTCTGTTTTTCAGCCTAATGCATCAACACCACTTTGGACCACATATTGAAAGCTCGAGTGAACAGTAACCAAATACAAATTCAACACTTGTCAACTCCAGACCTTTTATCTTCTTAATTTGCTGTAAAATAATGAGGAAACAGGCCACAACTGGCCATGAAATTGCTTATCAACTGTTCAGTTACATTTGATCCTGTAATAATGGAGAATCTACACTGACTAAAACATCCAATGTAACATTAAAAATAAAGCATTTTTAAAAATAGCAAATATGCTATAATATCCCCCCCACCAATGTGAGCAGAACCCTGTGGCTAATCCGTTAGAAACAACAATTCAATACCATTTTGCTTTGTCTTGGTACAACATATGATCATTATACAATTATGTCAAAATTACTGAGAATGAGCCATTGGGATGCTTGTCATAGAAGCAAGTTGCAAGAGTGTTGTGTGTCAATGTATCCAGGATTTTAAGGCTTTGGAGACAGTACAATGTCACAGGCAGCACCACTGACTGAACACATGCTCCCAGACCATATGCCACTACCCCACAACAGGACCATCATATTTGTCTCCAACACCATCACAATTGCTTCCGTCCAGACACAGGTACTGCTGCACAGACCAGAGGTCATCATCAGAACAGAATCGGTGTCCAAATTGTCTGCAGTTAATTACAGGAAGCATTTTTTCGCAACCAACATACGCGTCAAGAACTGGTGCTGACACCTGCTAGTTGGCACAGCAGGTGCAATGGGCAATGGCAATGGCACACCTGGGCTGAAATGATCTCGGATGGAACAGGGTCCTATTTTCTGATGGATCACGTTTCAGGTTAATTGTTGCTGATGGTAGAGGGCGAATTTATTGTTGATGTTCTGGAGTGAGCCCACTAGAGTGGACCAGATGTCATGGTTTAGGCACAGCAGACACCACATACAGAGACTTCAAGCTGTGTATGATGCAAGAGGTGGTCATACACGATACTAACATATGTGATTCACTACTGCACTTTCACTGTGGAAATGAATTCTCATTAAACCCAATTAGATGTTTTGGTTAATGTCCTTAAAACAGTCTGCTGGACTTGAATCATTTTCTTTAAAAGGAAATCTTGTGTTGAAATTTGCATGCCCTTGAATATATTTGAGTGTTGTGTTGGAAGTTCCGGTTAGTGTATATATTACAACTGTAAAACCTCATATACTGCAAATCAGTCACATCAGATTAATTGTGGTGGTCATAAGAGGCAACAGTATGAAAATTGTGTCACTGCGCAAATGCATATGGATCCATCTGTATACCTTTCTTTTATCACCAGCACTGTTAACAGTTTATAGTTATACTCTGAAAGATATGTAGTTGCAGTTTTGGAATATTGGAACTAATTTTATGTTTGGTAAATTTTGAGATATGGCTAGTGAAATTACCTAGCTTACCTATTAGGTTTTGTTCTCTAGTTTGCTAAATTAGTACTAGTACTATTTAGCTAGCAATTGTTACTAGCTAGTACTTGCACTAATTCAGCTTTTTGAACATTAATGTGTTAAAGTTGCTAGTTATTTGTGTGTGTTTTTAATTGCTTATATGCTTTAACACTGATTTAAAAAACATTGAAGAAACATTAACTAATCAGCAAGCCCAATACTAGACTGGTTTGAATTTGCAGCATATTTTTCTTTTTGACTGACTATTTATCGAACTAACCAGTAAGAACAGGCATGATGTACTTGTGGTTAGCTCTTTTTATCAGTCAGAAATATTTTGCTTCATACTTGAATACTTTAATTATTCTTAAATGTAAAAGTATTCCTGACTTTCATTCCCCTCCATGCTTTTAGTTTTAATTGAGCAGGATTCTGAGACAGTACACAAGTTCACAAGGTCATATTTCCTGTGGAGTTGATTGCGTTTAATGTTTATTTCTTTGTCTAATTGATTCAGCAAATCTGAATCACGAGCATTTTCACCAAGGTCACTATGACTGATTAAAGTGCTTGTTGTAAAGAAAGAGAATGTCACATTTCATTTAGTGTTAGATACTGTTCTTCATATGTTTGCCCTTACTGTTAAATTTCTATGGTAAAGAATATTTCCACTGCTTTTTCTTTTAGACCTAAATACTTTTGAGGTATATTATGTGGGTTGAATCTTCAAATATAAATGAAAAATTACACATGCAGTTTCAGGCCCTCACTCTTCCCCAAAGCTGTATTAAAGTATCAGCGCTGTTGCAGAGTACTCCTCCTGTCTCTCTGAATTAGAGTGCTTTGTTCAAACTGAGCTGTGATCCTTTGCTGTACTAGTACATTTATGAGCTACATGGCTACAGTAACTCAGATTTTACTTTTGTGCTTAGCACTGTCAAAATGTGGAATTACTTTTGGTCCCATGTCCATATGTGCTTCTTCTTCTTTTTTTTTTGCTTGCTCTCCTTTTTAAAATTGTGTGAATTAATCCAAATGATATTTGGACAGCTCTCTGCAAATGTGAGACTGCCTTTTTAATTGTACCTCTCTGCCTTGCTATTTCTGTGGTGCCATAGCCAGTCTCAGTTCTAGTCATAATTACTTGGCAAACATGCACTATAACTGTAAAATCTGCAGAGGAAATATTTGAATTTCTTTTGCTTGTTGCGTCCCTGAGCAGGTGTATTCATTACTTCACCCCTTTCCTTTCGAGGGCTACTGATAGTATATGTTATCAATGTATTGATCATGTATTTTGTCCTCTTTCATCAGTGCAATCCATGTTCTGTAAGCAACAAGATGACTGTAGCTTTGGGTTCTTTTCAGAATACAAAAGATAAAAGCACTGGGTGCAAGGATATAAAATCATGTCCCTGAAACATTTTTATACATTCAAATCACTGGATGTGTGAATAGTAGGAACACTGTATGTGTTGTCAGCAATTTTAGAGATTCTACAGTGGCTGCAATGTTTCAGTGCAATGGGCCGTTAAACTGTGCAATGGCCCCGTGTCGTAAAGGAGAAGTCCTGCAAGTCGAATAGCAGCAAAGGATGATGGTAATATTGGGAATCTACCTTGACTTTCTTTTATTTCCCTCTAGCGGCGCTGACTCTGTAGCTCGAAATTGATATGATTGCAACAAATAAGATTACAGTGGCAATGTGAACTCCAATGGCAAACAGAGGCCTGCGGAACCAATCTAGTTATTGCAAACAGTGGTTTTATGATGATAGTCGTGCTGCTGTTGTATTGATCTTATAATGTGATGAAAACAACACCAAACAAATCCAGATCCTGAAGAAGGCTCCTATGAGCAATAAATACTTGTAATGTGTGTCTTGGATTTTCAAAGACATTGGGGAAGGTATGAATGACAATTAAGTTCAGGTATACTTTTTGCATACTTGGCATAATACTGTAAGGTGGAAGCATTCTGTGTAAGAGAAAGGCATGCGCTCTCCAAGGGTTTGCTTTTATGTCATGATTATTTCATCTCCTGTGTGAATTCTATCTGCAGGATATATGGTAATTTACAATCAGTACATTCATCCAGATGGTTGTGATTTTCTGTGAGCAGATTAGAGGAAGGAAAGTGAAGCTAAGCAGCAGAAATAGAAGGGATGAACAGCCTTGAAAAAATCCTGGTATTTCTCAAAAACATTGTATGATGAACAGTATTCCATTTACTAACTCAAGATTCCACAGCCATGGTATGTCGATTTGTTAATTCTTGCTCTGCCTGCTTGATGATCATTACAAAAAACAAACAAAAAAGAAAAAAAACAATGCTTTCAGTGAATTCCAAGGCCCCTATCTTTAAAGAAGTTGCAGCAGAATTATTGCTTTTCAGGATCCACCTTGATAATTTGTGCTTGCCAGGGGTTACAGTTACCTTTTGACCATGACATCCTTAGCTTTGCTTGAATGGACTTTTCCCACCATCCTCAAGGTGGTACTTTTGCCATTATCTACAGTCACACTACAATTCACATACAGAATAAATTCTTTTATATGCGTGACTGAAGGGCACACTAACAGACTTGACAAATCACACATCTGATGTGCATTGCACGAGACAGGTGCTGAGAACAGTAAGGAGAAATGGATAGATATTAGCATCAGACTGAATTCTAATGGCTCAGCAGCCATGGCTGTTTACAGAGCAGCACATATTATTTAACTGATTCTGACTCTTGAATTTTAAGCAGTCTATAGGCATTTAAAATGCAATGAATTGTATAATTAAATTGGCTAACAATGTAAATCAATGGCCTGAAAAGAAGCTGGTTAATTAAACAGACAGTTTTCCTGGTGGAATAAACTCCAATTGTCTCAAAAAGTCGAGAAAGTCTGCAGCACAGCAGAAATTTTGGCTTACCTTATGTTCAAGTAAGCACTTACAAATTGAAACTCATTGAAATACAACAATTCCAACAAAGTCATTATAGCCATCTTAGCATCACTTTCTTTTTGCTGCGAGGAAAAGATCATAATTTAGCACAATCACTGAGATACTGCTTCCATTCGAATATTTACCTCCATCACTTGGCAGGGAAGGTTATGTATTCATCAGCATCTGTTTATTTGTTTGTCTGTTAGCAGATTACGCAGAAACTACTGAACCAATTTTCACCAAACTTGGTAAAGAGATGAGGTATGGGCCTGGCGAGAACTTGTAACATCTTGGAGCAGAACTGGATTACGATCCAGGAATTTGTTACAAGCTTTTTTTAACAATAGTTTACTAAAGGATTTTTTTCTGTTAGCAGGATTACACAAAGACTACTGGCCATTTTGAGTCTATAATTAATCGCACTGATTCTCCAGATATTCAAACAGCCAAAAGAAGGCCAATTTTATTGCTTCTTTAATCAGCACAACACTTTCCCCTGTGCTGACATAATTGCGAAAGGGCTTTTTTAATGATCAATTATGCTTTTAACATGTCAAATTTGAATTAGCTAATACAGTGTACCATTGGAACACAAATATGATAGCTGCTAAAAATGGGCCTCGGTACACCTATGTAGATACTCTTTTTTTTTTTTTTTTAAACCCATTTCCACCAATTATAGTCATTTGCAACATTACAGTTGTCTACACTGTCTCTCTGGTCAATTTAATCTTTTTACAAACCAGGAAATTTCTAAGTGACCCCAAGCTTTTGAACAGTGGTGTACATTTTACACATACACATTTATACCTAATGAGCAAGCCAGAAGCTATAGTCTGAAAAAAAAAACCTCCCTGAGATGACATTGGGAAGAAACTTTGAGAGGCACCAGACCCAAAAAAACATCATCTGGGTGCCCATATATAGTTAATTTTTATTTATTTCATTTTCTGAGCATCATTTTTCTTTTTGGGAGGCTGGAGAACATTCCACCTGACTTCGTCTGAAGTGCTCTGCTCTGGTCTGGAAAAACCTAGTAAACACCTAGCATTATGATATTTTTTTTGTACTTACTAGATTTCACTTCTTCATAAACTGAATTAACATTGCAAATATATCCTCGAACTTTCAAGATATTAATCAGGATGTACTTAGTAAGTCTCACATTTGTGTACTCATAATCAGGTAAAACCGAATCATTAATCAGTAGCCTACTCAATTCAGTTTATTTAGGTCATGTGATTTGTATAAAACATGGCAGCTGACTCTCTGCCCTTTTCTTATAAAACAAACAAACTAATAAGTCACATCTTGGTCATTTCGAGAAAAATGGGAAGAAATGGATCAAGCGTGAAGTTTAGGCCTAAGTCATTTAAAGGATACTAATATTAAACATGCTTATTGATTGTTTAGGACATATTTATTGGGGCATATGTTATTATAAGATTTGTTTACTTGTTTACATTGGGACAAGGTTTTACCCAATCAAACTGACAGAGTTGTGTTCAGGTAAAATCTAGTAACAAATAAACAATAAAAATCATATAATAGCATATGCCCCATTAAGAATGTGTCATACAATCAATAATAATGTTCTAATATTAGCAATGAAATGCATTTAAATTTTGCCTTTGGAATGTGGGAGGAAACTGGAGTACCCAGAGGAAACCTGGGCAAACATAAGGAGAACATCTAAACTCCACACCGAAATGCTCACGCTGGGCATGGGGCTTGACACACTATTCTAAACACTACGTCACTATGACGCCTACCCTGGACTGTGTGATTATAAACAATTCCCTTCTATAAACCTGTGTGCTATTAAGTCACAAAGTTCAATTGTGTAACCAAGAAATTAGTTATAGTTTCTACGTGAAGTCTATTTTGTTGAAGCTATCAAGCACTTACCGAAGGAGACTGGAGTGCAAAACTATTTGTAGCAGTTGCAGTCCTAAAGCTATTGTGGCAATTGTAGCCCTAAGCCATCAAAGCAAAACTGTTTGTAGGCAATTGCAATTCAAACCCATCTTTATGGTTTATTAGTGTACCTTTAGGCTGGCCATGTGGGGTCCTCCTCCTTTACTTTACTTTACTTTTTGGGGGCAACTTTGTTTCTACCCAAATAAGCTAATTTGAGGGTGTTGATTCCAAATCTGCCTGTCCCCAAGTGTGAAAGTTGCACGTTAAGTCACAACTGCCTCTTAAAGGGAACCTGTACCGCAAGCTGTATAAATGTACAAGACGTGCCTCTTTAAAATTTAAATGGTGTGCAAACACATTCAAAAAGGTGTGGAATGGTAAATTACAAAGAAAACCATCATCAAACCAATGATATATAAATGTAATACTCATATAATAATACATATATTTCTACATTATTAAATTATGGCATAGTTGGAAGGTAATTGATTAGAATTTCACAAGGAAATTGTGACTCATGACGTGCATGATCATGGAAGGTTACAGATGGAATTTAAAAAAAAAAGGCAGTGAAGGGAAAGACAATTTTTAAGGTTATTTCTTGTCTTGAAATGTGTACATGCTGCATATGAATTTAAATTGCCCGTCAATAAAGCACAAGTGAGACCTCAAGGCTTAAGCTCTTCATCCTCTTCAGCTCCAACTCTCGTCATTTGCTCTTCTTGAGTGGTTTCCTTATAGTTGGAGCTGTCTTTGCAGGAACACAAATCTGTGCAAGACAGACCAGACTTGTGGCAAGAGCATCTCGCACTGTTGCACTTGGTTTTTCTGCAAAGGGAACTGACTATCTCAAGGATGGAGTCTGGGGCAGCATTTTGACTCATCCAGTAACTGTAGATTTCTCCATCTGTAACCTTCCATCCATGACCATCAGGGGATAGGGCCTCAGTAAAAGCCTGTAATGATTGCCTGTGGATTGCAGCCTGGTACGAAGCTCTGCGAACATGTTGGTTATGTGCATCCCTTGTAGGTGGAAGAGTGTGTTTAAGAAAAGATGTCAGACAGAATGACATATTTCTGGCTTCATTGATATTACTCAGTTTTGCCTAGCGTTAAAGCAAGCACGCAAATTTCTCTAGGGCCTTTAAAAGGCTGTCTGGAGGAACAAAGTCCATGCCAAGCTCTGCAAACATGTCAATAAACTCATCATACTGTAAGACTAAATCCAATGCCCTCTTTTTGTCTTTTCACTTAAAGGCACTTGTCGCTTCACATCCTGTGTAGGTATGAAGACCAATGAGAGCATTTATGATTTTTCCTTTTGCAGATATGATCCTGCTAAGATTGATGGCTCTGGCTTTGTTCTTAACACCAGTAGAAAAAAATCAGCTGACACGGCAATTCCTTCCCTAAACCAAGTGCAATTAGAGCACATCAGTGTCAGGACTATGGATGATAACATTGCTGAAATCTTTCCTAGAATGACAAGCATGCAACGAGAGACGTGTGTCTGCTTCTTCATGATCCGAAGAGAGTTCCTCAACTTCCTCAACACTAACAATGCCATCAGTCGTTTTTTAATCTATGACAAGATGAACCAGGTGTAACGTACAAAACAATATCAGAGAGAACACAACCATCAGAACCAGACCAGTACTCAAAGAGGAATTCCACAAGGTTTTCCTTGTTTTCCCATTGGCAAGGAACTTCAACTATTGAGCAGGTAACTTCTGATCTTTGTTGAGAATAGGAATATCCTGTCCACGCCCAGCACCATGATGAGATCTCTTATATTTTTTTATGATGGTTTGAGGGTAAGTGTCCGAAACAACATCAACCTGATGACTACGAAATCTATGTGCAAGACCAACCACTCTTTTCAGAACTGCATCAGCAAACAAGCCAAAGGTGTCAAAGCTATGTGGCATGCTCTGAAGTATCTATCAGAGCACCCTGAGGGACCTTGAGGGACATCCACCCCCAAGCAATCAGAAACAGATCACTCCAGTGCATGAAGGAGATCTGCTTTGTTTGTCTTTGCCAATGATCCATCTGTTGAGGCTAGTGGCATAGAAACAGAAGGAAGGGAATAGCTAAATACCATTCGCATGTCAAGACTTTTGGTCAGATCAATGATAAGCATCCAGGCCATAAACCTTGTCATTCTGAAGTGAAATTCCTTTCTGCTTTGAGGTTTTGGCTTTCACAGGTGCCGAGAATGACTTTTTTTTTTTTTGCTTTGAGAGGAGCAAAGTAATCCTCAGTCTGATCAATGAGATGCTTTTCCATGAATTCTTTGAAAGGCTGCATTTCCAATTGACTTTGCATTTTTAGTGTCAGAAAGAGAACTGGCCATTGCAATTACCCCAGAACTAATGCAAATCAGAATGACTTGTGTCAAATGGATTCTGCATTGATTGAACAACAGACATGATGTCTTTAATAGCCTGCTCATCAGTCATCATTCTGGCTTTGTCACTTTTAGTTTCAGACCAGTTGTCTGCTTCAGTGTTAATCATATTTTCACACTGGTTGACAATGGCTGCACGCTCGTTCTGGCTAAGAATCCACCTTTGAACAGCACCATGATTACGTGTTATGAGACCTCCAGATGTTTTTGAGTTCTTGTTCATTGTCTGCTCAGTGGCCTGATCACAAGAGACAAGGGTGCCGCCATGTTTTACCTCGGCCCCAGATAAAGTCATATGTCATTACGCATGCATCTTCGACAGCAAAATGCCTGGATCCGAGGTAAAAAAGCCTGCCACCTATCGATCAGTTGATGACACTGTGCCCCAAACCCGCTAATTAAAAGTGCTTCGCATTAATTAATGTGTCACTTTTGTGTGTAGGGACAAGTGGAATATCGATCAGGGTGTTGAATCGAAGTTGTTATGTGTGAAATCAAATTGCTCCCAGAAAACTGTCACGAAAGTACACGCTACAGATTTCAGCTCACAGCCTATTCTTCCTCCTCTGCAGCAAGAAATTTCCAATTGATGGGAAATTCATTTGAATGTATGGAATCAGGATGGATCAGAAAGGTCTAGGAAGCAGAAGGGGTCAGGATTCCTGGTATCAGAAAAGAAGCATGTGTAGTTTAATTGAAAGACACACACACACACACACACACACACACACACACACACACAGGGCAAGAGAGAGAGAGAGAGAGAGAGATTGTTAGGTATGGTCACTGACACGTAATTTTTAAGGACAACAGACATTATGTGCTGAGTGCAAGCAGGGATTCCTGCATGGCAAAATATGACAGCGTAACTAAAAGAGAAAGCCAAAAGGTAACACAGACAAGAGGCCCCCCTGGGACATAAAGCATCCTGCCACTTTACTGTCAATAAACCTGAATGAAAACACAAACCAGATTAAACATCACTGTCACCATGTACAGTCAGTTCCAAAAGTGGACTGGAAACAAAATCAGCCTGAGCGTTTGTCCCTGGGTGTTAGCATTGCAAAGTGTATAGCATCACGGGGTGCGTAGGTCAATCAGTGGGTGATGATGTAAGTTAATCTTCCTGATAAAGAGACAGAGGGACACATAAGAGCATCACTAAGTGGTCTAGCCCATTATATGGGACATTCCCACAATAACAAACAAAAGTGCATCAGTCGCACATTATATCAGTAGCCCTACTAACACGGAAACATTGCAGCAAACTGCAAAGCGAAATTCCAGAGTGTCAATGTCAGGACTTCATTTGAAATGCAGCTGCTATACTGTGCTGACATCTCCCACCTCTTTTCAGAGAATGTTGCAGCATTTTATTTTATATTGTCACATGTAACATCCCTACAAAAACAATGTCGTTACAAGAAATTACCTCACATTTCAGCAACATAGCAAAAACAGGGCTGCTATGAAGGGCATGACTGTAAGGTGACAAGGTGGTGTAGTGGATAGCATTTTGCCTCACAGCAAGAAGGTCCTGGCTTTGAGTCCCAGAGTGTTTCTGTGTGGAGGTGCATGTTCTCCCTGTGTTTGTGTGGGTGTCCTCTGGTTACTTCAGTTTCCTCCTACAGTCCAAAGACATGAACATCAGGCTAATTTCAAATTGCCCCTAGGTGTGGATGTGAGTGTGATTGATTGTGTGTGTGTTGCACTACAATAGTCTGGTGAGCTGCTCAGGGTGTACTCCACCTTTGTCCAGTGTCAGCTAAGATAGGCTTCAGCCTCCCAATGACCCTAATAGTAAGGGATAAGCAGTTTGGCAAATGAGTGAATAAGTGAATCGGTGTTATGCTGTATCTGTTAAGTTGCAGTGTTGTTAATACATCACAAATAAAATGTTACAATCATGATGCTGCAATTTGTTGGTTTAAAATGAATAAAAGAATTTGTTTACATCTGCGCAGTAATGAGTAAGTCCCATACAAGATAATTCACGACGCACAAGTGTAGTCACCTGAAACGCATCTTATGTTGTGGACACTCAAAGGCCTCCTCCAGAGCTGTCACTTATCACAATGCCACAGATGTCACAAGTCAACACGGAGCTGGAAAATGGCATGATGCAAGCCAAACAGATGCAGCTGTTAATGTACATTTTCTAACAATAAATCACCACCTTAGAAGTCAGCTCAAGCAGTTTGGCACCACACCCAATCGACCACATACCCTGTTCCTGTCTTTAGGAATAGTTATGAAGTGCACACAGCTCTTGAAGAGGAATTAGACAACAAGCCTCAATCAATAATCTAATTCACTCTATGTGAAGGAGATGCACTGCACTATAGAATGCAAATGGTGCTTGCACATGCAACTGAAAGAGTTGAACACTGACCTCCTCTGTCTGAACTCCTCTGTCTACCAGTGACTGTAGCTGGTATTCTGGCTGACATTTGTTGAATTTGTTAAAAGTGTCTGTATTTTGTTGTACATAGGTGATTTCAAATGCATGAATTATTTAGTCAAAAAACACATCAAATATTCATAAATAGTAGGTTTTGCATTTATATTTGTTTCAGTGCACATTTCCGAACCAGATAAACACATTTATCTTTTCTCTTCCTCCTGTTTAACTAAAATAGATTCCATGACTGTGTTACATGCACTCACTCACTCACTCACTCACTTACTTATTTGACAAACTAGGGTCATGGGGAGAGGGATGGTGCCCTTCTCAGCCGACACGGGGCAAAGTCAGGGTACACCCTGAACAGCTGACCAGACCATCACAGGGCAACACACACAACCATTCACACTCACACTCACAGCTGGGATCAATTAGCCTAATGGCAAAAAGCCAGTCAGCCTAATGTGAATGTATTTGGGTTGTGGGAGGAAACCAGGGTACTCAGAGGAAACCCTTGCAAGCACAGGGAGTACATTCAAACTCCACAAAAAATACCACGTTAAATACAGACATCCCAAAATCAAACTTAAACATTATTTGGATGGATCTACCCATTATCATAGGCAGGCTTGTTGGAACCTTTACAGAGAGAAAATAGATCATCTTGCAATTTAAATTTTTTATTTTATTATTATTATTTTTTTATTTAAAAAAGAAAAAAAACAAAAAACACTTTCTGGCAAATTATCATGCGGCAGCCAAAAAAAAAAAAACAAAAAAAAAAAAATCAAGGACAAGACATTTCTCTGATATAATTAATAAACAGTCTCACAGCTAAATTCTGTTTGGCACCATAAATTCAGCCATTAAACTCCCTGCCTCCTATGTTGTTAAAGCATCTACTGATATGTGTAAGAATTTTCTTTTTTAGAATCACTAAAAATGTACACTTCATTAGGTCACTGTGGGCGGCATGGAGGTGTACCTGCTTAGCACGTATGCCTCACAGCAAAAAGGTACTGAATTCGATTCCTGGGCTTGGCGAGGGCGTTTCTCTGTGGAGTTTGCATGTTCTGCCTATGTCTCTGCCTGGTTTACTCTGGGTACTCCAGTTTCTTTCCACAGTCTAAAGTACCTTCGTCCAATGTCGGCTGAGATAGGCTCCAGGCTCCTGACCCTAGTAGGGTTAAGAAGTTCGGCAAATGAATGAATGAATTAGATAACTGTTAACTCCATCCACTTTTAATATTTTGTCTGACTAATTGATTAATACAGCTACTCTTAATAAATTTATATATAAATAAATAATCTTTTTCTGAGTTGAGGTGCAGTTATTTATATATATATATATATTGTATGTGGGAAAAATAATAGTACTACAATTTCATCCCGACAAGCCTGTTTCGTGGTTGCCCACTCATCAGGGGATTTATTTTTCCTACATACAATATATTTAGCTCTACTTCTATGTATCGAGCACTGTTCTACGGAAAATCGACTCAGGATTTTATATATATATATAAATATATACACACACAAAACCCACAGCTTCCCACATTGATTATAAAACTTTTAATACAATTGGCCATAGAATGCAAGTTATTAATTAATATATTAATTTCTCTTAATCCCATTGCACGGTCCCTGCATGTTCAAAGAATGCAGCTGTCCAGCCTTTGCTCAAAAACACAACCATGATCTGAAGTGCCTGAGTAACTGCTGTCCCTTCTCTCAACTGCCATTTGTTTCAACAATAAGAAAGTAATTTTGTCACAATTGTTACCCTTGCTGAATTTGTCTGAGACACCTGAACCATTTCAATCAGGGTTCAAAGCTTTTCATAGCACCGAAATGGCTTTTTTTAATGACCAGAAATAATCTGTTATTCGAGGTAGACTCTTGTAAATATGCAGTTTTGATTTTATTAGACCTTCATGCTTCCAGTGATTCCACGGATCATAATCTCCTTGTGAATCACTTTGAACTCTGGGTTGGCATAAAGGGGAAAGAACTGCACTGATTCAACTCTTATTTTAAACATAGGACTTTTACTATTTTTTGATTTGATTTTAATATTATATACTATATATGATATACTGTATTTATCCCACAAGGGATTTAACCCATTCAAAGTGAGCACACACACACAACCAGTGAGGACACACACTCGAAACAGTGGGATGCCACACATTATAGTGCCCAGAGAGCAGTTGGGGTATAGGTGCCTTACTCAAGGCCTTCCCTTCCCTCACCTTCAGCCATGAAGGTGAAGGAAGGGAAGGTGCTGCTAACTCCCCTTGCCACCATATATTTTTCCTGCTGGGTCGCAAATAATCATCTTTGGACATTGAAAGTTGAAAAGCTGTCTAAGCAGCAAGTCAAGCCATTATAAGCTTCATGTTATGCTTGATTCTAAGCATAACATGACAAGCAAATCATAACTGTTGTTAGAAATAAGTACTGTATGATTAAACGGTTCCGCAAATGAGTGAGTGAGTGAGTGAGAAATAGCTATTGTTGTTTGGGAATTATTTTTAAACTCATATCTTTTCTGTCTTTCCATAATCCAGAAAAAAAGTAATTTATTCTTTTTTCCATCACAACTGCACTATTGCATCTCCCTTTAGCTTGGTCTTCCTTTGTGCTAATTAATAGGTTTGTAGGTGGTCCAGAATGCCACTGCTAGGTTGTTGACTTGTACTAAAAATATCATTATTTTACCCCAGTTCTGGTTTCTCTTTTCTGACCTCTTGTCCATTTTAGAAATTAGTTTAATTATAATTTAACAAGCTTCATTGATGTAACTGTATATGTGTATTTTATATAATTTACATCATGGACCTTATCTGTGATCCTCCCGCACAAAACCAGTCAAAACTCGCATGACCCAGGTAAGTGGCTTATAGAATAACGTCATCTTTCATTTCCCATTTCCTACTTGGAGGCCGTTTATGTCCTAATGTCGTGCGCTGTTAGCGGCTAACGTGCACGGGGG
>JAQMYF010000003.1:10530286-10561181 GCA_030014195.1 Neosilurus mollespiculum | reverse complement strand
TTTCACTTCACCAAGTTAGACTATTTCGTGCAGATCCATCACATAAAATTCAGATTTAAAAAACTTTTAAATTACAGGTTGTAATGTAACAAAAGAGGTAAAAAAGCCAAGAGGGGTGAATACTTTGCAAGGCATTGTACTTGTTCTCTAAGGTGTATTCAAACAACACATTTATTGGATGCTTAAATACATGTTTTCTTAGAAATATTGGGTTTATTTCAGAGGGAAAAAATGGTTAAATAGCACCCCAATGATGAAATCATTAAAATTTCAGCTCATGAACATCCCACATTTAGGAATATGAGGACCAGTAGACAAACCAGAATTGAAATGCAGGTAAGGAATGTGTTTGAAAGGTTTGAAGACTTATTTAGCACAATCAGAAACATAGGAACTCAGACACTGTACTTTGAACTTCACATTTATGTTTAGCAGATGGAGCTCCGCAGTCAGGGAGAGCCAGTAATCAATTTCTGTCTTCTGTAGGAAGAAAGGCCTCTGCAGCATATACGCAGTGGAATAAAATAACAGCATGGCTCCTCATGCACTGCTCACCCTACTTGTTCTTTGTCTGTCTTTGTTTTTTTTTTTTTCCATGTGAGCACTTAATATTGGCCCCTACTTGTGTAGCTTCTATACTGTGCACTGAGTATATACATTTTTATAGAGACAGTAATTTTTCAGCTGAATCATCAGCTTCCTGCAGTATTGTGAAGAGATAATTAGCTGGCTTTGGAGAAATAATAAATGTACCTCCCCAAGTATGAGGTTCTGTATTCGAGTACTGTGAATGCATTCAGTGTATCATTCTTCAGCTCTGATTTCTAGGTTGAAACACATATTATATAATTTTTAAAATATATACTCTACCAGTCAAAAGTTTTAGAACTCTTGTCTCAGTGTACTCTAAAATAAAACATAGACCAAAAAAATTAGGTCATGAATTTCTTTTGTTTTACACAATTGCTTGACAATTAATTGATGACTGAGATAGGTGCCAGCCTCCCCATCACCCTAATTAGGATTAAGCAGCTTAGAAAATGAATGAATGAATGAATGACTCCTCCAAGGAGCTTCCTTTTGACGTGAAAACCTAATATTGGTTTTCCCAGCCCTGTGGTCCAGGAGCTTGAGGTGGAAGTGCAAACCACTAACCACCTTGCTGTCAAACATTTTGTTGGCACCCAACCCTCACACCCATATGTGCTTGTTTAACACCTTATTTCAGCTTTAGACCCCTCTTATGCTAGATTTTGTGTGGAGATCTGTTCATTACTCGGTGAAGGCGTTTCTGTATAAAGTTTGCATGTTCTCCCTGTGTTGGTTGAAGTATATTAAGGTTTTCATGTGTGAATCTGATGAACAGAATGGTGGCATTAATGTACAGCTCATAAACTTGTTATTGGAACTACTGTTAATATCGGTGCACATCTGCTACTCACACCAACCTAGGCCTTATCGTCAATGTGACTTACAATGTACGCTAAAGTTCTTAAACCTATGCTAAAGTTCTTAACAATGGCCGTGCTACACCTACAACTACCTGGACGAATCCCAGAGGAATAAACAACCTCTTCCTGGTAGTACAGAAAGACAATCTACCTGATGGCAATACTCTTACTGGCAACATCCAACCACACCCTGGGCCTGACCTGGCCACTGTTGATGGCCTGTTGCCCTCTTTGACTGCTTTGGCTATTCATCTTCCTCCAATGCTGCCTGCGTCGGGTGTGCAGAAGATGCCAGCTGCTGCAGGGGAGCGACGGTGGCGAGTGGATTGCCCTGGCTACTCCGTGTGAACTGGGTAGTGGGGTGCCCGATGTTACACCTTCCCTTGGTCTCCCTGCTTTGGACGTCAACATAGCTGCATTTGCTGAGAATTTGCCTCAGGGTTATTACAGGGGTACACCCGCGTCCACAAACACCTGGTACCAGTGAGTCCCAAACTTTGACTGCTCCTCTTCTACAAGTGAACACCTGTCAGATTATGAATCCTAATTTTTTTTTTTTTATTAAAATTTTCAATGAGGCAAAGAGGAAATGGTAAACTTATCTGGAATAATCCTAATAAATTAACTGGCAGGAATAATGAAGAAAGACAATACATAGAACTTAATAGAACCTAAAGTCAATGGAAATCTGATTCAAGAGGATGTCTAGATAGCAAGCACTTATTGATTTTTTTATTCAGTCAGTTAAGGAGCTAGCTCAAAACATCCCACCTATAACTATTCCACCAATCCCCATTGATAATAGTAAGCCTACTTTTAAATTAAAAGAAATATCAGAATTAGCAGTAATAAAAATAATAACTTCCCTATGGCCTTCAAAAGCTAGGGATGCATATGGTCTAGACACCACATTTTTGAAATCTCATAAAGAGTTTTTAGCTTGCCTCATTGCTCATTTAATCAATCTCTCAATTAGATATAATGCTTACCCAAGCATTTGGGAAAAAGCAGTGGTGTCCCCCATTTTTAAGTCTGGTGATAAAACAATTGTGTCAAACTACAGACCCATAAGTATTTTATCAGTTGTGTTCAAGGTGTGTGAAAAATGGGTTGCAGAACAGCTGACAGCACACCTAAATCAGGGTACCACCCCTGTTCACCAAAAGCAGTTTGGATTTCGCACGAACCACTCTACGGAGACAGTTAATTGTTACCTCTTGGAGAATGTTAAGTCTAAATTGAATGAAGGTGGTGTAGTTGGTGCAGTGTTTCTGGACCTTAAAAAAGCTTTTGACACCATAAATCACCAGACACTTTTAGCAATATTATCTTATTTTAACTTCTTGGCAGATGCCATAAAATGGATGAATTCATAACTGGGTAACAGGATACAAAGTGTATGCATTGGTAGCAGCTATTCCTCGTAGTAATATCGGTGTACCCCAGGGGTCAGTATTGGGAACTGTCTTGTTTAGCATGTATATTAATAATTTGCCATGAGTGTGTCCATCTGTTAATGTTCAAATGTACGCGGATGACACTTATTTATGGGCACCCAAACAGCCAAACAGGCTGCATCTAAACTAACTGCAGCATTGGTCCATGTCTCTGACTTGTTTAAAAGGTCATCCCTACACTTGAGCATTAACAAAACAGTCTGCATGTTTTTTGTTTGTTTGTTTTTTTACCCTGAAACAATCAAATGCAACACATTCTGATGATTTTATTGAAAGAGAAAAGATCAGGGTTATGCTTGATTTTAAGTATCTTGGAATAGTCTTAGATTGTAATTTAACCTTTAAGAAATATGTCAAAAAGGTAGCTAATACCACTAAATTTAATTTTGCCAATTTTAGACTGTAAGGCCATATTTGAGCACAAAAGCTGCCAAACTCTTTATGCACACCATGATATTTTCTCACATCTCATACTGTTTCACAAGCTGGTCCCAAGCAAGCATTACAACTCTGAAGCCAACTGAAACACTCTACAAGCAGACCATAAAAACACTGGATCAAAAGCCCATCAGCTCTCACCACTGTCACATAAAAACAAAGTATAATCTATTTCAGTTTGACAGCCTTCTACACTTTTTAGTTGTCTGTCTTATTTTTAAAATACTACATGGGCTGCAACCCCCTCCTTTGGGTGAGTTTGTAGAGTTGAAGGACAGTGGCAGTGGCAGGGCAACTAGGGCAACCACCAGACTGTGTTATACAGTATAGACATAGTACGTTTGGAGGGTTAGTCTTCTCAATAAGAGCTTCAAACTACTGGAATAACCTCCCCACTGATGTTAGAGACAGCACTAGTTACCCATCCTTTAAAAATAAAACATGTACTGTCTGCATTGTACTTTCTTAATGTCTAACAACGTATATGTCTACTTGCTTGAAAGTTTTGCTTGCTTGGCCATTTTTAGTAATTAGTTTTTTAAACAGTATGTCTTTTTTGTTCTGTTGTTTGTAATTTCTTCCTTCTTTCTACTGTGTTACTCTTGTCTTCTATTTTGACCTGCTAATGGACTACAGATGAAAATTAGCTAATGTAGCTAATTCTGGTGCATTTACATTTTAATTTAATATTGAAATGTTTATGAATTTACACTGTCCCTTTTTAAATAAAATAAACAAACAAATTAGTGAAGACATGATATTGGGTGAGGAGGTCTGATGTGCGCTTGGGATTTAGTTAAATTCAATCAAGTAATTACAAGCTTGGTAAGATGTTTTAGCAGAGAAATTGTGCTTTTTGGTTAATAATAAAAGTTGGCTCCTGCGTGGCGCATCGACAAGGTGCGCGACTATCAACCCGGAGATCGCAAGTTCGAATCCGGGTTGATGCCATCCGTGACCTGGTCCATGGGAGCTAATTGGCCGAGCTCTCACGGGAGGGAGAGATGGCATACGCTCACTTCCCTGTCACTCACTCAGCCAATCATGGGCGTCTGTGAGCTCATTTGTACGAGGGGGCGGATAGCGCTTTCCCTTCGAGCGTGTTAGGCCGCCCCCAAATACGCATGCGCAGCAGTTCGAAAAGAGGCGGGCGGTAGCATCGCATGTCTCGGAGGGGGCGTGTGCTTGCTTGCGCCCTGGTCGGTGGTGGTCGTGTGATAGCAATAACGTTGATGGGTGGGAATTGGAAACGACTAAATTAGGGAGAAAAATGGGAAAAAATAAATAAATAAATAAACAAATAAAGAAATAGAAGTCAATAATAATTCAAAACTATTCTGAAACTGATTAACTCTCATTCCAGGAAGATGTGACTTATCTTGGTGCATGTATATTTGTATGTGTGGGAAGGACATTTTAGCCAGTGAGGGACCGGCACTGGGACAGGCCAGAGTCACAGCAGGGCAACATTTGCACAACAGCTGTGTGTTTGTATTGAGCGCCATGCCAATGAGAACCCTGAGGGGAAGATGAATGAGAGTGAGCCAGGGAGTTGGTTTTCACCTTGAATGTGACATCACTCTTTCTGACTAATCCTCCTCACTGGCGCTGCGCTGAGCCTGAGTCAGGTGGCCGTTAGTCAATGACATAAGAAGACAAGGGCTGCATCCGGAGTCTTCAGCACCCATACATCACCCTGCAAAGGGCTTAACAGGGTTTAAGTGTTCTCATGACCCACAAAATCCTTCATGGGTACTGCACATATGGTGTAGTGTCTCCTGGTGATTTCCTGCCCCCTCTTATTTGGCCAGTGGAAGGTTCTGAATATGGTTGCCATCTAATTATGTGTGTGTGTGTGTGTGTGTGTGTGTGTGTTTGTGTGTGTGTGTGTCTTGCAATATGATTAACCTTCTGTTCAATGAGGGTTTTTTTTTTGTTGTTGTTTTTTGCTCTGGGTGCTGCGACAGGGGCTTGATAAAGGTAGGCTGTGAATGCAAATAGCAAAGAGAGAACTGCCTGCAACCATTATTGTGATTCCAAAGGGAGAATAAAAAATCGTTTTCTACTTCCCCTCTCAGAGGGCTTCTTTATCTGTTTGCCTTCGGTTTTATTCCTTTTTCTGGTTATGTCAGGTAGAGGGCAGAGGAGGATTGGAAAAAATGCACTCAAAAGGAAATCTTGTGTGCTTCCACAGACATTGGCTGGCTTGAAGAAATGACAGCATAAAGCAAGCATCCTTGGCTTGTCCTGCGCCATAGCAATTGCAAGAATGTCATGTTCTCTCTGTGTCATTACCACTGCCTGTGCAACTCACTGTGACAGCAGGGAGATGAGTCTGAATTCTCATCTTCCCCACCAATGCCACTGCCCCTCCCCAATCTTCCAGCAGATGATGTGATAGTCTCAAAGCACTATAGTGCAGAGCTTTGACATCAAGAGACTCAATGAAACTACACCATTCATGCTCAGGAGAGTATATCCCTCCATAACTTAGGGTGTTGGACACACTGTTCTAGGTAACACTAGTTTTGCAGAATAAATGAGCAGGGGCTCCTATTACTACCACCTACTATTACCTACCACCCACCTGCACCATGCAATAGTTTGTAACCCAGCTGCCTCTCTATCTGCTCTAATGCTCCCTGTTATATATAAAGGCATGACAAAGGAATAGGGAACAGAGCAAGAATTATGAATGTGCAGGCTGACATGTAAATCCAATAGTTTGAGCAGTTTCCAATCTCATTCTAAAATGTATCTCGGGCAAGGCACCTTGAGTCTGACACACCAAAATAGAACATGAATACAGAAGCTGGAGAAGCAGTTGGCAATTGTAGTCAGAAATATAAAATGAGATCAAAAGAGAAGCTGCAAACTGGAGACGTAGAGTGGATCTCCTATGAAGGTGAATAAGTAATAATGCTTATTTCCTTTTATTTTCCAATCTGCTTTATCCTTTATTAGGGTCATGGGGAAGCTAGAGCCCATCCCAGCTGACTCTGGGTGAAGACAGGGTACACCCTGAACAGCTTGCTAGACCATTGCAGGGCCAACACAAACACACAACCAGTCACACTCACCTTCACACCTAGGGGCAATTAAAAAAAAATCCAATTTGCCTAATGTGCATGTCTTTGGACTGTGGGAGGAAACCGGAACACCTAGAGGAAAACCATGATAGCACAGGAAGAATACACAAACTCCAAACAGATACACCCTTGCCGGGCATGGGGCTCAATCCCAGAACTTACCTACTGTGAGGCGGCAGTGTAACCACTACACCACCATGCCTCCCTAATAACCCTTATGTTCTACATTAAATATGTATGTTTCATTGCTCACATGGTCACACAGTGCATCCAACAAGCACATAATAGTTATAGTGTTTCTAAATGATTTTTCAGGTTTATGAGTCTTTACCCATCCAAATCCCCATGCTATCTCTGCTTTTCTTGCAGCTTTATATCTGCACTTTGTTTCCATAAAGGAAGATACAAATAACACTGGTCCAGGCTGCTACAGAGTGCTCCTTTGGCCCAACAGCCAAATAAGATCATGTCCTTGCTGACATGAAAGATGAGATCCTCCATGGGCTGTAGTACATCCAACCTTTGATGACTTGGTGAGGGAGGATCTCTGCAGGCAAGCAGAAACATATAGAGCAAATGCAAGAGCTGTACTGCTGCTTTGAGTGCCCATGGGAGCTCAACTTTTTTTCATCTTAGATAGAAGGCCAGACATTGCAGGAGAACAGCATGTCTCTGTGCCCTGCATGCCTGCCTGGCTGGCACCAGACTGGTTACTATGCCAATAAACTAATGTCTGTTGGCTACTTTTGCTCTGCTAACAGAACATGACGGGGGGTGGGAGTGGGGTGTGGATGACCTTGAAATCTTTGAGCTAAGACATTGTGTAAGTGGTAGGTTTGAACATAATGGTAAATGGAAAAACAAACAAGTCCAAAGCTGTGATAGTATCAAGTTTAATTTAAAAAGCATTCATTAACAAATAGAATCTTTTACTATAATAGGTCAGGAAATGTGACTCTAGAGAGAAAGAGGCTTCTGTATTAGTTATTTTGTTTACTGTTAAATGTAACACATTGTGGAATTTATACAGGCATCACAACAGTGCTTTTATAACTATTGATTAGTGCACACCAGAGATCCATTCCCTGCTCATCAAACCCACAAAGTATATCTCACTTAAAACTTTCAGCTCCCAGTCCCAATAGATTTGTGGAATAGAAGCTGTAGTGTTTGGAAACTTCACACAAATGCAGGGTAATCAAGCCAAACAGGAGTGCAGTGTAAATTCACCAGGGTTGGTACAACACCAGACTGACAGAAACCATCTCCTTAAGTTCCCCAGACCCCTTGGCTTTCCCTTGTCCTATCTGTGGTTGGTGTGGTGGGTTTGAACCATACCATGTCAGACAGAGGCCTGGAGCAGAGCTTTCATTTTGATTAATGGACCCCTCTCTGCCCCTGAGTGAGCAATTATCAGAGGGTCAACACGCTCGTTCATCACTGCAAGCGGGCAGCTCCATCTGTGCCACAGAGCGGCATGTGGCTTGGTGAAGTGGAAAGCAGAGTAGATAAGATTTCCCTGGAGCAACAGTTCAGCTTAATTTTGGATCTGCTTCCCTGGCCGAGGCGTGAACCCTTCGTCAGAACCCCCCGATTGCATCTA
Organism: Neosilurus mollespiculum; assembly: GCA_030014195.1. Lineage (NCBI taxonomy): Eukaryota > Metazoa > Chordata > Actinopteri > Siluriformes > Plotosidae > Neosilurus > Neosilurus mollespiculum. The sequence goes on along the minus strand of JAQMYF010000003.1, from coordinate 10,553,143 downwards.
GACTAGAAAGCACAATTCTTCATACCTTAGTCGAATGGCTTACAGTTCCCACCTGTCCATGTGGCACTTTTTTTTGCTACAGACAGCAACAGTCTAAACAGATAATGATCCTATCCTTTATACTTTTTCTCCAGGTGCTAGCAATTCATTTTTCCATGCTTTTTATTTATTAGCTAAATTGTTCTCTGGAAGTCCTTACTGCTTAGAACTGTGAGTTTCAAAACAGATTACACGTGGAAAAAAGCATTAAATCTCATTATATGTACATTTAAACCGATCAAGGAGATCTGACACATGAAATATATCATGCGCTTTATTCCTCGGCTGATGCTGACATTAAAAGCTATATTAGACAGCCAGACAGTTATCAAAATCCTGGTGATGCATGATCAATATATAATTTTAGTAGCATTATTTGTCTTGCTAGGTAACACGTTAGACAAGGTGTGTGAGGTTTTTTTTTTTTTTTTACATTTTTGCAGGCTGCTTTAAATAATCCACTCTTAATCTATGCTTTCAATCCACATTGCCTTATATTGAACAAACATAATCATATACAGGAGAAATATAGTAAGCCAAATATTCAGAGAAGGCATTCACTGATGTGACCTTATTATCTTATATTTTAGGGCCAATTTACCTGTGAGCAAACCTCAATTATCACCAGGTATGCAGGGTTGTTGCAAATAGATTTACAAATAGATTTCATTATCACCAGACATGCAGGTTTGTTTGGTTTTGTAAAAAAAAAAAAAAAAAAAAAAAATCAGCTTCAAATTTTCACAATCCCTGCATATGTTATAACTGTCACATGGCCCTCATTTCTATGCAAATAATGAGGCTGGATGGATTTCATATGAAGAAATATTAATTACTGGCAGCTCTTTAATAAAAAAAAGTATTTTTTCTCTAGATAGAGCTAGACCTACTGAGCCCCTCTGGTGACACTGAATAAAAACTAATAACGCTTGGCAAACACGTTATTATCTTGTGGCCATGAGATAGCTAATGCATGGCCATAAGACAGTAATGCATGGGCATGAGCTAGTTAATGCATGGCCATGAGATAGTAATGCGTGGCCACAAGATAATTCAGTAGCAGGATAGTTGTCCATGGACCTGTCAGTTTTAGAGTGATGCTGTTTATTATTCATGAATAAAGGTAATTATAGTCTGCTTTTGTATTAAAGAGTAGCTTTGTTATTATTGTAAGGCCTAAAGAACTTTATCAATCAGACTTAGGGTACATTTTTACTGCCAAATTGCCTCATCTTTTCACAAACCAGCTAATCATCAGTTGCTCCTCCAAACACAAAAAGGAGGCAGTAAATCTGTTTACCTCTCATTAGCACTGGTAAATTAATAAAAGTACCGTGTTAAAATCACTGTTAATATTTGTGATTTAACATAAATATACAATTTCGAGGGATGGAAGAGCAGTACACTAAAGATACAGGCTTTCAACCCTTTCCTGAATAATGTTCTGAAAGCACAGGGGCACAAGTGATTTGTCCCGGTAGTTTCCAACACACAGGCCCTCATCTTTCATTTTGTCCAGAAGATATATCCAGTACCCCATACCTTCTTTGCACAGGATACCCCACCAACTTTCAATCCTCTGATTTGTAGTACATGCTCCCGCGATGTAGCTTTGTTCGCCAGCACTACTGTCGACATCACTGCAGTGGAGGTAGGCCTGGATGTCTTGGACAACCGCATTCTCCATTCCTGCATCTGTCTAGATGACCCGAGGACAGCCACCAAACTCCTCCATGGCCTGTATAAAGTAGCCCCCTATGATGTGTGGGTCAAGCTTTCAATCAATTTCATATGAGTGCAGCTTTCAATCAAATTATTTTATGCGAAAAGCCATCTATGCAACCACTGATAAAGATTTCATATGGCTTTAACTTATCATAAGAATATACATGCCAGATATAGTTAGGTCCTTGAGCAAAATACTGCCTACTGTTTAGTCTCCTGGAACGTCAGATGGCTGAGACATCAGGGTACAGAGCTGCAAGAATCAAACAAACATCTTCCTTTTTTGCATGAATGCTATTTTTTAAACACTTGTTGTACATCCAGCTGTAGCCATGTAGTCTCCCATGTCCTTCCAGCTGGTGAATGATAAAATCTATGACTTCCCGAACATCAGCATAGTCCTTGCGTTTAAGCCCATGCAATCTGAGCAGCTGAATTAAGTGTCTCTTGCAAAGAATTGCTTAACCAAAAGTGACTGAAGTATGTCATTGTTATTCATCCCTATATTAAAATAAAACAGTCTCTGCATGGAAAAGACTGCAATAATTATCTTGTGCCCACGCATTACTATCTCGTGGCCATGCATTATTATCTTGTGGCCATGCATTGACTATCTCATGGCCTAGTGTTATTATCTCATATGATTTTTTTAATCCAATATCACCAGAGGGGCTCCGTATAGACCTCGATTTTAAGTGTCATTTAACAGTAAATATTAGTCCATTATCAGAGTTGCTTCAGCCAGGCCAGATAAGTTAATGGGTCTGGAGCAAGGCCAGCATCTGATTTCTTTTAAACACAGTCTAATGGGATGTCTGCCTATGCAATATTAATGCAGCCCATTGAAAACCAATCACTTCTGCACACTATTAGGGTGTTTTCCTCCTCACTGATCTTTCTTCTTTATTTTGACTTGTTGATTTTTATCTATATGATAATTGATGCTGCTTCGTTTTCTTATTTTTTCAATATGGATAGTTGGAGGCAAGGCTGTAGTTCTCAAGTCCAGTCTCAGCCTCGATTCTGTACTCAAAACAGTTGTTCTACTGACTTAAGTTTTATTTGGAATTGTTGGTATTTCACTCAGTTTGACTTGTCTTAGTCTTGTCTATACGACTCACCAAATATCTCAGATTCTCAAATATTGTGTGTGTGCATGCATGTGTGTGTGTGTGTGTGTGTGTGTGTGTGTGTGTGTGTGTGTGTGTGTGTGTGTGTGTGTTGCCACAAATGTCTTGGACGAATTTGAACTCGAACCTCTTTAAACTCAGTTTAAAATCAACATTGAGTAGTCCTGGTCTGATATTTGTTTTAGACTTGACATAGGTGGTCTTAACTACAGCTGTTTTGGGATGACATCAGTTTTTAGAACATAGAATTCTTTTCCTTTGTCTGTGGATCTACAGTACAAAAAAATGCAACTTATCGCACAAATCATCAACGGAAGAGAACCATGACAACATTGTTGAATTAACATGTAGATTTAATCCAGTTTAACACAAGTGGATATTGAATGAAGCAAATCAGCATGTTATTAATTTTTTATTTTTTTTTACTGTCCCCAGAAAGTTTGGTGAAAATCTGTACATGGGTGTGGTCAGGATTTTGTTTTACAGTTAATTACAATACCTCTGCCAAACTTGGGTTTGGGTGGAGATAATTACAGACAGACATATTTGCTATATTAGTTTCACAAGCTCAATGAGTAAAAGTTTTTTTTTTCCCTTAACATATAGGCTTAATAGGTGCATAACAGTTTTATGAAAATATTAGAGTACAGCCCCTGGCAAAAATTATGGAATTATTTGTATTAAATATATAAAATTATTTGTATTAAATAAATAAGTCACGAATATGATATAAATGTTCAATATTTGAATAATGACTTCATAAAACATACCTAAATTCAATTCAATTAAAATATTTTAATAATGGATTTTTTTTAAAGACCAATAAAGAAAAAAAATATGGAATCACCCAATGTTAAGGTAAAAATATGGAATCACCTTGTAATATATATTGCTCGAATATCAGCAAGTATCAAAAAGCTAATTAGATTGCAGTTAAAAGGAAACATGGCCCAGCAAGAGAGCTGTCAATTAAAGGAGTAAAGAGAATTATAAACCTCCTTCAAGAAGGAAATCCAACACAAAGTGTGGCTAAAGTGTTGGTAGTAATCTCTGTCTAAAATTTGGTTCAATTATAAACAGAGTAGATCATAAAAGGATCACATACAGGTAGATGTCAGTGCATCAAGATAGAAAACTACAATAAGAAAAGCATAGAAATATTAAACAACAGAAAAGCAATAGCCTTGGAAATAGAAAATACACGATGAAACAAAGGAACAGAAACCAGAGTCAATTAGAACTGTAAGAAATCAGCTGAATGAGATGGTATTCACATAAGAAACATCATGGAGTGGTGTGTGGATGATGGTAAGATGAAAGTGATGTTCAGTGATCATCATACTGTTGATGAAACATTTGTCTGGTGCTGTTCTACATATAAAGAATACTGACTGAAAAAACCCCAGCCATGTATGATATGGGGTTACATGTCAGGTAAAGGACCAGGGGAAATAGTAAATCATTATCTCAGTAGTCAGTTCAAAGGTTTAAATAAAAATTTTGGCCACTTTTCTCATTCTATCAGTACAACAGTACGTTTTGTTCCCACAGTGCCAAGTGTGCTAAAACATTTATTCAGGAAAGACAGATCAACTGAATGACATGGCTACCAAACAGTCCAGATCTCAGTATGACTGAAAATGTATGGCGCTAATGACAAAAAGGGTCCGTGACACAACTCCATCCTGCAAAGCTGATCTATCAACAGCTATTTAAAAAAGTTTGATGGCGAATATTTCATTTCATTAGTGAAGTCCTTGCATAAAAGAATTCAAAGCCAAGAAAGAGCAGCAAGACTAATTGTGAATTTTTTGGTAATGATTCCATATTGTTTGCCTCTATTAATCTGGAAAAAGGGCAGCAAGGTGATGTGGTGGTTAGTATATCGGCCTCTCAGCAAAAATTTCCTGGGTTTGGAAATTTCCTGTGTTTTTGTGTAGAATTTGTATGTTTCCTCCCACAGTCCAAAAACATGCTCATTAGGCTAATTGGCTGTTTCAAATTGACCCTAGGTGTGAGTGTTAGTGTGAATGGTTGTGTGTGTTGCCCTGTGATGGTCTGGTGAGCTGTTGAGGGTGAACCCTGCCTTCACCCAGAGTCAGCTGAGATAGGCTCCAGCCTCCATGTGACCCTGGTAGGATTAAACGATTTAGCAAATGAATGAGTGAGAATCTGGGAAAAAAATAACAATAATTGACACTTTGACATATTATGAATCAGAAAAATTTAAGAAAATGAAAGGGGGAAATAGTAGAGATTTTCCAACAGCAGTTCGGCACCAATATGTGCATAAGAGTGCTCCTTCTTGCAAGTAGATTCTGTTCTTATATAAGAAACAGTTCCAAAAAAGAAAATATTGGTGAAAACAAGAATCTTCTTAAAAAGTGTGTAAGTGAGGTTTTAGAAGGAATTTCTTCATAAGAATGGTTGGTGAATGAGGCCCATTGTTTGCTCGGGTTGTTGTTGAAGCACTCAAGTCCACAACCCAGAGCCCTCAGCCAGACAGAACACTCGAATGTGCTTCAGGTCATCTCTCCTGACAGCAGTGCCTGATCTAACTAATAGTTCTGTAACTGAATGAGCACAAATAACTACAGCCATATTACATACTCTACTGAAAACTACCTTCTCAGAAGAGTGGAGGCTATTACAGCAGCAAAAAGGGAAGCAGTTCTGCAATCAGATGTTTATCAAGCACAAGACAATGTGATGGTCAAGTGTCCATATAGTGTGGATGAAGAGCCAATAAAAACATAATTATTTAGGTTAAAGCCTCAGTATCAATCTCTTATGTGTCTAAATTTTTTATTATTATTATTTTTTTTTTAGAAAATTGGGCCATAGTGCTTGTTTGAGTTTTAAGTAAGCACTCCCCAATGCCTCTTCACTGCATCCCACCTCAATCATTTTAACCATAACTCAAAGCAGTAAACTGCAAACACAGTCAGATGATTCTTCTGTGAGCAAAAAAACTAAATGTAAATTTAAAAAATGTACTGCAGGAAAAAAACCCAGAATAAACACTGCTAGCACTGTTCAAAGATGGATTAGTTTATTACTGTTGATGGGGATGAATCAGGGAGTAGAAAGAGCAATAGCGCTTCTGGATATATATTTGAAAATGAAACTTTGAAAGGTATGAAGCTTTGATCTGTTTTTCTGGTTGACTTTCAATAACAAATGAAGCAGATCCATTGTTGTTACCTAGAAATCATGTTAAGAAAATACCGTCATAGGAATCATAGAATCATACTGTCGATGTAATGTTTGCTAACTAGCTGATATTCATTGGAAATATGTTCATGTTAAGCAGGAATAGGTGTGTACCTACAGTTTGACTAATTGCGCTGTGGTCTATGGAACATAATGTGGGTGTGACATGGAGTAATAAAGAGATGGTGGTGTTTTAAGGTGAATCATTATCTTTACAAGTTTCATTGTCATTAACATTAGTTTTTCAACAAAAGTACTAACAGTAACCTCAGAAATAACCTGAAGATTTACTTATCATTAAATACAATTCACTTTATAACACCCTTGCAATCATATATCCCATGACTGTGCCAAATGCTAACTAGCCAGCAAGCTCAATTGTGGGAAAGTTACTGAAAAAACTCTCAAAGAGAGAGGAAATCTATTAAGATATTATATTATTATTTGGATGGATGAATTAATACAAAGAACTGACATGAGACAAAGGGAGTGGAATCAGTGATTTTCCAACATAAGCTTGAAATGCTACAGGTACTGTATGCATTTTTGATGAAGTCCTGAAGGGCATGTGTGAATGCGGACGTGCGCTCTCTCTCTCTCTCTCTCTCTCTCTCTCTCTCTCTCTCTCTCTCTCTCTCTCTCTCTCACACACACACACACACACACACACACACACACACACACACACACACACACACTTTGGCACACAGTGTTGGTTATACTCCCACTGCAGTCTGGCTTTAGTCACTCCCATTAGTAAATCCAGTTTGAGTCTCTATCATATGAAAAGAATGTAAGAAAGTAGCTTACATTAATATAGAAACTTAGATTAAATAAGAAGGCTGAGCTAGTTATCACTAAAAACATTACTCTGAACTACACTGCAGGATTAGTCTATGTTGTTTAATCTGGGGTAAGCCTACAGCTTTGAGTCAATCCATGACAGGATCTAACATTATCACATGTGTAGTTTACTTTGGGTCTAAGTGATCTTGTCATTTGTGAATATTCTCCAAAAAAAATGGAGACAGCAGAAGCTGAAAAACACTTTCCTCTCCACTCATCTTTCAACAAAGGGCAAAAAGAAGTGACTGAAATTAGTAACCATGCCCCTTATCACTCCATATCAAAGACCCACGCTGATGTTAATTATTATTTCCAGACAGTGTCAGATTATAGCAGTATTGAGGTTTGCTCAAAATGATGCAACCCAATAAAGTTTCCAGTTTGTGTTATTAGAATGAAGTAACTGCTCTATTAGTTTACCAAAATCTGAGGGAGATGGAGGCATTGCCTAAATGTTTTTTTGTCTCAAAGCCTTCTAGTGCCAATATAAAAAGCCTTAAGGTCTTTAAGTGCTAGCTGGCCAAATTGCCCCATTAGCCATTTTATGATAAAGTGTCCAGCTTTCATGTTTCCTAGCAACAGTGTTCTGATAATGTTAACTATATAAAGTTGACCTGCAAGGATGCTTTATATTTGTAAGGACAGAATGTTAGTATGTAAGAATGTTGTGGGAGCAGCTTTTTGACAAACCGTTATTACATTGCGATTTTCAAATAGTGCAGAAATATGTTTTTTTTTTTTTTTGTTAAACTTCCTAAAAGCTATCTAATTCAGCACAGAATGTTCTAATAACGTTCTCTGCTAGCTGGTACAAATCCGTCTTGTGCATGTCATCCTGTCAGCAATGAAATGGACCAAAAAAAAAAAAAAAAGCCATGATTTTTTTGGTTTTTGAATTGCACACAGTCTAAATGATTAAAGTTACCTGTGCTTTCTTTTTCAGTCGGATCATTGTATTGCATCCACTACTTTGAAAGCTGTGCAGTGCTGGAAAAAAATTCTGTGTTTGATTTCACTGAGTCCATCCAGGTCATTTGGGGCTGTATGTGGTTCTAAACTAGCTGCAGAAGTGACCTCAAAACTGTGAGCTGTGGAGCAAAGGAGCCTGACTGTGACATTCCACCGACTGAAACCACAGTGCTTTGGAAAAAAACAAAACAAAAAAAAAAAACATCCTGAGGCCAAAAAGTGAAGGGCAGCAAAGGAGGGGGGTGCAGAGCTCTTTCATGATTTGGGACAGCATATCGTTTTCTTTTGTACCAGTTCCAATTATTCATTTTATTATGACTTGGCAGTAGATGTGTTCACAAAAGGGTTTCCTCAGTCATTGAAAATAAATTAATACTATGTCTTTTTGAACCCACTGTCTCTGCAGGCATCAGTGCCTCCTGTGGGCAAAGCTAGTACCAGAATAACTCCAGACCTCTTTGTCCCTAAATAACATAAAGCTTTTCAAAGGGCTTAAATAGCACACACGATCACAAAAGCAGTAATTACTATCAGCGTTGATATATCGAAATAGTTTCTCTCAATAATCTCCACCCAGTATTTTGTACTTTGAGACAGAAATTCCCATAAATGCAATCAGCTTTTAAAGCTTAAATTGTGTTTCTAATGGCACATAATGTTTCTAACTGTACTGGATAGACTTTATTGAATTTAGGCTGTTAGAATGCAGTTCCACATCCAGAACATGGAAACAAAGTACACCGGTAAGCCTGAAGACTCAATTAGTAGAAAATGCTGTCTATCAGAAGATGAGCTCAGGTTGCATATGGCTTTTGACAGCGCAGTGATATAATGTTGTGATCGTTCTGTCCTTGGCAGCCTGGTGACCTGTTGTATTGTGTTCAAGCAAGTTGACAGCAAGAGAAGAGCATAAATTGCCTACATGCTATTTTATTTTACATAACAATTATCAGAGCTAGTTAATATTTAAGGCAGTGTTTTCTGAAGTCTATTTGTGGGGATAAACTTGACCATAATTGTTTCTTCAGCATCCAATTGCCTTGCAGTAGAGACTAAAACACTAGGGTTAAGACTGATATTTGAAGTCTTTATATTGCTTTCATGTCTGCACTTTTATGCCCCAGCTTCCTCTTTCCCTCTTTATATGTACCACCCTTCTTCTATTTCTCTTTTTCTCTCCCTTATCCTCTAGCCTCCCCATCTCTATCCACAGCTCACATTTTTTTATTTTATTGCAATTTTTACACAGTCAGTCGGAAATCGAGTGGGAGGAGGACTGGGTAGCTGGATAAGCCTGAACTGTCTTAGACGAGATGAAAATAAAAGTCAATTTCAACCAAACCTGATAGCCCTTCTCCCAAGAGCAAGCACTGCACCTGGAGCATCTCAACAAGCACTCTGTCTATGTTAAAAAAAAAAAGAGCTTCTCCTCTTACAGCAACAGCATTTGAATTTTGACTAAACTTGGAGGTCATATCATTAGCACATCCCTATGCACATCCTCTCTCCCATGGTGCAACTGGCAGCAAAGCTATAGTGGGTGTAATAGTGCTGCATGTGGTGGATGTTGTTCTTCCTCTGAGGTAAGCCTATTGTGATATGCACCAGAGGGGCAGATTACGAGTAAACCCTGCTGCCCTGTCTAAATTATCTGCCAATGAATCAGGTGGTCTCTGGCTCAGGACCTCTGATGGCAGCAAATTACTGTGACAAAGTAGCACTGGGCAGCTGTCAGGCATGAGCTCTCATCACGCACTGTGCTCTGATGGCAGTGCAATCGCATTACAGGTTCACCAGGTCAAAGCAGACGCTCTCTTTCACATTGACAAAAAGAGGAAGGATGTGTTCTGAAAGATCCAGATTGAGCATTAAATTTTTTTGGGATGGCTATGAGGAGTCGCAGCAAAAAATGGGACGTCATACACAATGTGCTCACAGTGGATCTGGCATTAATGTTCATTTAACCAAGGCGAAAGCACATCACACAAACTGCACCTGGGTTGTATGTGAGACACATATTGATACAGCGATGGAAACAGATTCAAAAATCTCAGGACTAAAGTGAAAGGTTAGGAGTAGTAACATATACAAGCCACTATTAATGACCCAAATGCAATTTAGAAACCATCCTGTAAGGCATCCTGTTTAATCAGGAAATTAATGTACTTCCTTGCCACATAGCTTCTGTGAACAAGGTTGCCAGTTCTTTGTGACTAAATCAGCAAATAGCTTTAGTTGATACACACCGTACAATCCCTAAAGTCCTAAAATGGTCTCATGTTCTTAATGAAACATATTTCATAATAAATTATGAAAATCAATAAGATTACAAACAACCCAGGAAAACTATGCCTGTGTTCATTTACACATTGGTTGAGGAGGCAGGCAAAATCACATTTCCTTTAGCCTATTGCATCTGATGGAATATAAGCTACTTATTATCCGAGCATGAAGTCTGCCCAAAGAAATATCAGCATGAGGACTTTAGATAAGTCTAAACCGAAGGTCAGGTCTGTGCAAAAAGACCAAGGGCTGAGCTTTCTCTGTACTGACCAATCTGACAAAGAGATTATCATTCATCCATTCATTCATCTTCTAAGCTGCTTAATCTTAATTAGGGTCGTGGGGAGGCTGGCGACCATCTCAGCTGACTCTGGGCGAGGGCAGGGTACACCCTGAACAGCTCACCAGGCCATGGCAGGGCCAACAGTCATGCAACCATTCACAATCACACTCACACTCACACCTAGGGGCAATTTGGAACAGCCAGTTAGCCTAATGTGCCTGTTTTTGGACTGTGGGAGGAAACCGAAGTACCCGGAGGAAACCCATGCAAGCACGGGGAGAACATGCAAACTCCACACAGAAACGCCCAAGCTGGGAATCGAATCCAGGCCTTTTTGCTGTGAGGCTGATGTGCTAACCACTACGCCACCATGCCACCCGCAAAGAGATTAAAAGGTAATTAATTATATGGCACTTTAAAATGGCGGCCTATTAAAATTCACTTCAGGCATTGCTACCTTTTCATTCCGGCTGGGGTGCTATCTCCGAACTGCCCACATCAAAACAAGGTGTTTTTATCCGTGTCTGTTAGGGATTTGGTAGCTTTCGACTTGTTTCCCTTCCCGTGACAAACAAGAGCTTTTTGACGAGCAGCTTTGTGGGTCTTTATAATTTCTTTACCCTGATACCTGTATACCTTTTCTCCTCAAGAGATTGCTGAATGCTTCTCTGGAATGAATGTTTGTCCAATCAGATTGCATGTACAGTCGTTGCCATATAAGTAGAAGTGCTTCCTTTTATGAATACAATTTTAATTTGCTTTTCCTCAGTGTTTCCAGGGTCATAGCAACAGGTTTATTATCTTCATAAAAAAGAAGGAAAAACTTGGTCAGCATGGTGGCATAGTGGTTAGCATGTCTGTGTCACATCATGAAGGTCCTGGGTTCGAGTCCTGGGCTTGGGTATTTCTGTATGGAGTTTGTTCTGCCTGTGTTTGCATAGGTTTCCTCTGGGTACTCTGGTTATCTCCCAAAGGCCAAAGACATACACATTAGGTTAACTGGCTGTTCCAAATTGACCCTAAGTATGAGTGTGAATGGCTGTGAGTGTGTGTTGGCTTTGCAATGGTGTGGCGAGCTGTTTAATTTAAGTACAAGAGATGCACTTTAAAAAAAGCTCTCAATTGTAAGCATGGTTCTGCTTTATACAAATCTCATAGGTGTTTTTGCTTAAAATACATTTTCACAGCATATGAAAAGGGCTTCAGGTAGCTTAGTACAACAGGTACTAAGACATAGACTAGTCACACCCAAGTCTTTTGGATCGATACCATCCCAGACTCTTAATCTAAGATACAAGATAGCCAGTGAGTCACTGAAATGTCTGCAATTTGTATCTGATTCTCCTACTGAGGTGATTATGATCCTTGGTAGAAAAAATATAAAAGAACCAATCCCAGTTCACCCCAGCAGAGAAAAGAATGGTAAATTGCTTCAAAAGGCCACCTTGTTCACGTGGGTGAAAAGGGTAAGTGCTGTCAGGAGCAGATATCTGACTCAAATGATGGAGAATGCAAGGAATAGGAAAGAAATTATTTCACTCTAACAATTTTATTTCTCTTATAAGAGGGTGCAGAGCTCAGGGTCAGAAGAATCTTTACTTTTCTTTCACTGAAGAGTAATTTCAGAGCATAAAGCTCAGTCAAAATGGACAAGTACTCATTCTAGTTACTCACTCACTCATTTGCCAAACCACGGCAAGGCTGGAGCCTATCTCAGGCAGGATACACCCTGAACAACTCACCAGACCATTGCAGGGAAAAGAAAAACAACCATTCAGAAATGTCCAAGCCAGGGACTCAAACCCAGGTCATTCTTGCTGTGAGGCAGACTTGGTTGCCACTATGCCACCATGCTGCCCTCACTTGCATTGAAAACCAGTAAGAATAAGAAAAGCATTAAATAATATGTATGACTGACATTGTAGCTGATCTAGGGTTTGTGACATACCAATAAATTTAAGTCAAAATAAGGCAAAATTAAGGAAAAAAACTTTTTGCTGAGGAAGTGGTGAAACAAACAAAAAAGTGCATCCTATCATTTGGGATTTGCAAGTTGAAGCACCGAAAGATACACACAGCCGTCCATGGCCAGGTGCCCATGAGAACCAGGGAGCGAGGAATGATATACACTCCCTCCATGTCACTTACAAGTGACAGCTAGCCAATCGTGGGCATCTGTGGGCTCATGCTTACAATATGAAAGGCTGGATAGCACTCTCCTCAGAGTATATTACTCCACTTGTAACTATGAATGACCAGCAGTTTAAAAAATAGTTGTTGGCTGGCATCACATGTCCTGAATGGAGCACGTGGTGACTTTCGCCCTGTCTAGTTGGCAGCTGATGTGACAAGGAAAATTTTATTTGATGGGTGGGAATTACTACTAAAAGTATTTGGGAGAAAATCAGGGGAAGAAAAGCTAAATTTTGTTGGTGTAGCTTCTGTAGGCCTGCATGAGCATAATTAATTGGACTTTTTGAATAAAACACGCTGTGATTAATTACTGAGACCTTGAATAGTATGTTTCTATGTGAGTTTTTGCTTGGTTTTGGTTTATAGACTGTGTCACTGTGATGCAGAAAGTTGCTTTGCCACTTCAGAATGTTTCTGTTTAAATCATGACCCCTGGTTACTATCTGAGTTGTGTAGATTCTCCCTGTGTCCATGTTCACTGGTTTCCTCCTCACCTCCAGAAACCGCACTGGTAGATGAATTGGTGACTCTGAATTGCCCCTAGATTTCAACATGTGTGCATGATGCTTTCGTATTTCTTCCTAATGTTGAGTGATTTTCTGGTTTTGTCCTTCAGGAACTTAGCTAGATCAAACCAGGCAGAGACGGTGCAGGCTTAATCTGAATGCATTTATCATGCTGCTGTTTTGTGTCTATGTATAGTACATAATTCAAAGACTGCAGATAAGACAAAGACATATATCATGTTTTTCTTTGTATTTTGAAGAGCACAGAGCAGTAAATCAAAGTCAGAGATGTCAAAAATTTAGCTCAGAGTACATTCAAAAACGTTAGAAAAATGACAATAGTCACTTATTTTACAAAAACGGATAATAGAACACAAAGTTATGTGCTGAGAATACAGTAAAGATGATTATTCTTTATTACTTCTATGCAAATGAAAAGCATTGTGAGGGAAGACACTTCAAATAATTAAATTACTTAACTGATTTAAAGCAATTAAATATGAAGAATTGTCAACAAAATGAAAATTAAAAACCTAAATGACAGCGAACGTGACCTGCCGTACCACCAGTCTTTTCAATTTAATTACTCTAGTTATAGATGACAATCACAGAGAGGCACTGAATCATCAGTAGCAGAATGTAGTTGAAAAACCTTCCCTCGCAGTCTTGTCCTGAGAGCTAAAATTATCTAAATACCCATGGCTTTTGTTGAGGCACAAAGTGGTGGAGTGTTAAAATCAAGCTCCGAATTTTTTTCTGATTGTTCACCTGCAGACACTCAGTCACGTCTCACTGCTACACATGCCAAGGAGGGAAGAGCTGAGGAAAGACTGAGATCTGAAAATGCCATACGTACAGTCTCATTGACATGGTTTTTATACATTCAAAACTAATACGTTATTCATTCTGTGAATCTTTTTATTTACAATTCCATTACCCTTACTTTAAATGTAGTAATATGTTTACTTACATACAGTACATGCTGCCATGCTATCAAAGATGTATGATTTAAAAGATATACACTGACTGATTGAGGTGATACAGTAGGGTGGTACTTAAACTAAGGGTGTGTTCTTGTAGGTGTTTTGTAGAGATGTAGTAGAGATTCCATAATCATCATGCCTTATGATGCCTATTGTTTTAAGTTCAGGGCGGCAGCCACCAGGAGACAAAATGTTCTTGATTCAGAAGCAGCAATCTCTGAGAAAATAAAAGGAAATTATGCCCTTTACAACAGACAGACAGGATGACAGACTTTAGAATTGAAAATGAAGATGAAAGAAAATGACTCCTGAAGAAAGAGCAAGAGCTTGGTTTGGCAGTGAGATGCAGTCTAGCCTTAGATTTAGGTATTTTTTGACATTATGACAATGAATTAAAAAAAAAAAATACAGGTTAATAGCAGTGAATATAACATAATTTTCAACTGACGGTGACTAAAGAAGGGTGTAGATGAGTCATATCTGACTCAGAACACAAACCAATGCAAAAGCTAAAGTATTAGTTAGCTGTCCTGCCAGCATCTCTATGAATTGTGTAATAATTGTTTTCGTGTGGTTTTTTTGCGGCGTTATTGTGTATAATGGATTCCAAAAAACATCTCCTGACTTTTATAATGTCACTATTTGACATTTAATTAGCTGGGGTTGTGAATTTACAGCACCTGCTGTTGCTGTCAACAAATGACATCATGGCCATGGAAAGCATTTAGAAATAAGTCAGTGTGTTTGAACTTACATGTCCACATGCGGATACACATGCCACACATGGCGATGACATTAGCGATGCTGAGCGCTCTTCCACATTCCGGGCTCATCACACATTTCTTAGCTTTCTTGCAGCACTGCAGGCAGCCATTTTGGCCAGAATCGGCACGCTTGCTCTCAGAGTAGCTCTTTTCCACATTGCTAACATGCTGCTGGGTTATGATATCGGGGGGGCTCCTCTTCATATACTCCTCCTCCATGGCTGGCGTCCAAGCTTTAGTTCGTGGGAAAGTGTGAAGGAGATAGGTCAAGACAAATCTGGGGGGGAAAAATAACGAATCGATAGTAATTATGTTACACTATCACAGGGCATCCTTTCATTGTCATTAACTGATATGGAAATCGGTCGATAATGTATGGATCATCGAGCTGCTATCTGCACGCCGCTGTCATACACTGTGCCTTGGCAAGCCCCCAAAAGGACACCCAAAACGTTCAAGGGCAATTAGTCACATATCTGACTGGCTTCAGTGGTTTCTTTCTTCAACTGTGTCGCAGACATTTGAAACAGACAATACAATTTCTTGAGGTGGGTCACCTCCGTGAGAGTTTTGTCTCATTTCTGTGCCATGACTCAGAAATCACATAACACATAGCCATTAAAGATAGCCATCTATCTTACCTCTGTGGATTTGATTTATTAACTTTAGCTCCGGGCTAACTACTTTATTACCATAGCATTACAGGTGTAGAGCAGTGGAGGCAATTTCTTCTTTTTTAAGCTTTGTGATTTTTCCACAATCTCACAGTATGTGAAGAAGACTATAGGAAGGGAACAAGTGATGACACAGCAGTGCACTTTACCTTTGCTATACCTTCCAGAGAACAGTTAAGAATTTTATGTGCGTTATTTTTCTTGAATTGTTCTTAGGCCCTTGTGGATGCTATTCTTTTCTTTTCTTTTCTTCTCCCCCTTTTTTCTTTCTTTCTTTTTTTTTTAAGAAATCGAATTAGCTGGAATTAAAATCCTCAATCACACTGCTGTCACAGAAAAAGAGAACACAGAACACAATAAGAGCTGAGCCTTATCAAGTATTCTTTATTTACCTCACAAGCTTCCTGTTGGTTTTCCTTTTCACCCTTCAAATGTGCTTCAAATGATCCAGGCAAAAATCCTTCATAAAATCTTCACTTCTACTGTCATAGTGTTTCTCTGTCACAGAGCTTCTCTTTAGGGCACTGGTTCTTTTAAAATCAAGGAACAACCAAAACATGCAGTTTCAGCTCTGGGTTTGTGCATCTGTGAGGGTGTGTAAGCATGTTTTTCTGGCCTGACAACATTCACCAGGCCATTTAATTTAGCCTGCATGTCACAGATACCTGTATGCTGCCTTGATTTTTATTTTTTTTTCTTATCAATGTGTCACCAGCCAGTGCTAATTTTAGGTTGTGGAAATGTACCTAATGTACATGCAATCATTATCATGCATTATCAGTAAATGCCCATATATTCTAGTTAAGCTATTCAAATATCAAATAGAAAAAAGTGTCTCTTCACCATTGGAATATAAATCATTTCAAGGATTTTACTCACACACACACACACACACACACACACAAACACACACCCACCCACACACATTCAGATGTTAATTAATAAACCAATTTAGTTGCAAAGTGCTGAAACTGGTGGCAAAATGGAGAAGTGAGACATGCATCCATCTGGTCAAAGAACACAAAGTTTTGTGTCTGTGTTTCATGTCCTCACCACTATAAACCAGTTAGACTCCATTAAAGAAACGTGAAACGACCAGACTAAGAAATGTATCAAGAAAGTTGCTAAGATAGCACATTTAAAAATGTTAGTAACCATGAAATTTGCTTGTGCTTCATTCACTTGGGCTTGGCTTGGTTATTTAACAGGAGATGAACAGAAAAGGCTAAATATATTCATTCATTTTCTAAGCCGCTTCATCCTAATTAGGGTCGCGAGGAGGCTGGAGCATATCTTAGCCGACTCTGGTCGAAGGCGGGGTACACCCTGAACAACTCACCAGGCCATTGCAGGGCAATACACATACAACCATCCATGCTCACTCTCACACCTAGGGGCAATTTGGAATTGATAATCAGCCTACTGTGCATGTTTTTGGAGTGTGGGAGGTAACTGGAGCACCTGGAGGAAACCCATGCAAGCACGGGGAGAACATGCAAATTCCACACAGAAACGCCTGAGCCCAGGAATCGAACTTGGGACCTTCTTGCTGTAAGGTCAATGTGCTAACCACTGTGCCACCATGCTACTATTAAATGTATTTAAAAAATGGGAAATATTGCTTGATGTCCACTGAGCTCAATAACATGGTGTTGTAGTGGCCCAACTACAAATACAAGTACAGTCACTTCTGGACACACTGATGTTGCTCTTGATATGAAGGGATGTACTGGATTCTTGCATAAATTAAGCTCCACTGTGTGCCCACAATATTACCTTAAGTTTATCTATTTTTGATTACTACAAGACCAATGACAAAGAGAACCAGGAGTACTTCGTATTTTTGCGGCATTGTGACCACTTTATCTGTACTTAGAAAATGAGCATATTTAATTTTAATTTCTTTTTCTGAACTGCATTATTCTTTATTATGGTCACGGGACGGATGAAGCCCATCCCTGCCAACTTTGGGTGGGGGTGAGGTACACCCTGAACAGTTCATCACACAAACACACAACCATTTATACCAAGGGGCAATCAAGAATATCCAGTTAGCCTAAGGGGCAAGTCTTTGGACTGTGGAAGGAAACCTGAGGACAAGTATACTGTACACATCGACGTGCTTGCCGGGCACCTTCTTGCTGTGAGGCATGCTGCCAAAACATATTTCAACAATTCGGTTATATTATAGTAAGTATATACCCTATTGGGGCAGCACAGTGGCGTAGTGCACAGGGCAAGTCAACCTCACAGCAAGAAGGTCCTGGGTTTCTGGGAGTTTGCATGTTTTCCCAGTGCTTGCATGGGTTTCCTTTAGGTACACCAGTTTCCTCCCACAATCCAAAGACATTTCCATTAGGCTAATTCCAAATTGCCCCTAAGTGTGACTGTAAATGGTTGTGTGTGCGTGAGTGTTGGCCCTGAAATGGTCTGGTGAACTGTTTAGGGTGTACAATGCCTTTGCCTAGTGTCGGCTGAGGTAGGCTCCAGTCTCCCAGCAACTATAGAAGGATTAAGTGGTTTGACAAATAAATGAATGAATATACATTTTACAGCATTTGGCAGACACTCTTATTCAGAGCAACTTACAATTATCCTTTTTATACAACTGAGCAATTGAAGGTCAAGGGCCGAACAGTGGTGATAGTGGGGATTGAACCGCTGACCTTTGGATCAGTTAGCCATCGCCTTACACACTCAGCCACCACTGCCCGATTGTATAGCATACCCTATTGTAAATGTACATTACATTTACATTTATGGCATTTGGCAGACATCCTTATCCAGAGTGATTTAAATTAATCATTTTTTATACAACTGAGGGTTAAGGGCCTTACTCAGTGACCCAACAGTAGCAGGTGGGTGATAGAGGGGCTTGAACCAACAACTTTCAGATTAGTAACCCAGAGCTTTAACCACTGAGCCACCGCTGCATACAGTATACTGTATACACTTAGATTGTATTTTGACTGTTTGCTGGTGCCATACATTTTTTTAGTTTTTTTTTAAGTTGGATTTGGTTTAGAATTAAAAAAAAAAAAAATTATAGGCCTACTTTTGTTTGACTATTTGAGGTTTGGAATAAACATTTCAAATTTCAATAAACATTCAGTTCAAACTGACCAGTCCAGAAGGGCAAACAAATGTCACCTACATCTAAGAACTCATAATAACTTTGATAATGGTGTGGTTGTGGCTTCTACCACTGTAATAAAAAATAAAAATCACAGATCCCCTGGCTGTACTGGCCATAAAATCACAGAACCCTACACTGAGAATTGTGGGAATAGTCCCATGATTTGCACAACCCTGAGTCTTTTTGTTGCCTATAACTGTTTGAACAAAATTTCAGACCAGTAGCTTTTCAAAGCCACACATCCACCTGTCAGCAATAACATTCAAAATATTATGACCACTGACAGGTGAAGTGAATAAGATTCTACGAATACATCCTTACACCTGTCCAAAAGTGGGATGTATTTTCTTTATTTTATTCATCTAAGGGTCAGAGTTACTCTCTCAAGGGCCACAGTGTGATGCTAAATGACTGGGTCTAATTATCCCCAAACAATAGGTCATGTGGGGTCTTCCTGTGGTCAGTACCTATTAAAGGTTGTCCAAGGAAGGACAACCAGTAAACTGGCAAGAGTGTCATACGTACCTAATTCTTACTGACGCCCACGAGGAGAAAAGGTTAGTATGTCTGGTCAGATCCCACAGAAGAGCTACTGTAGCACAAACTGCTGAAACTGTTAATGCTGGTGATGATAGAAAGGACTCCAAACACACAGTAACATTAAGCTGTTAATGTTATGGCTGAAAAGATAACCTTTTATTTTCCCATCAAGGTGAAAACTGAAGTTATCGTACTCATCTACTCTGCTATATATTAGCAGTATCCTTAACATCTCCAGAATCACTGAAACAAGCAGCACTGAAGATTTGTATAGAGCATAAAAACACATTTAGCTAACATGTATCTCCTGTGTCACTTTTATTTAGCACCACTAAGCATTTATACTCAGTCACTCATTCGCTGAACTGCTTAATATTATTAACTATTATTAGCCAACACTGTCACAGATTCAACACACACACACACACACACACACACACACACCTAGGGGCAATTTGGACAGACAATTTGCCCAATATGCATGTCTTTGGACTGTGGGAGGAAACCGGAGTAAAAGGAGGAAACTCACGCAAGCACAGGGCGAACATGGGCCTCAAACCCAAGACCTTGCCGTGAGACAGACATGCTAACCGCTATGCCACTGTTCCGCCTAACCATTTTTATTTTCATTTTAATACATTGTACACGATGGATAAATGTATGCTTCCTTGTCATACATATTCAAGAATCCTGTATTAGCTTGTACAGCTGGAACAAAAAGAGAAAAATATCTGGTAGAGTGTATGATTTATAATCTTTGATTATATTTTTAGAGCTTGGAAATGTTAGGATAATGCCATGACATATTGCTCCCATCTCTTTTTATACAGTGATATTTGTAGATATCAAAGTGCTCCCATCTTATACACTGGCTAATGGGACAGTAAAGGCAACACAGTCAGTGTTTCTCTTTCAGAGAGAAACATACTTTCTAAGTAGGTCCCTAAGGAAGTCGAAAAACTTAAATGGTCACTATCATGAAAATTTTTAACTGAAACTTAAGAAGTTAAGTTTGTGAATTTCTAAAGATCTCATTAGGTCTATTTACAGAATATAAGCATCAAAATCAGACCATTTTGATTTTTTGTTCATTCGATGTCGCAAATCTAAACAGATTGACCAGTCATTTTACAATAACTTAGCCACACCTAGTCCGATAAGATCAGCCGCATTTTTTTTTACCCTTTGGAGTGAAAGTTTTTACTACAAGCAGTTAAATGTGCTGATCCTGAGTGTTATAAAACAAAATATATCCTTTCAGAGGCATCCAAAGGACCAAAACATCTAAAATCAAGTGGCTGAAGTAGATTTTTCTGGTGTTCCCGAACACAGCCATCCAAAATGAATAGTTAGTATATACTATTGCTCACCTACCAAACTTACTTACACAGCTCTACACGTGATACAGAAAGAAAATGTGGTCTGCCTCATTAGCATGATTGTGAAACAACAGAATCTGCAGAATCAATGAAGAGTCATACACAAAGATCGGTCAGAGAAACAACAGTTCAGAGCTAACTCAAGGGACAGCAAATAGCAAAACTTCACACCTATAGCACAGTTGGTGTGCCTTATATAAAGTAAATCATGGGTGTCCAATTCTATCCCCAAAGAACCAGGATTGGTGCAGGTTATTGTTCCAACCACCAATCAGCTGCACCTGATTTCACCTTTTAATAGATCTTGTCTTTCAGCATTAGAGCTATCAGATGTGTCTTCTGGTCTCCCTTTGTGTATAAGATTGGCAACCACAATTTTTAGTGCAAACATGAAATCAATATAACAACCAAGAATTGAGCTACAAATTCAGTGCCCTCTGGTGCCCTCTATTGGTGTGGTGGAAAATAGTCTGTGACGTGACAGAAAGGTTAGAAAGGTATTACAGATTTTTTTTTACCCCCATTGTTGATCAATCATAACATTAAAAACATTATGAGCTCTGACAGGTGAAGTGAACAATGCTAATTATCTTGTTACAGTGTCACTTGCCAAAGAGTGAGATGAATTAGGCAGAAAGTGAACAATCAGGTCTCAAAGTTGATGTGTTGGAAACAGGAAAAATGAGCAAGCGTAAGGAACTGAGTGACTTTTACAAGGGCGACACTGTGTTGGCTAAACAAGTGAGTCTATTCATCTCACAAAATGGCAGGTCTTGTGGGGTGTTCCTGGTAGGTGGTGGTAAGTACCTTCAAAAGGTCATCCAAGGAAGGACAAGCAGTGAACTGGCCAAAGTGTATTGGGTGCCTAAGGCTCACTGTTGCGTAGGCAACGAAGGCTAGTACTGTATATCTGCTCTGATCCCACACAAGAGCTACTGTAGCACAAAATGTTAAAACTGTTAATAATAGAAAGGAGTCAGAACCCACAGTGCATTGCAGCTTGCTGCGTATTGGGCTGCTTTGCCACAGACCACTCAGATGGTGTTAATGTTATGGCTGATGTGTGTAGACATAATGTAGGATATGAGACTTTTATCTTTCCAGTATAACATGGGTAAATAAAAATTTACTGTTCCTCATGCATGGAACATAGGCTGCCTCATTCTCTCACTGTTTATCATGTAAACCACTGAATCTACTGTGACTTATTTGATTCAGTTCAAACACTAGATGGTCACTGTTTGACAGGATAACAGTGGCTGAACAGGTCTAAATGCCTTGCAACATTATTTGAATGTTAATAGCTGCAGTCCACTTGACTCTCTTCTCAGACATGCTAATTTAGTGTTGCAAAACACAGACAGGCTATCCAGGGTTAATAGCTTCAGAGTGATAGGGGCAACTAAGCAGATAAGACGTCCTGCCTTGTCCTGAAAAGCTCCGTCAACGATGATGATGAAAAAGTCTACATGATTAGTTGATGATAGTGAAATCTGCTGCCAGTCATGCTTGCAAATACGAACAGACAATCACAACCTCAGACAAAAGCGTTAAAGGAGAGAGAAAACTGATGGCAGCACATAACAATTTATTTTAGCTTTCCACTGTTATCAAGAAAAGATTGCTTTGCAGTTTTTTGGGTTTTTTTGGCAGTCTTCATTTTGCATCGCAGTAATTCTGCTAAGTAGCATCCAGATCTCATGCACACAGTGTTGCTAAAGACTGTGATATCACAGCCGAATGGGCTCAAACACATCAAGCTAAACTGCATTATGGCAGTGGGAATAGATTTCAGCTTATGGAATCAAAAGCATTACTTCAAGCAGCTACGCCAAGTTCTGCTAGATGCAATGAATAAGAGTTGTAAAAGGTACTATAGTGTTTTGGTGATGTGTGTGTGTGGGGTGTGTGTGTGTGTGGGGTGTGTGTGTGTGTGTTTGTGTGTGTGTGTGTGTGTGTGTGTGGACTAGCTATTCATCACAGTGTGGGGACATAAATCTGTTTACACAGTCATGTTATGGGGGCTTGGCTTCCTTATGGGGACAAACCACAAGTTCCCATGACGTAAATCATTACATTTTCTGGTGAAGATGTTTTAAGATTAGGGTAAGGTTAGAGTAAGGTTATAGTAAGGCAAGTAGTGGTTATGTTTAGTGTTAGGGAAATTTCTAGTGTTTAGGGAAATTTCTCCAGG
>JAQMYF010000003.1:10490319-10511121 GCA_030014195.1 Neosilurus mollespiculum | reverse complement strand
ATAATAATAATAATAATAATAATAATAATAATAATAATAATAACAATAACAATAATAATAATAATAATAATAATAATTGTAATAAAATTATAATAATAACAATATTAATAAAAATAGAGATGGCACAGTGGCATAGTGGCATACTTTCCCCCTCAGAAAAAGAAGGTCCTGGTTCGAGCCTCATCATCAGCAAGGATGTTTTGTATGAAATTTGCTTATTCTTTATGTGCTTGCATAGGTTTCCTCCCACAGTCCAAAAACATGCACAGTTTGTCTTGAGTGTGACTGTGTGTGAATGGTTGTGTGAGAGTTGGCCCTGCGATGGCCTGGCGGGCTGTCCAGGTTGTACCCTGCCTTTGCCCAGAGTCTGCTGATATGGGCACGAGCCTCCCTGTGACTTTAGGATTAGGATAAAGCGGCTTAGAAAATGAATGAATGAATAATAATAAATCATTCAAGTTTCAAGATCCGAAATGCATGGGGTCAGTCATATGGTTGCTCTATAATAAACCAAAAGATGAAGCAATGTTCTTCCTGTTTTGTGTTGAAGACAACAGGAGATTGAGGTCATGTATGGACAAAAATAGTATTTAATTTGGCTTCCCTGTATGAACACATCATCATGTCTATATTATTAGTCCAGGAAAATTCTTGGCACCCACCACACTTCAGATCATCATGACAGAGGAACCACGATGCTGCTGTGATCCAGTACATGCTTATTGTATGCATAATTTACTGTTCTACCAGCTGATGGTAATTCAAGTAGGTGTGCAAGGCATGGTGGCCCAGACAGACACCCAGGATCAATAAATGTTTAGTCTTTCATTCTATAAATAAAGTCATCATATACTGATCATATCTGATCCTCAAAGTTGACTGCTACCTCAGAATGAGCCCTCGTGTATCACGGAATTAGATAATGACCAGTAATTTTGATTTGGGCTATATTTGTGTCTCAGTCTGCAAACGCAAGAAATTAGCAACTTGAACAGACCTGACTATTTTATCTGTGCTTATTTTCTTACTAATGTTAGTATGAGCAGATATCAGTCGAGTTAAGAAAGATAACAAGATGTTCAAATGCTGTCATTTTTTCCTCAGGTGATAAGAAAGAGACTGATATTAATGATGTAACATTTGGCAGTAATGTTGTTTTTGCATAAGAAAATAAAATAAATGAATACAGTAAATGAAGAGGTCGGTGGATCATCTTTCCGTAGAGTCAGAGTAAAAGCTTTAAATCCCTTTCTTTCCCTTTAAACTTTTCTCCCTTTCACTTTTGAACCAGAATTTAAAACTGTGAGAGTTCTTTATATTCGAAAGAGAAAAATATTTCAGCATTTTCCAAAACTATGTAATGTATATCGCACTAAATATCGAAAAAGACCTGACATGACTTATCTTTGGTTTTTTTATATTACATTTTTATATCCACTGCATAGTGTCAGAATTTGATCATCTGAATGGTTTCCATATGCTATCTAATGAACAGTATGGTTTTAAGCACTCATTTTTTTTTGAAGTATGTTGTTAGAAGAATGCAGTTTTAGATGCTGCCAAGTAGAGAGGCGAGCGTGACAGAGTGGGGTTCTCTGCAGGCACACACACACATGGTGTAGGCCACTGCCAGCAACATATTGCCTCATTAACAGATAGACATCTCCTTGAGAAAACCAGGACACGGACACAATGCCGCTGGTTTCAACCAACAGAGCCATATGAGGCCCTGCTTCCAGTGGGCATATCTATTCAAACCACAATCTCATACCTCATAGCAACCAACTAGCAACGACAGGCTTTGTATTTATATAAAGTAGGACTCTTATTGGATGCATTTTCTTCCCCAGACAGGAACAGATGTTAGTGCTCTTGGGGGTGGAACCAACTGTTTGTTTATGATACTCATTTGTATTCAGAATGTTGAGGGAAGTCTTCATTGGTGCGCCCTACATTGATGTCTTCCATCGTTTAGAATTATAATGCAAAAATCCAGACGCTGAAGATGTTGTACACATTATCACTGCCTTTGTGTTCTGTTGTAATCATGATGAAAATGGCAACCATGACTCACCACTGCCACTATCAACGACACTCCTATTTTCCTCAAGGATGAGAAGGATAATTATGATCTTTTCTTATTTTTCCGTCTTCTTTGCCTGATTCACTCTACTTTTTGAATGTGACCCATGCAGTGGCACAGATCTATGAGTCGTGACTATGCCTGGTAATCGAGCTATTCAGAATTCAAAACCAGATTTGAGCTCTCAGGATCAAAGCAGGAACCGTGTGCGTGAGTTTTTGAGTTACTAATATTGCCCGAGGTAGAATTCAAACCTCTCTGTCCCTTTGCTGGTGAAATCTCCCCTGGACTTTTACATTTTAATGTTTCCTTTTTGATATCCTTCTAAAAATGCGTTACTTCAGTGAACCGCAATTTGCTGGATTAACAGATTTTTGAGTTATATTTAGATAACACTTACCTAAAACCTCCAATTGGAAGATCATTTTATGAATTTGAAAGAAGCATAATTCATAGAGACTAATTTTACATTATGAACTCACAATGTACTGGACACACAATTTACTGTACGCAGTACTGTACTGTATTCTACGACTGCCTTCTATTTGTTTTAAGGCAAGTGATCCATAGGACATTTATTGAAAAATACTACTGTATGCACTTTTTGCGAGCAACCTTGCAGCTCACAGTTTAGTCCTCTGGGACCTCCAGGCAGTCCCCTTTTTTTTCTTGTGTTCCTTTTTCTTATACGCTGGAGCAAGGTCAGTGTTTTGCAGCTATTATTACCTGGCTCAGGTGTGTAGAAGCTGGAACAGATTAAATATATTTAATATAAAGACTATCTGGGGTCTCTGAAAACTGCACTGGGAATCACTGCCCTATACTTAGGAACTGACCTGTATAAAGAAAACACAGAGCTCAATTAGACTATGTTTAATTTGGCATACCCTGAAAAAAAAAGGGTGCAGCATCTAAGATTTTCTAAACATTTTATATGCTTCTGGTATAACTGTTTGACGGAAATAATTTATGTTTGTGACATCATCAGTGTGCAACAAAATGCAGATATTTTCATCAACAAATGTCTACCACAGTACTAGCTACAGTCACTGATAGACAGAGGGGGTAAATATCCAGAGTTGCACTTTCTGTAATGTTTGTAACCACCATTTGCATACAGTAATGCAGTGTATCTATAGTAAAATGAATGAAGAACATAGATGGGTAAGCAGTCGATTGCCTGTGGTGCCAAACTACAGGAAACGATTTTAAGGTGGTTTATTGTTGACAAATAAACATTTACAGCTGCAGCAATTTGGTGAGTTGATATGCCAACTTGCAACATGCCAATTTCCCTCTCTCTGTTGATTTGTGGCATCTGTGGCACTGTGATGTACACTGGCTGACCAACAAAAAGGTCACACACTTTAATATTTTGCTGGACCACCCTTCGCCTTTATTACAGTGTATAATTACCATGTCATTGTTTCAACAAGCTTTAGCGATACCATCACACCATCCAGAGATAGGTACATTATTCACAGACATCTTGAACTGATGTCGGGAAAATGAACGACTCTATAAAGTCTTCTCCAGCACATTCCAAAGTCTTTCAGTAGGGTTAAGGTCAGGACTCTGTGGTGCAAGTTCATGAGTGAAAATGATTCCTCGTGTTCCCTGAACCACCCTTTCACTATTTGAGCTCCGGTCTTTAATCAGGGAAGGAAAAAGTCCACAGATGTCATAACCTGCTCATTCAATACATTCAGATTCATCAGCTGACTTCATTTTATTGCCATATTAATGTTGCTGAGCCTCGACCTGACCAACAGAAGCAACAATGCCATGGTAATACCGTGCTGTAATCAAGGCTAAAGGGGGTCTAACAAAATATCAGAATGCGTGACCTTTTTTTGGCCAGCCAGTGACAAATCTGTAGGACTTGGGTGGCCTTTTATTGTCCTCAACATATGGTGTGTTTGTATACTAATTGAACAGGGTGTTTCAGCTGGCCACCCCCGACTGTTGGCTGGATTATCTTGTATGGGAATTTACTCATTGCTGAGCAGATGTAAAAATATTATTATTATTATTATGATTATTATTAATTCATTTATTCATTCATTTATTCATTCATTTTCTATGCCTCTTAATCCTAATTAGAGTTGCGGGGAGGCTGGTGCCCATCTCAGCCGACTCTGATCGAGGGTGGGGTACAACCTGGACAGCTCTCCAGGCCATCGGAGGGCTATTATTATTATTATTATTATTATTATTATTATTATTATTATTATTATTATTATTGTTATTACTATTATTAGTACTATTATTATTATTATTATTATTATTATTATTATTACTATTATTATTATTATTGTTATTATTGTTATTATTACTATTATTATTATTATTATTATTATTATTATTGTTATTACTATTATTATTACTATTATTATTATTATTATTATTATTATTATTATTATTACTATTATTATTATTATTGTTATTATTGTTATTATTACTATTATTATTATTATTATTATTATTTCAAACCCACAAACTGCATGTCTGTACAGAACCAGAAAAAAAAAAAAAAGAAAACTCAACATTTAATAAAATAGCCCTTTAAAAATGTTGTGTTTGTAATTTTGTTCCATATATCCACTCTCTTTGAAAGAAGCTTTCTTAATGGGTTTTACTTGAAACCTTCTCTAAATGGAAACTCTGGGCTGTATAGTATAAGGAACATTTAAGCCCTCCACCCTCCAGTAGAACAAACTGGAAAAAAAGGATTCAGGGTGATGGATTTTAGATGGAACCATTTTTCTTTTAGCAGTGTAATGACTCAGTTCCAAATGGGTAAAGGTGTTGTTTCAACAGAAAATGCATCATAATTTTTCATTGATTACTGTTCCTGCTTTCTTAAACCCATTATTTGTTCTTTATTTTTTCTGTTTATACAGTACTTTATTAAAAAAGACAAATGGAGAACCCATCTTTAAGGAAACCAAAATCTAGAACATTTTGAGGAAGCTAAAAACTTCTGTAGAAATATCTTTTAACTTTTAAAAAACTATTGATGGACCCATTTTCAAAATGTTAAACCGATGCTTATATTGAACAACAACAAATACTAACTACTACAACAACAATAACAACAACAAAGCAAAATTGGTCATCTTGGTAGGAATGAAGACCAACATTTCATAGCTTTAGGTAGCCTGTAAACAATCCTCTCAGTTTCCCAGCAGAGCTGGTATTGTTTTCACTGCTGTCAGTTTGTGCTTTTTTTAATGTTGAAATTTTTAATTTAATTTTTTATATTTTTGTGGCCACATACACCTATATCTTAAGACCTGCTTGACGTATCACTATCAAATTTTCAGGGTAGCACGTTTATGAAAAGGTCATTGTAGGTGAAGTTCAAGGTCAGCAAAACAGCCACCAGTTTTTCATAATGTTACACAGTTTCTTTGTACTCTGTATAACGGCAATAAAGCTGATTTTGATAATGGCTAGGTAGCGGCTAGTGCGATTTCACCACTGAGGGCCTCTAGTTTTGTTTATATTCAACCGGTTTAACATAAACGAGGGGCAAGATATAGCAAGGTAAGGTAAGGTAAGTCTGTTGGGCTTTTACACCCGAGCCTAGTAGCTCATCAGGCTGGTGCCTATCCCCGGTTTCTGTAGTGCGAAGTGACTAGGAGTTCAACTCTCCTGGATGGGACGCTGGTTCATCACATGTTAAGACCTTGTCTAGTGGTCTTAGCACGTGGGGGTCTAACAGGGATTTGAACCCATGATCTCTCGATTGTGAGCCTGGCACCCTAACCGCTATGCCACCAGCCCCACCCACTGGCACCAGATAAGCCAATTTCAAACTGAAGAGCTACTTAATAAAGGACAACAAGGAAAGAATGGGGGAAAGAAAACCGAGAGGTATGGATCATAATGTCTAGATTTATAGGAATATGACAAAGGGTGCAAAAAGGTAGCGGCACCTTATTATGTACTGTGAAAATTGTTTGTAGGACACTTGATTTGTTCTTTGGTACAAAATGAATGGTCACATATTGACCTTAACGCACTGGCTTTCAAAAACATTTGCACCCTGTAATAAGGTTTACATCCATGTAGCTCGGCGTGTCTGCATGAGTTCTTTCAGAGATGGAGGTCAGAGTTGGACTGGCAATCGGTGAGGCCATTTTTACCCCTCAAGGGTGGCATCAGGGAACCTGTTTCAGGGTTGTGGGTGTGTTGTTCGGAGCTGAAACAGTAAACCACTGTAGCCTCACTGCATGGATTGTTTACTGCACCTTTAGCACTAAGGAGGCTGAACTAAGGCGGCGTTTCTCAGTGCAGGAACAGTCCCCAGGGATTCCAGACAGCCAATATTCTTCGTTTGTTCGAGGTGGAAACCCCAGCTCTGCGGTGAAGCATGTATGTGCAGTGCTCGAGGTGAGGGTCACGCACTTCGGCCGCGCGCCGCACGGTGGCGATCCGATTCCAGCAGCGGCTGCATCACTTCACCCGCACCCACACGAGAACTCGAGGCTGAGCTGAGCTCAGGGTGCTCGGCGAGAGGGGTGGGGGGGATACTTATGCCAAAGCGAAGGGTTGTCCGCCTTGTTTTCCTTCAGCTGGAGCCGTGTGTGGCTGATCCTCTCACGGAAGCGCGCTCGCGGACTGGAATGGAATGTGGCGCGCGACACAACTTGACTGAAAGGCGGCTTTCCATTGAGGCACTCTGCTCTCCGGTTTGTGTAAAGTCGCCGGAATGAACTCCCCACCAGCAACTTTTACCCGGAACCCAGGACACTGACGCGCAGCCGCGCTCCTGTGCCGTCCGTGTGATTATTAAAGCAGACTTTGATTCCGCCGCTCTGACAGACTGAGCGCGCGTGACGCACCGCACCGCATCTCTGAGCGCGCGCGCGCGCGGAGGGAAACAAAGTGTCACCGACTTCCGAGCAACACGTAGGCTGCTACTCTGTCTCCGAGTCTGTCTCCGAGGAAAATGTCCGGCTGTTTGTTCACCCTGAAGCTGGGGGCAGGCTGGCTGCTGCTGTTTTGCGTTGCTCACCTCACACAGGCTCAAGGTAAGGACGCGGCGGTTGTGAATTTGGAAACCACTTGGAGTTTGGACTCTGCTTCTTTTCTCGTCTTTGTTCCTTCCGTCCTCGCCTCGGTGTGCTGGGATGCTGTGTGTAAGCGGGGTTAGCATTTACATTAACGCAGCAAGACTATTAAATAAAGGTGTTTTATATCCCGAATATATCTCAGAATGGGCTACAGAGGCTTCTATACTGACTGAGATCAACACCACACTTCCTTCCGGACGAGTTTATATCTAAACACAGCACATTTTTATCATCCTGGGTGTTTTTTCTCCTGAAAGTAAACGTGTGTTCATGGGGGGAAGCACTTGCACATGGCACTGGCTACTTTATTCCATTCTCCTGCCTTCTAGCTGCACTTATTGCACGTTAAAGTGCACTTTTCTGGGAATTACTAACCATTGCCCATCTGTTGCTATGTACGAATTGTCAGGCCATCTCTTCTCAATCCTTCAGTGGGAAAAGAGCATCACAGGACTGTGGTCCATTCTCATCACAGCTATCACAGGGCAGTGGCTTGAGAACATTCGGATAAGTTGTGCATGTACAGTATATCTACTACATGGAGCAACAAGGTAGGATTGTTTATTAAAGCGGCCAGCAAGTGTTCAAAACCACAAGGGTGCCATTGCTCCATACACATTTTTTTTTTACCTCATGAAGTATGAGGACTTGTGATGTCTTTTGAGACTGAGTGGCTCGTGCAAAATGGGATCGCATCAATATTTATATCCAGTATTTATGGTTCCTAAATAAATAGAAGGTCCTGGGTTCATGTCCCGGGCTCGGTGAGGGCATTTCTGTGTGGAGTTTGCATGTTCTCCCCGTGGGTTTCCTACTTGTACTCCAGTTTCCTCCCACAGCCAGAAGACATGCACATTAGGCTAACTGGCTGTTCCAAATTGCCCTTAGGTGTGAGTGTGAGTGGTCGTGTCTGTGCTGGTCCTGTGCTGTTCAAGGTGTATGCTGCCTTCACCCAGTGTCAGCTGAGATGGGCTTCAGCCTCCCCATGACCCTAGTAGGATTAAGCAGTTTGAATGAATGAATGAATGTTTTAAGAATGAATATGTACACTATATACCCAATACTATGGCTACTGAATAAACATCCCCTATTAACATATTTACATATTATGGCTCAGGGTTGCCTCATCTACTGACTGCTTCAATTTTAATCACAGTGGAAAAAAATAGGCAATTCTCCAGCATTTTGTCCCAGCTGTACCTAAAATAGTTTTTTTCCCCTTGGGAATAATCAACAAACCCAAATTATACTTCAGGTTAATTGCTGAGAGCCCGATTGGGCTAGAAATCACACACTCGGACAGGGCTGTTCGAGCTTCCTGGAGCTTTCTGAATCATAGCTGTAACATGCTGGAGTGGCACATTTACACCATTCAGCTTGTTGAGTCACTGTAAAGCATGTTCTCATTCTTCAGGTCCTTGTGTGAGACAGCTGTCATTCATGTGCCAGTAAAGCAGCAGGTTAACCTCTGAAGATTTCCTCACGGCTGTTATGTTTTTGGATCAGAAATTGCAGCGGCGGCCATTTTTCAGCTATTCAAATGACTTTACTTTTTGGTCTTGGGGAGATTTGACCTCTCGACATGTATCGCTTTGTCCCCTTGCCGCTATAAAAATCATCCTGCTGTTCTGAGGCAGATGGCTGATGCACTACAGTCCAGTGATCCATTTTGTTCGATGGGCATCACAGTACAAGTTTCAATGATTCATTAACTGCAAAGGCGGCTTGGGTCTGGTATTGTGCATTTGATAATCTCAATACTCTAAACATTGCTTTGCTGAAAGCAGCATAATCCTTTAACCTTTTTTGTCTTTGAACAAGTCACAGTATTATCCAAAGGCTGCCAGCCATAAATTACTCAGACATACCTTAATATGGATGGAACAGTGGCACTCATTAGCTTCCTGCTCTAGTTACAAAGGCCAGAAAACCACTACTCAGTGTTTATTCATCCATCCATCCATTTGCTGAACTGTGTCCTACTATTAATCCTACTAGGGTTGCGGTTGGGAGGGCTGGAGCCTATCTCAGCCGACACTGGTCAAAGGTGGGATACAGCTCACCAGAGCATTGCAGGAAAACACATACACGACCATTCACACTCACACTCACACGTATGTGCACATTAGCCTAATGTGCATGTCTTTGGACTGTGGGAAGAAACCTGGAGGAAATCTATGCAAACATGAGGAAAGCCTTGCAAACTTCACATAGAAACACCTTCGCCAAGCCCGGAACCCAAAGCCAGGCCCTTCTCGCTATGAGGCATTTCCTACCCACAGTATCGTGCACCCCACCTCCCAAAAATGTTTATTAAGAATTAAAAATTATTTCTTGATTTGAACTTTTACCTTGTTCTTGAATGGCTTTGAGCAAGCATCAATGAGAAGTTAAGGGTGCACTCACAGTAGGCGAGCTGTACTGTGCCCGGGCACATCTGACCCCCAGTGTCTAGAGTGATTGCTGCATGCTGTGCTTGGGCATGGTTCACCTGGCCCATTTGAAGAGATAGGTTCAGGCATGGGTCACTTGGACTTGGGCACGGTGTGCATCAGTGTGACTGTTAATCATGCCCAAGCATAAAACTCAAACACTGTTATATTCAGTTGTTCTTTTCCTGAGCTACTTAATCCCATTAGGGACGCGGCAGACACAGATTGGAGGCGGGGTACACCCTAAACAGCTCACCAGACCATCGCAAGAACATCACACTCACAACCATTCACACGCATGCACTCACACCTAGGGGCAACTTGGAACAGCCCAACAGCCCAATGTTCATGTATTTGGACTGTGCAAGGAAACTGGAGTACCCGGAGAAAACCCATGCAAGCATGAGGAGAACATGCAAACTCTACACAGTAACCCCGCTGCTGAGCCCAGGACTCGAACCCAGGACCTTTTTGCTGTGAAGTGGACGTGCTAACCCCTACACTGCATTCAATTCATTTGAGAATATTTGGGGAGATAGCATCTCTGGTTCTGTCCTTGTTGATGAATGTGATTTGAGGTTCAGATGCCCAAGATAATTGTAATCAGATACCCCTGTAAAAACCTTATCCATGCAGCAAGATCTATTGGAAATTGCTGCGTTGCATTATTGATAAATCTGCATGGCATGTGAAAGGGCTGTCTGTCTCCATGATCGAAATTACTCCAAATTAGCCTCAGTGTATAAACATTCCCCAACCGTGCTATGTGAAAACGCTTTTCTTCCACACCAGAAGTTACATCGTGATGATGTAAGTATACTTGGGTTGGAACAGTGGGAGCACTGGCCAACACGGAAGTGGGGAGGAAGCAGTCCTACTAGGGTAGAGTACAAGGCAATGTATGACTACACCCTAAAAGGTCACCACCCTTCAGTCACTCAGTGACCAGAGAGTTTCTCACTGTCACTTTGCACTGATCAGCACTATGGGGCTCCTGGGAAGTGTGAGGCTGCACAGGTAAGTTAGAGCTCCTCTCAGTAGGGGGTCCTACCAGGAGCAGAACCAGAAAGTGGCATGATCCTTCACAGAAGGTGGTATCAGAGACACCAGCTTTCTCCGTTTCATGCTCTGTCTCTCTCCTCTCACAAAGCTGGAGTATTTATTCTGGGCCTGCTCGCTAATGAGCGTCCATGCCACTGCCTCGCTCTGGTAAATAGAATGGGCTCAGTCATCCTCGCAGAGCGTCTGGAGCTCAGAGGGTTGCATAAATTAGGGGCGAATGAAAGCTGAACGGGTCCCTGGAGAAGCCGAGGTGTCTTGTGTTTGTGTCTTTTTTTCTGTATCGAGGGACAAACACACCTCTCCTGCTGCAAGAACAGTTTGCAGTGCTTTAAGTCTAACAGGAAAACCTGACACACTTCGCACAGGTGCCTGTGCCAATAGAATGGTACACATGTCAGCTTACTTTTTTATTCACTTCGATGTCTTTTTGGAAAAAGGAAATAAATCTCTGATGTTAGACTATTTGCCTGGTGAAAGAAAAATCACAGAGGTCAAGTGGTGGTGAAGATCTCCGAGTAAATATTCACAACTTAATTTAATATGCTTGCGTGAGTACGGCTGTGCATAAGCACGTAATGTGTTATGAAGAAATCATGGTTGCCACATTGATATTCTGCCTGTCCAAGATGGAGATTTCCAGCGACAGCTTTCTGACATTTCACAACCTTTAAACCTTGTGATTATGTTCAACAGTCCATCATTCCTCAAAACAAACAAACAAATAAATGAATAAATCAGTAAAATACTCAAATCCGTACATGACTGGAAACATTCAGCCCTATTCTTTATGTAAGACCTTCTACAAATGCAAGTACATGCAAAAAGAAACGCATAAGTTTGTGCAAAAAGGTCGATAACACAAATTTTAGATTCCGATGCGCTCTTTCTATCTGTTCCCCTATGAGGTCTGCTTTTGAGCAGGGAGGGATGTAGTACTCCCAATGCCATGCCATAATTATGCACGTACACACACGGACTTTGTGGCATATTTATCAGCATGCTGCGTGACACTTATTTAATTACACGTCTCTGAGGCTGGGTTTCCGAATGGGAACAGATGCCTAGTGACTTAAAAAAACAAAACCATCTGTTTCCAACTGCTCCAAGGTCCTGAGTGAAACTGGCTGAAGCCTGACTCCTGTTGTCCCCCACCTGCATCTGACCAGTAGCTGTGACTCGCCAGCCTGTGGCCTGCTGAACCATGTCTACTGCTACAGACACGCACCGTTCATTTATCCGGTCAGAGTGCAGAGGTTGGTCAGGAGAATGGTGAAATTGCCAGGAAATCACATATCCGCATATACCGCTCTGTAACTGGAACGTCTTTGTTTTGGCTCCAGGTTAATCTGCCAGAGGATCAATAGCAGTCTGATAGAGAGAGAATGTGGCTTCTGCATGTGCCCAGATCACGCTTCAGGAGGCCTTTTAACTGACTCACTCGAGCGGCAAAACTGTGTTTGTGGTTCAAAATGGGAGTGTAATCAGATTAGTTTGGACTTTAGGCCTTGGCACACAAGACCCTGCCCGGTAATTGCCATGAGCTGCTGGGGTATGATTGTCAGTGAGGATGTGGGGCAGAATGTGCCATGTCTAGCACCGAGGCCATGACACGATGCCATGTAATGTCACCCCAAGGAGATCTGACTCTCTGCCTACGCAGCCTCTGTGCTGCCATGCCATGAAAAAAAAAAAAAAAACATTCCATTATTTCAATGTTTACAACGGCCCCTGGCTCAAATTTGTCCATTTGCTATGCGGATTCAGTCAATTCTTTTGCAACCCTGTTCATAAAATTCCCCTGTCTGAAACAGATAGCATATTATAGTCCTTTACTGCTTAATGTGATCAAAACCATTCCGGATATACGAGTGAAATGATTCATTTGATATAATGTGATAAGGTGGAAAAGAAATGAAGAAAGGAAAAGATGAAGTAGAAAGACTAGGGAATGAAAGAGAGAGATGGTGTGTGCAACTAGATTAAATACTTGACAAAGGGGGTGCCAATAATGAAATTCTTGATTTCAGGGAAAACCCACTACTTCAAGGCTCATTTAAATCAAAGTCATGAAGTGAGTTTTCTTCCCATGTTGGGGTTGTTTACAGACAGGGGAAGCAGAAAACCCCTAGGGTGTATTATGCTTAATACATTTTCTACATGTAAACTTGCTTTTGGAAAGTCATGGCGAATTACAATATAACCAGCAGGGTATAATTTGTACACTGTCGCCAAACTGTAAATAGAATTTAAAATGAGTGGGTTGGTGAATTGGATGCAGTGAAGCAAAATATTAAGTAGAGAAAGACCGTGGGATTGCTGGGTGGGGCCTTACATGGTTAGGAGCCAATGCCAAATCTGCCTGCTTCTTAGGAGCAGACCTTGTTCACTGATTCATACAGAACTTAGGTGGAACTACCCTGTCATAGTTCAACTGCACAGAAGAGAGAAGTATGGAAATAGGGTGAAATTGTAACTGTGGCATTTGCTCCATGTGTGCAGGCTTGTTTCAGCCCATGGGCTCTTCAGTGTAAACATTTAAAGAACAGAGCGCATCACCTCAAAGAAAACAGCAATGAGAAACAAAGCCTGCTACAGCTTCTCTCTCATTCACTCTCCCTCCCTTGGGATACTGTGAGCTTATTCTCTTCTTGTGAATAAAGTGAGACTGAAAAAGAAGGGGGACAAAAGGTGGAAGGGAGACAGAGGTTTTTTTTCTCCCCTTCATTTCAAGTTTGTAAAAATCCTCCCATTTATATACAAAGGAATATATAAAAGAATGAGCCCAGCTCAGCTCAGCTCATATAGCTGTGTTTGTACAAGTCTAGCAGGAGAGGGGATTCAATAAGGCTGTAGCCAATAACTATGGATAAATTTACCCACAATACAACCTGGTTCTTAATGGGAAGCACAGCAGTAGTGCTTGTTGTAGTTCTGTTTTTACTGAATTTGGTAATGATACTTTTCAATATTCTAAACAATTTCTTCCTTTCAAGCAAGCTTGCACAGAAATTGTGCCAGGCTTCACCCCAACCAAATTAGAGATATACGGCATCATAAATTTGTTGAACATTTTTTAACCATAAAAAATTAAACCATAAATAAATCATTTTTAATGCTTCTTGGTTCTTACTTCTTTTGTTATATTTTGAATTACCAGTTTGGTGGTGGGCGACAAGGCAGCCCAGCGGTAAGCATATCTGCATCACAGCAAGAAGATCCTGGGCCACACTCCTGTACTTCCTGTGTGTAGTTTGCATGTTATGCCTGTGCTTGCATGGCTTTCCTTCGGGTACTCCAGTTTTCTCGCACAGTCCAAAGTCCAAAGCACATTTAGCTAATTGCTTCAAATTGCCCCAGGTGTGGATGTGAGTGTGATGGTTGTGTGTGTGTTGGCTCTGTGATGGTCTGTCGAGCTGTTCAGGGAGTGCCTTCAGTCAGTATTGGCTGAGATGGGCTCCAGCCTCCCCATGACCCTGGTAGGATTAAACAGTTTGCCAAGTTTGGCAGTTAAGAATTTTTTTAATTTCTCGGGATGCAGCAACGCAGGTCACGATTTGATTTGATTCTGGATGGCTTCACGATATGATTCTATTTTAATTCTTAAATTCAATCAAGGAAAAATTTATGACTGACAAGACTCCTTGTTATTTCAGAATCTTATTCTGAAACTCTAAATATTTAATTATATTAAAGCCAAATAATAGTAATATTAATAATATTCTAAACATAATACTACGGGTTAACCACATCTTAAAAATAAATAAAGAAATTTAGAAAGTCTAACAGAAATTCGATTAAACAAGCAGTGTGTCTGATCCAGGAAAACGATGGATTGAAATATAATGAGCTCCATAGCGGTGCCTGAGGCATTATTAGAGACATAAAGTCGGCTAAAATGCCTGACTTCAATGGCCTTTTTCTCTGGCATTATAGATGTAGGGGTTCAGGGTTTAGTGTCATTTGAAAACTACTAAAAATGTGTTTTAATGGTTATAAATTGGTTCTGTAACCACATCTGTAATGCGTGCTGATGGTTATTTTCAGGAACAATCAGCTACTTCATAAGTGCAAATGATTCCCTGTACATGTGGAATATATTCATATAAGTACCGGATAATGTGACCAGTGTGATCTCTGTGTATTTAAACCCTATTTTAGTATTTAACCTTTTTTTATTAAACTGGGCAAATCACTTGAAACTAGTTCTTATTTACAGCGGCAGCTTGACAGTTTTGTTTACTCTATGGGTTGGGCCCATGTCCTGTATATTTCATGGATGCAGCCACATCTGTTTTTTTCAGTTATATAGGAATGAAGTCGTGTTGGTCTGTTGATCATCATTTATGACAAAATACATCAAAGCAACAAATTTTATGATATGCATGCATTAAACGGAAATAAATATATATATATATATATATATATATATATATATCTCATTGTATTTTTCCCCCATTCCTATAAGAAAATAGATTGTTTATAGTATTCTTACATGTAACATGTGCTCAGTTTATAGGATATTGAAAACCATTATTCTTTTTGTTTAATAACAATAAAGCCAGGTAAGTTGCTTTGTGTAACAAATGAGGTAATGTTAATCAAAGTACTGTTTATGATAATATGCATGAGAGTAGGCTTATAGTCAACTGACAAGTCTGGATGGAGATTTTGCATGAATAGTCATATTTAATATAGTCATATTAAAACATGATAATACTTTTTGTATGAAAATATATTCAAATAAATAATTTAAACTAGAATTGTAAGTAAACTCACTATAGAATCCCCCCACCCACATCCCCGTGTGCCACATGATTTAACTGTTGAATTTGATTTGAAACTTTTGTTAAAATTGAAATTGAAGTCGACTGATTTAACTGTCCCCTTTAAACCATCAGACCTGGTGACTTTATGCATCTCCAGGCGGTACACTACATCTGTGTAAAGTTTCAGTTTAGGAGGAGCCTATCACCATATTTTAAAATATAGAATTGAATAAGCTGAATTATCTCCCCTTCAAAACATTGGAGCTGGATTAGTTTACATTCATCCTCAGGTGATACACCACATCTGTGTAAAATCTCATCTAAATTCATCAGAAGGAATTGCGCTTATATGCTTCCATAGACAGACAGACAGGGTGATTCATTTATACCCCATCACACAAAGTATAAAAATATGTAACAAATTCTCAGTCATTTTACCTAATTCATTGGCTGATGTATCATATATTACAGTTTGGAGTTGACAGAAGAATAATATTTCTCTAGGTAGCAGGTACTGCAACAAAAGGATTGATCAAAAGTGATAAAGCTTGACCTATGCTAGCTGTAATCATGTTTCTGGGTTAAACCAATTGTAAATGGTCAAACTTTGGACACTAACACAGTGGGGTTAAAAACCTGGTTAAAACCCCTTGTATCTGCGATCACATATTTTTGCTTATTTATCCAGTGTGGTTAAATATAAAATACAATTAATGTAAATGCTGAACAACATCGCAATAGTACATTATGAGGGCAAAAGGACAGGAACTCAGGATACCCCTGGGGTATGTTACTGCTTTCATTAATCAAACGAGTCCCTCTGAACATGCTGCAAGTCCCAATATTCGATTGGCACAGAGTCCACAGTTGCTGGACCGCAGGGAGGTCTGTGCAGAACCCTCCCTTTCCTCTGTATCGACGCTGAGAAGGCTAAATGATGGAAGTGCACTTGAGAATTCCCTGCATGTTCTTTGTGGCTGTGGGCATCTGTCATTACTGCCCCCTGCATTTGTCTTGTTCCAATCCACCCATCTTTCCTTGGTTTTGGCAGGTGGACGAGGCTCTAGCCTGGCTTGAAGCCTCTGGCTGCATCTTATAGCCTACTGCTCGCTATTGATCAGCACAAATGCAAGGCACTTCCTATTGGTATGGCCTGAAGCCAAGGAACATTGGATGGTTGGATGATGCTACCATTTGTCTTTTCATTGTTCCTTGCTTTACTTTTTTATTCCTCTTTTCCTATACCACATTACCGAGTAGTATTCATCCAGAGCCACATCTCATTGCTCACTTACAGGTCCTTGAAATAAACCGTCTTTGCACAGTAAACCTGAAGAGGCATGGCTGGAAAAATAAGCTAAATATCAAGGGGGGACTAGATCTCCTTCAGTTGATCTGTATGTCTGTGAGGGTGGCCTATGTGGGAATGTCAAAAATGGCAATAAAGTTACAGACCCAGACTCCTTTTCATACATTTATTAACAATATAGGTGAAATGTAAACTTCAAACCACTGAAATAATATTGTGCTCACTGACACATTGTCATATATTAATATAGATACAGTATGTAGACATAATTTTAAACATACAGAATCTATCTATCTATCTATCTATCTATCTATCTATCTATCTATCTATCTATCTATCTATCTATTTTTCTATCTATCTATCTATCTATCTATCTATCTATCTATCTATCTATCTATCTATCTATTAATTTTTTTGCCATCCCTTTGAATTTGTCAATCAACACCATAGTATGACATCAAGTGATCTACAAAAAGAATGGCAAATGGCAGCTGGAGTTAAGTGCATACCCAGGACCTCGGGGTGGGGTTGATGTCATGCAGTGCTAGAAAAATGCCCTTCATCAGTGAGAACCAAAGAATAGACAAGCTGAAGTTTATTTATTTATTTATTTATTTTTTAATCATAAGCACCCCATTGCATTGTGGGGGATTTGTAGTAGGGACGTCTTCTCTGATGAGTCCAATTTTCAGCTTTTCCCATCAGATGGTCATCTTTTGGTTCATCTGAGACCCGGAGAGGCTGCCAAGCAACACAAACAAATTGTGAAATTTGTGTCTCAAACAAAAAAAAAATTGTCTTATGGTGTATCAAACCCATTGTGAAATTTGATGGATCAGGGGGTGCGACAGCAAAAATAGAATGGTGTAGACTTTTGTTTGTGAAGGACAAGCTATACACAAGGTAATCCTTGAAGGGAGGAAAACAGTGCCTTCTGACTCAGAGGATCGAGACAGTGCTCCATGCCACACAGCCAGGTCAATCAAGGTGT
The DNA here is from genome assembly GCA_030014195.1 of Neosilurus mollespiculum. Classification (NCBI taxonomy): domain Eukaryota; kingdom Metazoa; phylum Chordata; class Actinopteri; order Siluriformes; family Plotosidae; genus Neosilurus; species Neosilurus mollespiculum. The sequence goes on along the minus strand of JAQMYF010000003.1, from coordinate 10,493,397 downwards.
AGATGGAGGAACGCAAAAACAAGACCCTGGCATGGCCAACCCATTCCCCAGACCCAGACCATACTGAAAAACTCTGGAATGTAATACAGGTGAACTGTTGCTGGGGTTATTTTACCAAATATTGATTTCTGAACTCATCTTAAGTTTAATAATTAGTGATGAATGAAAATGAATACACAATGATGAAATAAAAAATAATCCAAGCTTAATATAAAACTATAGCTGGTTTGACTGAGCAAAATGTTAGAATCATGAAATTATTTCAAAGTTCAGCAGTGTCATTTCCAACATGCATCTTCTTAAGTCTGGTTTAATAATGTACATAATGAATGGGCGGCACGGTGGTTAGCATGCCCGTCTCACAGCAAGAGGGTCCTGGGTTCGAGTCCTGGGCTCAGGCGTTTCTGTGTGGAGTTTGCATGTTCTCCCCGTGCTTGCATGGATTTCCTCCGTGTACTCTGGTTTTCTTCCACAGTCTAAAAACAGGCACATTAGGCTAATTGGCTGTTGATGATATGTGTGTGTGAATGCCTTACCAGTCAGGCTGTGTGTGTATGTCAGTAATTGACCTCTGATTTCCTTGTTCCTGAAGTCTTTATTCGAAGACTCTAGACAACGTGTGACTTCGTATATGGCATTTTCGGGAAATTTCAGGAAAAGCTTCCTGAAGGTCGATGGTGATATATTCTTAATGCAAATCAAACATCCTCGAAATGTCTCTGAGTCAGGAAATATATTGGATCTTCAGCTGCTCAGGCTGCCGTTGATGAACTCAAACACCAGAGCAGCTGAGTGAAGAGACTTTAGTCATGCATGGACTTTTCCCCCCAAGGCCACGACTATGAGTGCCTTGTAAAATGAACAGCTTCTCCAGACTTTTAGATTAGTACCAGTTAATTAGGTCCATTGTTATGACAGTGAGGTATAAATCTTAAGAAAAGGTAATTCCTATGTGGCATAGGCTTGTGCCCTGAATGATTTAATAATAGCTTGTGGAGCTGTGAAGGATTGGGAGGTTAAATGTGCAAACGGTGGTGTGGCAATTTGCACCTTTCAAAGCAGGGAAGGCTGACAGATATGCTTGCATATTTATTTTCATTTCAAAACACCAAAGTAAAATCTAATAATATTACTTAGATGTGTTGTGGTCGGACAAGATGTGAAAATGTGGTCGGAATGCTTAACTACCACAAAAGTGGTCTGAGCGCTACCCAGGTGCATGCAATTGCCTGACAGGCTTCAACCTGAGGACGTGGCACGCGGGACATGAAATGCATCCAGAGTTGGATGCCATATGAGCTAAATTCACCATGTCTTCCATTTAAATCAATTCCGGTCGGTGAGGGAGGGAGTTCAGAGGAGAAGTCTTTTTTTTTAATATATACTGCCACAGTTATCTCAGTTTATTGGATTCAGCAGCAAACCTCTGGCACTGTTAATAACTGCTGGCCGACTTTATAATATAAATCTTGTTATCGATTGCACTGCTTCAGAGCTCAGGTTTGTCACTTATTTGAACCCAAGAGAAGCAGTTTAGTCAATAACCAGAAACCAGTTTCAAAATATATAAAAATGGTGCTTGAAAGTTTGTGTAGCTTTCTAATTTTCAGGGGTGCACCGATACCACATTTTTGCAAACCGAGTACAAGTACGAGTACTTGCATTTGAGTACTCGCCCATACCGAGTACTTGTTAATATCATTATTACACTTCTTAAAATTATTTTTTCCATCTGATGTTGTTTGAACATTCCTACATAAAGCCATAACTGCCACACATTTTACTCAAAAACAGTTTAGAGTGAACAACATTTACACTGCATATCTTTTAACACAGCCTCGCCACACACGTATTATAAATTATAAAATATAATAAATATAACGAAAATATGACAAAACTTTGAACTGTACCAACATAAAACTGTGGCAGTGCAAATGAGGTATTTGGTCAACATCAAGTCTGAATAAGATGATCAACATCTCCTAACTAAGCCTATATTGAATAAGTGAGTGGCAGGGTTTTGTTTTTTTTTTTAATGAAAAGTAGCTTCTCTGCATTATCAGCTGTTAGCCTGTTTGGTTTTTCATCTTTAATCATGTTTTAAACAATGTCACGAAGCACAACATGAACAGAAGTTTTAGGTATCCCCCATGTCTGCAGCATGTCATCAAACACACCTGCGATGGCTTGGCTTGTGTGTGAACCCCGAAACTGTTTTGCATGTAGGATGAGTTGCAGAGTAACATCCTTGTCTATCCACTGTACAGTTAAGCTAATTAGCTACGGCGGGCTAACACTGCTCGTCCAAATATTAGTGGAGAAGCTAAAAGCAGAGGAGTTTGGCATTATGGATATGTTTCTACACAAAGTCATGTAGTTCGGGCAGCTATGTGTCAGTCATGTAGTGGCGGCTAGGAGCATCATATCTTGGCTCCAGGACATGGAGAAGACCCTGGAATCCTATATTTTCAACCTCTGATAGTGGCTGGTCACTCAGAGCAATGTACCCGATAATAGTCTGTGATATTTTCACTGTATACGGGTTGTCTCTGGACATTTTCTCTCGCTTCTCAGGAGTTTGCTGCAGCGTTGGTTGTTGTTTTGCGCAATTGGAAAACTTTTTGTACTCACTGTCGTGTTGGTATTTTAGATGCTTTATTAAATTGCTTGTGTTAAATATGCTAGATTTTGCCCTCCTCTTGACTTTGCGGAGCACAATTTGCAGTCCGCCTTTGTTTTGTCATCTTTGCTCTCTTTGAAATAGCTACATACAATACACGGCTCATTCCTCTCGCTCCCGCCTGCTCAGGTAATAGGCGGGGCGGCGTCAGTGTATCACACTGACCTAAAGTGGTATCGGTGCGTGGTATCGGGATATTTTTTTATGAGTACTTTACAGGGAGGTGGTATTGGAGCCGATACCCGATACTGTTATCTAGGGATGTGAATCTAACAACAACTCACAGTTCAATTCGATTCTGATTTTTGGGGTGACGAATCAATTCAGAATCGATTCTCGATTCAAACCGATGTTTGATTCATAACCATTACAAACAAAGGGAGCCAATTTCACAAGTA
>JAQMYF010000003.1:10477189-10488598 GCA_030014195.1 Neosilurus mollespiculum | reverse complement strand
TCAGCGAAGACGGCGCTGGCTGTATTTCTTTTTCCTCATCCATGTCAAAGCTAGGCTAAAAGCTAGTTCTGGAGCCGTCACTCACTGGAACAATTCATGACGGAGGCCGTGTCTGGACAAACGGTACGGAAAAAACGTCTTTTTAAAAGTTGATTCTTGAAAATTTGCATCGATTCAGAATGCTAATAAATAAGAATCGCGATTCAGGCAGATTTTTTTCCGGCACCCCTACTGGTATCGGTATCGTTCATCCCTACTAATTTTCTATGTTTTTTTTTCTAATTTTATGATGTTTTCAGTTAATGCAGATAATGAGAAATTCTAGAGTAACCAATAGTTCAAGCACCACTGTATTGAATGGTGAGATAAACATTGAAACAGCTACCCAGCTAACAATTTATGCTTTAACAATGTTGCGTCATTGCACAAAACTTGTGATATTGTTATTTGTAATCAGTATTGATATGTTTTTAAAATGGTGCAAGTAGCATTTTCAATTAAAGTTTAAAAAACTTCAGAAGATGTTACAGTAACAATAATTTGCAAGGACTGTGCGCAAGTGTACTGTGGTTCATTTTATTGAGAATGAAACCCCATACTAAATGGATCTGTACCAAAAGGAAGTCCTTGTGCCATGCTAGATGGACCAGTACTGTGGGCCTGGGTGTGTGCGACATTTTATCAATGTCAAAACAACGTTGTGCATAAAAGTCATGTACATGTTCTCAGTACATATTATAGTTTACCATTGTTGCAATGTTCAGATAATGTTTTGTGCAATCAAGCAATTTTTTTTTATCTTTGTGCACTGACTCACTCACTCATTTACAGAACTGCTTAATCCTACTAGGGCTGCAAGGAGTCTGGTGCCTTCGCTGGGCGAAGGTGGAGTACACCTTGAACAGCTAACCAGACCATTGCAGGGTAACACACACAACCATTCACACTTACACTCACACCTAAGGTCAGTTTGGAACAGCCAGTTTGCTGAATGGAGCTGGAAGGTTTCAATTTACCAGTCGATCTACGTTCCTACCCTCAGCTACGGTTACAAGTTTTGGGTAGTGACAGAAAGAACAAGATTGGCTGAAATGAGCTTCCTTCACAGGGCGGTGGGGCTCTCCCTCAGAGATAGGGTGAGAAGCTTGGTCATCCGGGAGGAGCTCGGAGTAGAACCGCTGCTCCTCCGTGTTGAGAGAATATTCCAAATCGTCAGGCAAAGATATGGTCAGAAAACAGGCAGGGCTCAAATGATAGGTAAAGAGCTAACAGGTACTAGACAAAAACTCTGAAACCGGTACACTGATCAGGGTCTAAAACACAGAAAAACAGATACAGGTAAACAAGGAAGCAGCCAGGCAGAGGAAATATAGCAGCATGTTAATTAATACCTTACAAAGTTACTATGTCTGAGTGAATCCTGAAATAGTCCTCCTTAATTGAGCTGAGATATGGTGCAGTTACACGCGAGGCACATCACTGGAACTCTAGTTTCCCATTGTAGTCCAGCGCCGCTAACCCAGAGGCAGTCGATGAACTCACGCTATGCTCAGACCGAGGGAGGGATATGTGACATTCTGAAATAATCCAGAAAACACAATCTACAAGATTTAATTTTTTGTCACCTCAGTAAAAAGGGAAAAGAAGTGGAAAAGAAGAAGTGGAAAATCAATAAATGTAGGACATTTGATAGAATGATCAGAATTCTCTTGTACAGAAAATAATAGGAAGAATTTTCTTTTTAATCCTTAAAAATCGCATTACATTCTTAAAACAGGTTATTTGAATAGTAATAAAAAAGTTACATTTAACTAATCATTCATTCATTTATTCATTTTCTAAACCGCTTAATCCTAATTAGGGTTGTGGGGAGGCTGGCGCCCATCTCAGCTGACTGTGGGCGAGGGCAGAGTACACCCTGGACAGCACTCCAGGCCATCGCAGGGCAGAAACACGCTGACGGCTATGCAGCCTACTCTTTTACCTAGTCAGCAATGGTTCTTTTACATTCCTCTCACCACAGACAGTGAGAGATGTGGCTGGCCCTTGATAACCCAGTTAGCTGCACTGGGGGGACAGCAGTGACATCCCGGTGACAGTGGGGCTTGAACCACCGACCCGACCAGTAATCTAGCACCCTACCACGGGGCCACCACTGCCCCACATTAAACTAATTCTGTATGTTAATATAGAGCGAAAGATTAAATTAGTTAATTGAACATCAAAAAATTTTTAACATTTTTACTAATCTGATTTAGTCACATTAACTAATTTAATAAAAAAAATGTTATGAGCATTGGCATATTTAGGGCATTTGTGAGATGCCCTTAATCAGGGTGACAAAGTTATCATTTAGCGGGTGAGCGGCCAACTGTGGCACTTTGGTGGTACTGGGACTTGAACACCAGACTTACGGATCAGTAATCCAGAGCTAAAAACCACTGAGGAACCACTGCCACTCCCATTGGTAGAATTGTCAGGTGTGCAGTTTTGCATGACATATGTAACTTTAATTGAAAATTTCGTGAAAGTCCTCAGACTTGCTAGCATGAAGGTTGCAAGTGAATATGACAGTCAGTCTACCCAAGTACAGTAAACTGAGCCTGGCAGAGTGTGCTATAGTTTGCGTACTTGGATAAACATGTGACTTTGCCACAAATTTTTTAGTAAAAACAACCACAAATTTTTACTTGTTGGTTTAACCAACGTACAATTAGTCATAAAAATATCAAACAATTAATTTAATAGTGAAGTTTATGGTTTTGTTAGTCGCTATATCTAATGCAAATTTCAACTGAAAAATTTCGTGCAGATGTTGAGTAATCTGTTTAAAGAGTGTACCATTAAGAATGATGCAAAGATACTGAGTGGTATTTTCAAAGGATCGTAATGGGTAAAATAGTTCACCATTTCAGACATGAGCACCAGAAAAAAAGGGGGAAAAAAACACGATTTAATGGTTTCACATGTAATTATCCTTGAAGCATAGCTCATGTCTCAATTTATTCAGGCTTTTGAACAATTTTCTAACAGTCAAGCATATATTAATATCTGCAAAGTACACGCAGTAACCAGTCATTGTAGAGCACAGAGAGACGAACAGTACCATCCTGGTGCTTCACTCGACTGAATTAATATTTTCAGTGTGATTTCTATAACATGTCTCAGTTGTAAGTGTGAACACCGGCATTCAACGTAGCCTGTCAACGAGATGAAGCGTGCTATCTTTTCGTCTCTGGTCATCATATTCAGCACTGGCATATCAGGGGCTCTGGCCAAGAATCGCGTCCTATACACTTTACCCTCTGGTAAGGTCAGACCTTCTCTAAACAGTTTTATTGTTTTCTTCTGAAGCATCTTGTAAGACAATATCTCGGTCTGATGCACTTTGACTTAGACAACCATGGCATACAAAAGGTCACTGGTGTATAAAGGGAAAGAAAGAAGTAGAAGGAGAGAAAAAAAAAGATTTCTAGACATATCAAAGATGTCATGGCTGAGGGGAAAGGACGCTTCCGTCAGCCTGAATCAGTGCAGCATCCCATGATCTGAGCAAGAGCCTGACGTCTGGGCCCGAAGCTTTGGACCTGCAGGGTTTCTGGACTGAAAGCTGACACACACAGACGCACACACGCACACACACACACACACACACACACACACGCACACACACAACCACACGCATACAAGCCTCTAATTTTAGCCTCAGAAAGTATGCCTTAATATATTTTTAATGGTAACTCCTTGAGTTGCTGATTGCATAAATTGTTGTTTCAGAAAGGGTTTTGCTGAACGGTTTCTGTCGGTGAAGTACTTGAATTAAAATCTGCTTCACACTGTTCAACAAACACAGCAGAGATTATAGGGCAGCAGTATACATGGAACTGCCCGCTAATCCAGAAGGCCTGTTAATACTGGTGATGACTAAAAAAAGCAAAGTACATAAAAATGCTGAGTACAGCTGTCACAAACAATGAATCACGTATTCTTATAATTAATGGATTAATCAGATGAAAGTCCTTATACAGAAAGTCCATGAATGTCCATGAAGAGACAGTTGATGCCTTTGAAATGTGGGCATATCGTAGGGTGCTTAGAGTGCCATGGACTGCAAAGAAGCCAAAAAAATGGGTCCATCAGAAGACGGGAGGAAATGGTTTATGATAAGGAAGCAGATGGCAGTCAGAAAGATGACGTGGTGAGATGAGGAGGGTTAGAGAAGGACACCCTCCAAGATTCAGTGGATGGAAGAAGGTGAGGAAGACCAGCAACATCTTGGCTTGATAACATGAAGAACTGGACCGGACTGGGCTTAACAGCAACCTGTGCTTCTTCTAGAGAGAGAGAAGTCATTGGCGAGAACTTGTGCGGACCACTGCAGTGATGGTACGCCACCAGACTGAGAGAAAGATAATAGATAATAAATTCACAGGGCATATATAGCGAATATATTATTGCTCATAAGCTAAAAGTTACTTGTGATCGTTGCAGTAGTAGAGAATCCAAAATTGACCTTAAAGCGACTGTGCCGTCTCTGAACTCTTCCATTCCTTTTCTTTTTAGTAGACTTCTTTTCCAATCATTTCAACACAAGGTCATCTTGGATTCATCTGTCTAAAGAATGATGTTCCCAAATTGGGTGGACTTTCTCTAAGTCTAATCTGGCCTTTCTATGTTTGAGTGTTAGTAGTGGATTGCACCTTGAAGTAAACCCTCTATATTTTGCTTTCTTGAAGGTGTCTCTTGATTGTAGACTTTGCTTACCTCCTTCAGAGTTCTCTTGAATTGATGTTGTGAAAGACTTTTTCCCGACCAAGAAAAAAAAATCTTAAATCATCCAGTTTAGTTGTCGCTCATGTTTTTTTAGGTCTTTTGATATTTTGATGTATGAGAATCTTGATGTTGCCCCTCCTAAAGTTTCTTCTGTTTCTCTGATAAGTGTGGGGGTTTCAGCCTAATAATGACCTCCTTTACTTGCACTGACTTGCTGAGATGCACACGAACACATATTGAGGGTTTCCATAAACATTCAAGACATTTTATTAATAATTTTAACCTTAAGTTATCATGAAATAATAAAAAAAAACATGACGTGATATATAATAATTGGCAACGAGACGGCATATCAGTGAACTGTCCAATTAGTTTTGAGCCTCGGGAAATTAGGGACTCGCTATAAAAATGGTTATAATTCCTTAACGGTTAATGCAATATTTTTGTAAAATCCCTTAAATTAAAATGTATTCTTCAACCACATCTTTAGGGTTCTTGTTATACGCCTTCAATTCAAAGAAAAAAAATGTGAATCACTATCTCACATGTTTATGTTTTGTCAAACTCACAAGTCAGCAGCAGGTCTGTGTAAGTGGTTGGAAACAGCAAACAGGTGAGAGAAACTTTGTGCTATATTTATGATTAAGTGATATATATGAGTTAAGATATACACATCATGGGTACTCTCCCTTTTAGCCATGTTGAATCTTTGTGTGAGTACTCATGGAAGCTGGCTAAAGACAGTCAGGGTCTGTGCTCCGAAACAGTATTACCGTTTTATCCAGGTAAGTTGAAACTTTGTGATGTCTGGTGTAGGTTTCTGATTAACCAGTGCTATGAAAAGTGTGTAGGGATTCTGTGAGGTATGCACAGTGTCCATGTGTCTCAACCCTTCTCGGAACAGGGGTGTAACGATATATATATGACTAATGATAAAGATCAACTTATACAGTAGAAATGTACTTGGGTATAAGCACCACCCTTTCATCTACAATGTCCAATAGATAGTTCCGGTAGGGGGAAAAAGCGGGACACTGGCACATTGGGAATACATTGTGTGGGTAGTGAGAGTCTCGCTAGCTCAGGATTTAGAGACCGTATAGATCTGTTATTTACCCCAGTTATGTTCTTTATGAAATTATTTAATCTTTATTTGGGGTCTCTAACGCCACTCAGAGTGGTAACGACTGATTTTATTTACTTCCGATACATGATCCCAAATTAAAAATACTAACACTATAATTTAAATTAAATCATATGGCACTGTACATGTAGCCTAACAAATACCTGGATAAGGAGCACTAAAAACTATTGATAAAAATCAACTTATACAGTAGAAATGTACAGGTACATGTGCCAGGAAAGATGTTCAGAGACAAAAACATTTAGAGGTAAGAGCTTAAAAAACATTATGCAATATTTAACTTAAATTTTAAATAAACTTATTTAACATCTATAGATGGCTTTCCGAAAGGTATGTGCACAAGGAAATGTGCGAGGTGCTGCAGAAAATGTCGTCATTACAAATTGCATAACTTATGCATGAACAAATACATGGATTTCCAAGTCCCTAGTATTTGCTTTTCAAATGTGCAAAAAAAAAATAAAATAAGAACCAAGGTGCCTCAAGGTGTCTCAAGGCACACGGTCCAAATCTGGCCCATTAACTCATTTTACGTGGCCTGCGCGTGCTTTCAAAGTATATGATTATTGTACATTCATTGCATCAACTATTACCATGAAACATAATTCATCATCCATCTACTAGGTGGCGGCGAACCTATTTCAAGTGTCACTCATGGCTCAAGAAAAATTACAAGCCAGCATGTTGCTGTCAAGCATTGTCAGAAAAGGAAAGAGGACAAATAATAAACTAAACTATTCATTTTGCCATACATGTTTCATGGTAGCCCTTTTTGACTAAATTAAAACTTAATTGATGACCTTATTTAGTAATGTTTCCCTCAGTGAAAATGACTTTGACACCCCTGCTATAGACTATACTTAACAGTAACTATACTAAAATCAGCCTGATCCTGAAAATGTCCATGTCACCACCGCAAGTACTGGATTCTGTTTCAGAACTTTGATCATTTGTGGCATTAGATTCTGGCAAATATGGTTCAGATCTATATGGACAGATATCCAAACCATAATCCATTTTCTCTTCTGTTAGTTCTGTGATATTTTTCTCCTCAATTCCCATCACAACTTGAATTAGAACATTTAGAGGAATACTTTGCTTTGAATACAGCGAAGGAAAAAAACACTTTATCTCTGTGACATGACTCATAAATGACTGACTGTCTTGATAAAATAAATCAAACGGCCAATCAGTGAGCAATAAAAACAGTAGAAACAGTTCCCACGCACTACACCTTGTGGTAATAGAGGATAAAACTGAAAACTAAAAAAATGACTATATAATGTTTGATTAGTGAGAATGTGACAGCTGCCCTTTAAAATTTAACCATTAAATCAAATTAAAAAATGAGCAATACACACAGTAAAATTATATATATGAATAGGGTATATAAATGATACATATAATGTATTAACCATTCACTTTCTGCACTAATTTTCATTTTGTTCTGCAATGGATGGGTCAATTTCAGAAATGTAGCCTATATGTCCCCTGTAATTAAATGTTCTTAACTGTTTTGACAAATTAGAATATTTTACATGCTTTATATTTCAATGTAAAAATGAAGATTACTAAAATGTAGTAAATACAGCAAGAAGATTTTTTTTTATCACAGATTGGCAATGTGTGGACAACAAGTCTTTATCAATTCTCACAGCAGCTGCCCCTGGACCCAGATAGTGGCTTGTGCAGCCCCCAGATCCCCCTGGCACACTTCTTGTTACTGCCTAGATTACATATTATCAAAATCATTATCAAGAGCCCTGCATTTTGACTCCACATGCATGTTTATACAGTATATATTGGAGTCAGTTTACTTTCTTGGTGCACTAGGCTGAACAGAATTATATTATCAAAGCGCCCCTGACAACACCATGAGAATGTTATATTCATGCTAAAACTGAATATCTATTTTGTATAATTTGTTTTCATAGCGGGCAGCACAGTGGCGAAAGGGTCAATATGTCTGCCTCACAGCAAGTAGGTCCTGGGTTCAACTCCCACGCTCTGGTGTTTCAATGTGGAGTTTTGCATGTTCTCCCCATGTCTGCATGGGATTCCTTTGGATACTCCGGCTTCCTCCCACAGTCCAAATACATGCACATTAGGCTAATTGGCTGTTACAAGTTGCCCCTAGTTGTTGATTTGAGTGTGAGGGGTTGTGTGCGTGTAGTACTGTGATGGTGTGGTGAGCTGTTCAGGGTGTGCCCCGCCTTTGCCCATTGTCAGCTGAGATATGCTCCAGCCTTCTCGCTACCTTAATAGGACTAAGCGGTTTGGCAAGTGAGTAAGTGAGAGAGTGAGTGTTTTCATAACAAACGTGACTGAAATTACTAAAAAACAAGAAGTTCATATGAATTGAGAAATGCTATTTTAGACACACCCCCTATTTGCTCCTACCGAATTCCCAGAAATACTTTGTCACTGGCTTTTGACATAAGTAGAGTAACTATTGTCCAGAGTAAAGAGGCCAATAACTGAGCAAATCTGATTATCAGAGTGAAGATGATATAGAAGAGTTAGAAGAAGCCAATGAGCTTGACGTGGAACAGGATCCTTTCATCCATCTTTCATTTTCTGAACCGTTTAATCCTAATTAGGGTCGCGGGGAGGCTGGCGCCCATCTCAGCTGACTGGGCGAGGGCAGAGTACACCCTGAATGTCTCGCCAGGCCATCGCAGGGCAGAATCACGCTGACGGCTATGCAGCTAACTCTTGACGAAAATCAGCATTGGTTCTTTTACATGCCTGTCACCACTGACAGTGAGAGACATGGCCGACCTTTGATAACCCAGTTAGCTGCACTGGGGGATGGAACAGGATTTACAACCATATTGCTAAGAGCCATACCTGGAAAATTGTGATGAACATGCCTGAGAGGAAAGGCAGGTAGACAGAGGACTACCGGTGAATATCAGCCTTCTGTAGAATACTGGATGGTTTGTAACTGATATTTTATAATGGAGTAATATTCTCCTGTGGCATTATAGCAAGAAAGAATATCACTATAACCAGAGGAAGAGAGGGGATCATCATACTAAGCCTGTTTGAAAGGTATATAACAGAAATAGGTAACATTTTTACATACAGTACACTGCCCGGCCAAAAAAAACTCTCCATAAAGTCTTCTCCAGCACATCCCAAAGACTTTCAATAGGGTTAAGGTCAGGACTCTGGGCTGCCAATACATGTGTGAAAATGATTCCTCGTGCTCCTGGAACCACTCTTTCATTATTTGAGACCCCATTTTATATCTGTGCCGTCAGGTAAGAAAAATTCCGTTGATGTGATAACCTTCTCATTCAGTACATTCAGCTGACTTCATTTTATTGCCGCATTAATGTTGCTGAGCCTTGACCTGATCAACTGGAGCAATAGTGCCATGGGGATTACGCACTGAGATCGAGGCTAAAGGCTCTCCAAGACAGTATTAGAGTGTGTGACTTTTGGCCAGGCAGTGTAGATCAACAGTCTTGTTTTATCAGCAGTATTTTTTAATTTGTGAGATTCTAGGGAATGCACACGTTTATGGTTAATGTTATGTCAAATGGTATATGTTAAACGATTAACCGTTCTAGCAATAATAATACCAATACTGTTGCATGTCCATACCTCGAGTCTTACCAGTTCTTGGTCACATGATTTTTCGAAACAGTGGCACATCACTGTAAATAGAGAGCAGTTTGGCCCAGTGGGAAACTTGGAAAGGCTCATACCTTTGGCAGGGGAATTTGAACACCCTGCTGCCACAATGATAGGGTAGTTTGATTTAAGAAAAAAAAATTTAAAAAGTAAAAAGGTGCCTATTTTACTTCAGTGATGTCATTTCCAAGTTTTTTTTCAGGATAAAGCCAGATATTTTGGGCGTGTCCTATGCCTCTTACGGATTTTCTCAAGAAATGGTTAATTTCTCCCTTTCTAGTGTGATCTTGTTACGGCGATACTATGAACAGATAGACAAATGCAGGACAGAGAGGATGAGATCAGGATAAAGTGCAACCACGGATTCTTTATTAAAACACGGATAACGTGGAACATAAACACTCTATGATATACGGCTGGATCGCGGTGCGTATACTGAGATACGTCCTCTCGCAATGACGGCACGAGCTCTCTCCGAGAATACGTGATGCTCATTCAATGACGGCACAAGTCCTCTTTGTGAATGCGTGACGCACATGCAGTGACGGCCTAAGACGATCTGGCAACCGGGACAAGGTAAGCGGCCCCCTTTTATCCTCCGGTGGGGATGAGGAACAGGTGAGCTAATCAGGGCGGAGCCTGTAATCAGAGAAACACACACACGGGAGAGGAGAGAGCAGATCAAACAGACAGACATGACTAAAGCCTTCGGTGGGACCTCACAGATCTCACTGCATTTGATAAGTTTTATGCTTAATAAACATGTATTTGAATAATTTATTCAAGGTGTCTCAGCTGTTGACTGGGGTACTTTAAATCATAATTAATTATGTGTATAAAAAGCTTTGTTCAAGACTAAATTAAAGTGGTTCTATTGCCAACTTAACAGAATTCAACCCATATTTTTAGGTTTTAAATCTGTACCTTTAAAATAGAGGGTAACCCACTGAAAGCTCCCACGTAAGAAAAATATCAGATAATCTAATTACTGTTTGCCACATGAAACTTCATTTAATACAGTTTTTGAACATCATGTTTTAAACATAACATCCTCCAAATGGTAGCTGTCATTGTCTATACATGCTCGGAGGCGATTTCGGAAGGCTGCCATGGCTGGACTGGTCATGTTGGGTGGAACAGGGGCTTCTCCTGCTAAATAGCACCTTTAAGGGCTTCAGGAGTTTGGGGCGATGAATGTACACTCCTGATTTATGGTAACAGAAAAAAAAAATCACAAGGCGTGTGGTCAAGGAAATGGGCCGCCACTCAACATTGCCAGACGACAAGATCACATTCCGTTACAACATTTCCCTCAGCACTTCCAATGATCTTTGAGCTGTGTATGCCGTAGCTCCATCTTGCTGAAACCACACATCAAGTTCTTGAAGCTCAAGGTGTTCAAATGGGGTTGAAAAAGTCTTCGAGCAGATCAGTGTTACCGTCAGAAGTTACAGTAACAGTTACATTACTCTCTTCAAAGAAATAAAAATTGTACTAAATGAAGTTTCATTTGTGCAAATACTAATTTGATTATCTTTAATATTTTTTTAAAATGTGAGATTTTTTAGGTCACCCTGTAAAACTTTGAGCTGGGTAAATGTTAAGTCCTTAATCTATAAGCAGTAGAGGCTAATGGTTCTCTGTCGTTATATTACTTGCTGTCAGTTAAGTATGAAATTGACATGCACCCCACTATAGAGAGTTCTATTCTAATGCAGTGTTTTTTATAGTATAAATCAGGGGTCTCAAACTCAATTTACCCGGGGGCCACTAGAGGCAGACTCTGGGTGAGGCTGGGCCGCATCAGGTTTTCCACAAGAAAAGCTTTGTTTTTAAATTTTCAATCTTCT
>JAQMYF010000003.1:10462823-10473790 GCA_030014195.1 Neosilurus mollespiculum | reverse complement strand
GTATATATATATATATATATATATGGAAAAGGGGCACAGTGGTTAGCACATTCGCCTCTCAGCAAGAAGGTCCCAGGTTTGATTCCCAGGCTCTGGGCATTTTCTCCCCGTGCTTGCGTGGGTTTTACCTGGGTACTCTGGTTTTCTCACACAGTTCATAAACATGCACAGTAGGCTGATTGGCTGTTCCAAAGTTGCCCCTAGGTGTGAGTGTGAGTGTGAATGGTTGTATTTGTGTTGACCCTGCAATGGCCTGGTGAGCTGTTGAGGGTCTTTGCCCAGAATCAGCTGAGATGGGCGCCAGCCTCCCTGTGAGCCTAATTATGATTAAGCAGCTTAGAAAATGAATGAATGAATGAATATATATGAAGAGTTCAGATGCAAAACACATTCATTTATTTTCTGAACTGCTTAATCCTAATTAGGGTTGTGGGGTGGTTTACGCCCATCTCGTCTCTGGGCAAGGGCAGAGTACACCCTGGACAGCTTGCAAGGCCATCGTAGAGCAGAAACACGCTGACGGCAATGCAGCCTACTCTTTACGAAAATCAGCAATGGTTCTTTTACTTGCCTTTCACCACAGACAGTGAGAGACATGGCTGGACTTTGATAACCAGGTTAGCTGCACTGGGGGGACAGCAGTGACAACCTGGTTGGCTGATCCAAATTGCCCCTAGGTGTGAATGTGTGGGTCTGGTGAGCTGTTCAGGGTGTACCTCATCTTCACCCATTGTTGGCTAAGATAGGAGTAAACAGTTTGGTAAATTTGCTTTCTTTAAAACCTAAAGAAAGTTTTTTAAATTCTTTAAAACCTGCTAAGTTTTTTAAATTCTATTTACAGGTAAAAACACTTTTTGACTTTCACATAGTCACAGCCTTTATAAAAATACTGACTAACTTTTTCATTTGCATGTCAGGTATAATATCATGAAGTATAAATATAATAAAGTCTGTTCTAAAAAAAGTACACTTGGGTCTGTCTTTATATGTAAACATTTATACTTTCAAAGAAATCTTTAATAGGTCCCGGTCCAATCGCCTCCTTTTTTTATAGGATCAGATTAAATTCTTTCATTTTTTTAATCCTCAATGATGTAATTCACCCCTTTTAGCTAGTATCAGGCTGATAGTAACCTAACTATATCCCATCAATAGAATCTCTTTTTGAACAAATTACTCAGAAATGTAGTTCAGTTTTATTATTTTGCTGAATTAGATTAAATTAAATTTATTTAAAATTGCAGCTTCATAGTATATAAACTAAAGTTACAGTAAACAATATAAACTAAAGCTTTTGTGTCCTTTTATTTCTCAGATTTTATCGATATGAACAGTTGATTGATTTACACATTATGATCTTAGTAAAGCCTTTCTCTACCTCCTTATTTGATAGTGGTTTGGCTTAATAAGGTTCTGCAGTGGATGAAATCCCCATGTAGCTATGATGAAGCTCTTTTATATGGAAGTGGGGTTATTTAATAATGTTACTCTAAGGACCACTTTTATCATTCTGCAGTCCCTTAATAAAAGTAAATTAATTTCAATGAATGTAGTGAGGTATCATCAGTTTTACTAGGTTAAGCTAGTTTATTTTATATAGGATTAACAAGACAGGCATAAAAATGCATTTCATATCCCCTTATCATAAAATTCCATAACTTTTATATATTCTATGAGGATATCATATCATCTTTCTCCAAGTGCACAATGTTACTAGTAAAAACACACCTACAGATCAGAGACTATGCAGTAGTGTGTAAAAGCACAGAGGCTCCCACTTTCCCATTGCTTTTTGCTGTGTGCGGCCGAGCGTATAGTGCACACACGTGTTAATTAATTCCTTTGTATAATCGCCTTTACAAAATGAGCTGGCGAAATGAGAAGACAAAGTTCCACTTTTGTCCAATCAGACAATTCTGACATTTCATCGAGTTCTTTTTTCCTGAGGAAAATGCAATTATATTTCAGCATATATTTGTGGTAGAAGGGTGAATTCTTATTATTTACTTTTGCCATGGGTTGTTAATAAAGATATTTCTTTTCAGGGTTCAACTACAAAATAAAGAGTAAAACTGGTGAAATTACACTTGATTACTGGGTAATTTGTACAGAATAGTAAGTTATCAGAAGTTATAGACCCAAATCTAGAAGTGATTTTTTTGCTTATTTAAGTAAATGAAAGCTTCATTATGTAGAGAACGCAGTAACAATCCTAAGGCATGATATCATCGGCATATGGTCATAATCATTAAGAGACAAAAAGAATTAATGTTGTGGGTTAATTAACACTGTGGTAAATATATCTGTTGTCTTGAATAAAACATATGTTCTCACAACAGATAAACAACAATTAAATAGTGTGTGAATAAAAACACAGACCTTTAATGCAACATTCTTCAATTCTTAATTTTGATTAGCCAGAAGGTGTTCATTAATTTTGCTATTAAAGATCTAAAAGTACGACCAGCTGCTGCACAAAACACAGGGTAATATTAATGTATTCATTCTAAAATCATTGTTTTTAAAGTAATTTATTCACAGGGACTTGTCTGGTGGACGCTCGCCATAATCACACCTAATAGTTAACGGATTCCAAAAAAACTGTTTCATCATTTAGCCAAGAAAAATATATGCAAAAACAGATAACATAAGATGATAAGAAAACATAAGATGTTTTAATTATGGGGGCAGTGGTGGCCCGGTGTTAGGGTGCTGGATTACTGATCTGAAGGTCGGGGGATCAGGCCCCACTATCACGGGGTTGTCACTGCTGCCCCCCCAGTGCAGCTAACTGGGTTATCAAAGGCCGGCCATGTCTCTCACTGTCTGTGGTGAAAGGAATGTAAAAGAAGCGTTGCTGACCTTTGTAAAGTCTAGGCTGCTTTGCCATCAGCGTGTTTGTGCCCTGCGATGGCCTGGCGAGCTGTCCTGGGTGTACTCTGCCCTCGCCCAGAGTCGGGTGAGATGGGCGCCAGTCTCCTCGCAACCCTAATTAGGATTAAGCGGCTCAGAAAATGAATGAATGAATGTTTTAATTGTGAGATAAACTTTTTCAGTATTTTTTAAAGCTACTCAAAAAAAAGTTTTTTTTTTATTTTTGAATTTTGTTTTTTAAAGCTACTGAAAAGGTATTTTTTCCTCATATTTAAAATAATTGGATTTATCTGCTTTTGCAAACAAGCTCTTCACATACAATTAAGCGTTATGCACTGAAGGTGAGTCGGATGTCTCCGTGTATTCATTTAATGAGCTCCAGTGACCTTGAGGTGCATAATTATTTTTGTATGTCCTATATACAAATTATTATTTTATTATTTTTGTATGTTCTATACAGGAACAGAAATGAGGTAAGTCTTGGGATTTTACATCTGAGCCTAGTGGCTCATCGGGCTGGTGCTTATCCCCAGTTTCCGTAGCGACCTCCTGATCATGAGCCCTGCACCCTAACCACTACGCCACCTGACCTCAACCTACAGATGCAGGTTAAATCATTGAGTGCAAGTCTCTTTTTAATTCTTTAAGACCTATGTAGCCCAAATACTGCCAGAATACAATGAAAAGCAAACTAAAAATGAGATTTCTATATCGATCTTATATTTACATATTTTTACCATGACATCCAGATGAGCTAGTGCTGTAGCTAGCGAAATCTGTTCTGTTCATCCTACTCATTCAGACCCAAAAGTAATGAAATAAAAGGTAAACCATGCTCCTTAAAGGTGTTTTTCTTATACTGTGGGAAAAAAGCAAACAAAAAATAGAATGACATTTTTTTTAATCATGGCAGATGTATAGTGGAGATATAATCAGTGAACATCAATGGAATCGTTAATTTTGTGATATGAGCATGAAATTTGGTGTGAGTGTTATTTGGAAGAATCTTTTTTAGGAAATGACCCTGACCATCTCAAATTGTCAGTATTTAAGATGGCGCCCACATTTTTTGAATCATATCTCTTTCAAAGTGTTTTATTTTATTTCAGATTGGGTTTGAATTTAATAAACTTTTTTCTTGCCAGATAACTCTAGTGAGTTCAACATTTGCTTTCGAGGAAATCGAAATTTTAATTACATTGTTTTATTACAACAGGGAAAATTTTTTTCACCACTCTACTAAAAAAATTAACTTTCACAAAACGCTGGCCTATTCTGTTTAATTTCCCCCCAGTTTGAGTTTCTAACCCATACTTTATTATACAACAGATGTAATAATATTATAATAGGAGAGAAATCCATCATGAATTCTTTAAAGGTTTGTTCTTTTTCTGAATTTGGGGAATTTTCAACGTGAATATCTCCAATTATTACCAGCCATATGAAAGGTTCCTGAGACCAGAGACATGTTATAAATGAAAGAAGAAATGACAAAAGTTAATCAAGCAACTAATATTATGTCAAAGCTTCAATTTTTTAGGAACTGAAGGGAGAGAACTCAAGATAAGAAAATAATTTGTTCTTGATATAATAATAGAAAAATGATTTGCTTCCCTGGTTGTACATACATTTGTTATAAGGTGTTTTCAGTAAAGCTTTGTGTAGTAAAACTCAACTTTTTGCAGAAAAGTTTTTAAATATGTAAATTTTTGATGGCTGGTGTTATATTATGAAAGTTATGACATTTGAACTTCTGTGCCAAAGTGCATGCTGTATCACCATTTATACTATTTTTGCAACAAGCTGCTTCACTACTGTTGAACTTGAGGGCACATGTGTGCAGATGTTCCTTTAACTGTCTTTATGGTGTCTCTGTATTTCTCTAATATTAAAATAGCCTATACTGTACAAACACAATGAAAAGCAAACTAAAATAAGATTTCTATAGTTTATTTTTACATATTTGACATATATGACACTGAGGCAGGTCAGGTGAGCTCCACTCTTTGAGTCGAGCTAACCGAGCACTGTCTGTTCTGGTCTGTTCATTCTAATCATAATAAAACACTAAAACTGTTTTTTATGGTTTATGTTTCTATTTTAAGTATTATTAAAGATGACAAGTCATGAGTGTTTATCATTTTGATTCAAGCATTTTCACTAGGAGTAATGATTTGTAATCCTGAAACAGTGGACCAATCAGATCATGCCATTCTTGTGGGGTATGTATGTATGTCAACATGTGTAACACTTCTGTGCTATGGTACGTATGGTAGTGCACTGGCAAGATCTGCTTTCATTTCATTAACTATGGAATATAAATTATTAAAAATGAACCCAATTCCAATTATTTAAGGCTTCAGAGTGTTTATTCATTCATTCATTCCTTCATTCATTTGCCGAACTGCTTATTTCTACTAGGGTCACAGTGAGGGTGGAGCCTCAGCTGACTTGGGGTGAAAAGCATGAAAAGCGTGTAATCATTCACAATTACAGTCACGCCTAGGACCAATTTGAAACAGTCCATTAACCTGACGTGCATGTCTTTAGAGTGTTGAAAGCGGCGTACCCGGAAAAAGACCAAACGAGCACGGGGAGAACATGCAAACTCCACACGGAAATGCCCTCGCCAAGTCCGAGACTCGAACCCTTGACCTTCTTGCTGTGAGGCGGATGTGCTAAGCACTATGGCCGTGGCTCATCCCAGCCGACACTGCTCGAAGGGCTAACACACACAACCACTCACACTTACAGCTAGGGGCAATTTGGAACAGCCAATTAGCCTAATGTGCATGTCTTTGGACTGTGGGAGGAAATCAGAGTACCTGGAGGAAACCCACACAAACTCAGAGCGAACACCAAGCTCCACAAAGAAATGCCTATTTATATACTGTAATCTAAAACACATGTGTGTGTGTGTGTGTGTGTATATGTGTGCATATGTGTGTAGCTAGCGACTAACTGTACAGGAGCAAAAGAGTTGTCAAGAGTGTGTATTGTGGGTCAATCTGAGGGTGTCAAGCTGCACAAAACCTTAGGATTCCTCTCGTCACAGTCAACAGAGTGATTGTACAATTCACCAGCAAAGGCAAGGAATCAAGCGTATCCTTTCAGGTTGACCCGGGCTCTCTGACAGGTGTCTTCGGACTGTCAAGTGGACTGATGAAAATAATCCCTGTTGTGAGGCAACCAATGTTCCAGAGAAACTCCAAGTTACTCCAAGTTACTGTGCCCTAGCCTTATCTAGGGCTACTTAAAGAAGTTTAAATACTTTTTAAGCAGCTGTTGAATTTACAGCACACTCAGAGAAAAGCTGTATCTACCCTGTTCTGCATAAATAAGCTCACAGAAACCTGTGAATATTTAGTGTTGCTAGTGTAGAGTTTGATTGACAGGAGAAAGACAGGAGTGTCATCCTTTCCACCATGAGGAATATTGGGACATACTGCTCTGGAGGCATAGTGCTCTGGAGGAGACATGTCCACCTCACAGTAAGAAGGTCCTCGGTTTGAGTCCTGTGCTCGGGCATTTCTGTGTGGAGTTTGCGGGTTCGCTCTGAGCTTGCGTGGGTTTCCTCCAAGTACTCTGATTTCCTCCCACGGTCAAAGACATGCACATTAGACTAAATGGCTGTTCCAAATTGCCCCTAGCTGCGAGTGTGAATGGTTGTGTATGTTGGCCCTGCAATGGCTGGTGAGCTATTTGGGGTGTACCTGGCCTTTCGAGCAGTGTCGGCTGGGATGGGCCACAGCCTACAGTCGTATAGTGCCTAGCACATCCGCCTCACAGCAAGAAGGTCAAGGGTTCGAGTCTCGGACTTGGCGAGGGCATTTCAGTGTGGAGCTTGTATGGTCTTTTTCTGGGTACGCCGCTTTCCTTCCACATTCTAAAGATGCACGTCAGGCTAATCAGAATACTAATAAATTGTTTCCTGTAACACTCCCTGTCATTTACATTTACAGCATTTAGCAGACGCTCTTATCCAGAGTGACTTACAGAAGTGCTTTAAAGTCACTATCAGTGAATATATTCTTATGCTGGTTTGTCAGGACACAGAGTAAGTGTACCATCAGCCAAAAACTCAGTGGATAGGTGTTGTGTACAGGTTTTTTTT
This sequence comes from Neosilurus mollespiculum, assembly GCA_030014195.1. NCBI lineage: Eukaryota > Metazoa > Chordata > Actinopteri > Siluriformes > Plotosidae > Neosilurus > Neosilurus mollespiculum. The sequence continues at coordinate 10,466,802 of JAQMYF010000003.1, read as the reverse complement.
GGGGTTTTTTTTGTCCTGTTCCTCTGGTCTATATATATTACCTATTTCTATTATTTAACAAAAATCTATCAAACAGCAAAAAAGCATGAAATTTATCTCCACTATAATTAATAATGTGTTTATCAATAACTAAATTTGGGGTTAATGTTAAATATTTTATATTCCATAGTTAATGAAATGAAAGCAGATCTTGCCAGTGCACGCCGAACTACGTACCATAGCACAGAAGTGTTACACATGTTGACATATGATTCTGGCACTAATGGACGTCGAGGCTTGTTAGCATTTCATTACTGAAGAGAAAGCTATCAGCATGTGGGAAGGCTGCGAGGTGAGCTGACGGCTCCCACTGACCTGCCTATTGATCCAGCAGCCTCATTAAAGCCTCTTGTCCAGTTGGCTTTCACGCAATGGACCCATCACTGTATTCACACACACACACACACACACACACACACACACACACACACACACACACACGCTATGTACACCTTCCTATGCAAACAGTAGGGTGGTGATTTTTAAAAGCTTTAATCACTCCATTAGGAGGGTGGGGTGGGGGTGTTTGGGGTGCTTGGGGTTGGACCATAAAAAACACTTCATCCAGACTTCATTGTTAATGGAGGAACAGAGACAGTCCTATTCTCCATACTAGCTCCTTTATTTGAAGTGTGCTTCCCAAAAGTGATTGTGTTCATTAGTAATGAATTTAGAGAAGACCAGCGGAGTCTCTAGTTGCAACTCCTGCATCAGTTGCGAGTTAAAAGTTTATCATGATCCAGTCAAGCTGTTGTACTCTAATTTTGTCAGTGAAAAACTGACTCATCGCCTGAATTAGCCTCTTTGATTTTTACCTCAAACCTCTGGCCATCACACATATTCCAGGCACACCCATGTGATTTGCCCTTATTTGTGCTCACATGCAGACATATGCCTATTAGCTAATGGCTTGTTAGCAGCCAGCGTTCACACCCTGCACTATTCCATGCAATTAAGAGCCTGCTGTAGAGCTGTTATGAGGCAGAATAACGTGCTTGGTCAAAGAGATTTAAAAAAAAGGGGCTAATTAATTCCCACTCAAATTACCGATTTCTTGTTTCAGAGGCACTAAAACAGCTTTTTATATTGAGTTATCCACTGTTTGTGCTGTTATTGGGGAGAGAAAGCTTACGGTAGGCTTTGAAATCAAAAGCCATTGTTGCTTGACAGACGCTACCTTTTCCAGTGATTGCCTGCGTTATTAATTTGTGGGATGAGGATTGCTGTCACAAGCTCGAAACAGTGGGGCTGCGTTTAAGCAGAGCTGTTATGAATGACACTCAAATCTAATGAATGTGAAGACATTTCTAAAAATAGGCTTCTGAGTAGTACATCGGGAGTGATAGACATATTGACTAGGATGGGCTGATGAGAAAGGGCCAGGCTGCTGGAGATAACGATAAAGCACACGCACAGACACACACACACACACAGAGAGAGAGAGAGAGAGAGAGAGAGAGAGAGACCAGTCAGCTGCAGAATATCCTGGGTGCTGCGTTGATGCCACACTCCTCTCTACTCCTGACTTGTCACATTGCTTTCAATAGCTCTTTATCGAACCATTATAGATCGCAGTGTTTACTCTTTGTGCTTCCACTGATTTAAGGAGACGAGATGTTCCATATTTCTTCTTGCATACGAATTACACCTGAAACATTTTGGCGCTTTAATGACTGCTGACAAAAATAAGACAGAAGCTAGAGCAACTAATTGGCATTACTCCCCACACTACAGCTGTATCAGTCAGCCACGCAGTGTGCACTGAAGCTAAAACAATGCATCAACAGCTTTCCTGCTCTATCATACATAACCATTATCGAATATTGCTCTCTCTGCTTATTAATTCAGACGCTTGTTTAATGATGGTGTATTTATTGATGTTTGTCTTCCAAAAAAAGTAAATTGTCTTTAAGTTGCAGACATAAACCATCCTGTCACTCTCTAATGAACAGAAGCAATGCAATTATTCTTTGCTGGTCTTTCACTTTTGCAGAATGTCCAGAAGAAGAAGAAATGACTGCCCTCACCCTCATGCCACCGAATGTGTTTCATATAATGATCCTGAGATACTTTACAATAATAAATTAGTACATGGAGCTGAACCAAACTACATAGGCTTACCCACATGCTCCCGTAAACAAGATCGCCTTTGTAAGCAGCATTTTGTAGTCCTCTGGTAATCAACATTAAAAGGCTTTTCCGCTCCTCAGTGAGTATGCAGTCAGTGTGTACATTCTGCTGGGAGCTCAGATAAGCAAGATCACAAAACACAAATATGCAAATGTGCTCATCTGGCTCTCTCTAGGCAGCAATTTTAATTGATTAATTGTAGCTATTTATTTGATCAGTTGCAGCTTAGTAACCCAAGACGTTATTTGTTGAGCTGTTTATTATGGAAGTGTGATTTGTGTGAGGATACATATAAATACATATTAGACCTATAACATTTAGTCAGAAAAATATTTGTCAGGGTTTCCGCGGATCCTTAGGCATTGGATTTGTTAATCTAAAAAGAAGAGCTTAACTGATTTTAAAATGTCTTTAATCACTCACTCACGTATTTGCCGAAGAGCTTCATCCTACTAAGGTCACATGGAGGCTGGCACCTATCTCAGCTGACACTGGGGGAAGGTGAGGTATAGCCTGGCCAGCTCACCAAACCATCGCAGGGCCGCACACACACACACAACCATTCACACTCACACTGATGCCTAGGCCAATTTGGATCAGCCATTTAGCCTAATGTGCATGTATTTGGACTGTGGGAGGAAACCTACGCAAGCACGAGGGGAACATGCAAACTCTACACAGAAACACCCAATCCCAGGACTCGTACCCAGGACCTTCTCACTGTGAAGTGGACGTGCTAACCACTATGCCAAAATGCCGCCCTGTTGTAAATCAATCTTTCGAAAGTCTTAAAAATGCTAAGACATGGCAGGTAAGATTTATTTGTTCTCTTAATTGCAAATAAAAATAGATGTCAGTATTTTTTTTTTTTATAATTAATTGAAAGGCTCTTGTAATGTGATGCAAATCGATATAGTGGCATAAACAAATACAGTGTTGGCCTGCCACCAGTCTTCATGTCTTTGAGACGTGCAGAGTGGTTGTGACGCAATGAGGTAGACTGAGACGACAACTTTATTTATTCCATCAAAATCCCTAATGGATAGACAGCAACATTTTTGTATCAATAGGGCTGATACAGTATAAATTCAATACGTACAACTTACTTATTTAATTATTTATTATTACACTTGATTATTACCTAATTATTAAAGGTCATATTTCTATTTACATATTCATTTTCGTTTAAATAATGTGGGAAGTTATGTAGGAATGATAGAAAATATAACTTAAAGGCATTATATAAGAACTACCCATGGGGGGGGGGTGGGACTGCCTTCGAATCTGGAAAATCTGTTTGTATCTGGATTGACTTCTTGTTAGTCATTTTATAGACACGCCCCACATCCTCATAAATCATTATGAGGATAATTTGTATCTTTATAGTCAAGTATAATAACTTTAAGCTGTTCGTTAGCAAAATCAAGCTGTTCAATGTCTGAGGGTGTTTGAAATCATCAGTCATGACATGCCACGTGAATAGTAACTCTAGTTTACCATCATAAGTTTTGGAAGCAGAAATAAGTGGAGGCTCAGTGACCCAGTGAGAAAATTTTTTTAATAAAATTTAAAAATAAAATAAAATTCAGCTAAACCTATTTGACAGTTAGAGATCTATATCTCCAAATCTTATGTAATGCACCTTTAAAAACCTCTAAAGTGGCCTGTAGCGCATTTGTAATATTTGACAGTAAGTGAATTCAAACACACATGAGTTCTGGGGGGCAGTGGCTGCCTGGTGGTAAGGTGCTGGATTACTGATCCCAAGGTCGGGGGTTCAAGCCCCACTATCGACGGGTTCTCACTGCTG
>JAQMYF010000003.1:10446264-10460435 GCA_030014195.1 Neosilurus mollespiculum | reverse complement strand
GGCTGAGATGGGCGCCAGCCTCCCCGCGACCCTAATTAGGAATAAGCGGTTCAGAAAATGACATGACATGACATGAGTTCTGGACCAGAACAGGTCAGTTTTACACACAGGGTTTCTCAGTGAATTTATACACTTTTACTAAGCTCATGGTTTAATTTATTGTATTTTTACTAGTCATGTTTAACATCTTCCAGGTTATTTGTACAAATGAATGAAAATACAGTATCACCTTGCAAGACGAGTGTCCCTTTATACGAGGAACTTGCTTAACGAGGGACGCTTATGAGTATTTTCTGCACTGAAGCACGAGGAATGTCTCATTACACGAGGATGCCCCGTGCACGAGTAAGCAAACCAAAGAATCACTCGTTTACGTGATCATGCAGCGTTGCGTCATCATCTCAGTTTCTCATGGCGTAAGCATCTCTTGCTTTATTGTTAACTTTGTGCTTCTTAGTAATAATTACTACATTGAAAACTGTTACGGTGGCGACTAAAATGATATTGGAAAGAAGGACATTAGTGAAAAGAAACGCAAAGATAAAATAACTGTCGAATTGAAGAAAGAGATTATCGATATGCTCTGCTACCATTTGCTAGAAATGCCAGCACAAGTGCGCCCCGCCTAAAAGACCGGACATTCTAATGAAAGGAGATTCTCCTTCCAAAACTCAACCCCCCCCCCTCCTCCCTCTCCTTCTACTCATGTCACTTATCCAGACTTATCGCATCTTCAAGGTAAAGTGCAGGTTTATTTTCCCTTTTTATGCATTTTATTTAAAAAATTTTGGTTATTATTTATGGGTAAAACGACCTTTAAAATGTTGTCATTTAGGCATATTTGGAGTCATTTTGGAAGGCTGGAACGCATAAATGGGTTTTCTATTGTTTCCTACGGGAAAATTGGTATTGCTATACGAGCATTTTGCTTTTTTGAGCTGGATCCCAGAACGAATTAAACTCGTCTTGCGAGGTGCCACTGTATAAAGATTATTGTAAAAACAGAAATGAATGATTGTTGTTTCTTTCAATTTTTGAAATTGTTTTGTTTAAATATTTTGTCGAAGAGTACACTTTAAAATATTGCTCAGAAGAAGGTTCAAAAATACACTATATTTTAATGTTTGATTTGTTGACTTTAAGGGTGGTATGGTGGTGTAGTGGTTAGGACACCCACCTCACAGCGTAAGGTTGTGTTCGTTCCAGTCCTGGGCTCGACGAGGCCGTTTCTGTGTGCACGTTCTCCCCGTGCTTGTGTGGGCTTCCTCTGGGCGCTCTGGTTTAATCCCGCAGTCCAAAGATATGCAAAGGCTTACTGGCTGTTCTAAAATTGCCCCTAGGTGTGGATGTAAGTGTGAATGGTTGTGTGTGTTGTCCTGTGATAGACAAGCGAGCTGTTTCTGGGTGCACCCCGCCTTCGCCCAGAGTCAGCTGAAATAGGCTCCAGCCTCCCCCGAGCCTAACAGGGTTTAGCAGTTTCCACAAATGAATGAATGTACAGTATGTTAGCTTCAAAATTGTGGGGGTCAGAGCAGAACTGAGGTTGAGTCACATTTTGGGTACAAACATGTTTATGGTACCAAGTAACAACAAAAACGAGGTGTTTTCCATCAATCAATTCAAATGCTTAATTTTCACGTGAATCTTGTATGAAATGACCATTTGCAATAACGGGGTTATATCCAGCTGGGACTTCTTTTTTTTATTTGCTCTGTTTCATACTTAAGTGACTTAACCTTTGTTTTGTTTGCACTCCTTCATATATCGGACAAAAAAAAGACGTCTTAATATGTCTTTCATGACACTCATATAGGAGCTTTTCACTAAGAGCACTGCAGTAAATGCAATAAGCTAAAAGGTGTTGTGTACGTTTCCTCAGCTTGTATGCTAACACCTATTGTGTATATGCTGCATATGTACGCGTGTGTACATAGGCACTGTAGGGAAGGGCATAAAAAAATAGCACCATGTGATTGAAGGACTCCAGTGAAATGTCAAGAGTCATCAAGCACTATTCAATCACAATCACGCCTGAACTCTCCTTGCAGTACATTTTTAAAAAGCCATGTGACTCACCACGACTGCTATTCGATTTATCCGCTTGTCTTTGCGTCAAGCCTTTTCTTTTTCAAGATTTCAAAGACAGGTCAAACACAAACTCTTGGTTGGGTCAAGGGTCGATTTAAGCTTATTGAATACTCACTGGAGAGAAACAACATGCAGCAAGAAGGAAACGTAGTGAATCTGTTCACCTCTCTGGCTGGTGGTGAGCACAATGTGACCCTGTAATGTCGTGTATATGTGCAGAGATTGCATATTGAATGCATATTGCAATCACAGCCCATGCTGGTCGAAGATGAAGCTGAAATTGGAAAATGGCTATCATGCTCTCATGAGAAAACCCATTTGAATTTGTGTGTTGAGGGGGTGCAGATGAGTGTCTGGAAGACAGAGATGATTTTACAAGTCTCTATTCAATAGTGTATTCTGTCTGAGATTCAGATATTTTTCACTTCTACCCATTTTATTCTCTGCTACTTGTTCACTATTTGCTTTTTATGCTTTTATGCATCCCGTTTAGATTTAGTCCCCCGTTTTGCTGTTATAATAACCTCCAATGTTCTGGGAAAGTTTTCCGCTAGATTTAAGAGTGTGGCTATGAGGATTTAATAAGAGTTAGGCTTAAGGGCCTTACTCATGGGCCTAATAGTGAAAGCTTGGCAGTACTGGGGCTCGAATGCCAATCCTTCCAATCAGTAATCAAGAGCAATACCTGTTCAGCCATCGATGCCTGTTCAGCCAGAAGAGCCCTTAGTGAGGCCATCCATATATCAAATGAGGAGGCCTAGGATGCAGTTGTAGTTCCAGTTCAACCTTAAATCCTAAAGGTTTTCAGCAGGGTTTAGGTCAGGTCTTTCTGCAGAACACTGGAGTTCTTCCACTCATCCCTTAAAGCCCGTTGCTCAGGGGCACTGCCAGCTGAAAGAGGTCTGGGACTCGAGTAAGTTCCAGTGAAAGAAAATGTAAATTCTACAGCAAACAAAGACAGTTGATAATACACTTCCCGGTTGGCTGTTTCAGTTGGTCAGGTCAAGGCCCAGCAACATTAATGTGGCAATAAAATGAAGTCAGCTGATGACCTGAATGAGCTGAATGACCAGGTTATCACGTCAATAGACTTTTTCTTCCCTGATGGCACCGATATAAAATGGGGTCTCAAATAATGAAAGAGGGATTCAGGGAGCATGAGGAATCATTTTTACATAAGTATTGGCACCCCTGCTCCTGGTCCTGACCTTAACCCTATTAAAAGTATTTGGGATGCACTGGAGAAGACTTTATGGAGTAGTTAAATTTTTCCCTCAGCAATTCAAGACGTCGGTGAAAAAATGAACCCGAAACTGGATGGAAATAAATGTTATGTTGCTTAAGTTTGTTGAAACAATGGCATGACTCATGTTGTAAGCAGGGCTAAAGGCTGTCCAAGAAAATATTAGAGTGTGTGACTTTTTTTGGCTGGGCAGTGTATAAAGATTTAGGCCCTGCCTAAAGGCAGAGCTCCTGATTGAAATCTCATAGGTATGTGTCCAAGGCTGGTGATGTAAGAGTAGAAGGGCTCCTTTTAGAAAGAATTCAATTAATAATTCTGCCCTGTGTGTTCTGAATGCGGTCTGGAATAAAGAAGGAATGGGTGACACAGTTTTTGTTATGTACTGCCATAAAGAGTGTGATTTTTGACACAGTGAATATAATATAGAGTGTAATATAAAACAATTGGAGTTTTTCTATTGTAATTCGATGTATATCATCATATCTCACAGTCCTACTATGTAGTATATTTATGTACCTGTATATAAATGGCAAGCAGAGAAAACTTGTTGACATCAGGCATCTAAACTGATATAAATTAGCATAGAATAAATGCAAATTAGCTTGTACTTTACCCCAAGCCTTCCAGTACATGCATAGTTTAGCATTTCATGTTTAAAGAATTAAGGCATATTCTAGATACTCTGGCAGTCTCAGGTTATCGTTAGAGCAAAGCTATTCAGTGTGAAATCTGACTCGTAATTAAAACACTGTCGATTGATAGTAATGCCAAAGTAGTGAGATACAATAGAAGACAAATCTCAGACAAATGTTACTTGTTTAACATGCAAACATCCATCTGTCTGTGCCACCATTGATAAACAGTGGCACTTAAAAATAGGGCATGATTAAGAGTACTGTAGGCAAAAGGAAGAATTATATCTCTAACACTATGTAAACACTGCAAGCCAAGTTGCCTGAATCCGATTTAGTTCCAGATCTGATTTTTTTTCGTGTGGCTGTTCAGACTATTTTAGAGATGTGACCTATAACAGAATGCAGTGTGAACAGTTTAAGGCCCCAATGTGGCCCGCACGCGCAAAAGAAACACGTGAGGCTGACGTAGCACGGCGTTTACGGAAGTGAAAGTACACAGAAGTCGATGACAAACGTGGAGTTGACAGATGTCAGTGTTGGCAGTTTTATTTCAAAGTTATTATGCAGTAGAGGCAGAAAAATGTGGCAAAAGATGACGAGGAGGAGAAGAATGAAGACAAAGATGAAAGTGGCCCAGATCTGACTTGAAAAGATCGATTGGCATTAAAATTCAGATATGAGTCACATAAGGGGAAAAAAAAAACAGATTTAGGCCACTTGGGCTTACAGTGTTAATGATTCCTAAATGAACTGGAGAGGTAACAGGTCAGACGGGGGATTCTATAAAAACTAGTGAGGCATTCATGAAGCCATTCGAATTTGAAAGAAGACTATGCCCTCCAAAACTTCTGACACCCTTCACAAAAATGACTATGAAAATTATATGACACGCAATTATTAATGCTTTCTTATCAAACAATTGGAGACCTTATTTAGACATTATTTAGAACTACTTTTACTTGGGCCCCACCTTCAAAAAAGAAGAAAAAAATAAAATGCTATAGTTCTTCAAAGTTTATATTTTGTAAATATTTTTTTGACAAATATGACTTAAAATATCATCAGAACACAGAACTTTCAACACGCTAGAGCTCAAAATGCTGTTTGGGTAGAAACAGAAAGTTTCAAATGTCTAAAAACAGTTGGAAGTTTGCCAGAAATGGACCAACAAGCACACTTTATCACAAAATACAATAGCAGGATATAAACCAAGCTTCATTAGAACTACAGCCACCAACACATGTTGTGATTGGATGAGACCAAAATGAAAACTTTTGGTCATGTCCAACATTAGCATGTTCGGCAAACAAAAGGGACTGCTTATAAGTAAAAATGCCTGTTACGTTTTAAAATATAGAATTGGAACACTGATGCTTTTGAGCTGATGCATAGTTTTATGTGTCCAGATAACCATCACCGACCCATTTAAACATCATATTATTTCCTGTAATCACTGTAGTTTCAATGCTCTGGTTCGGAACAGCAAGATTCCACAGTATGCACGCAGTACTACATAACAGATGTAACAATGCTGTTGAATTAAACCCTTTGCTTATTCAATAACACATGGAAATCTATTGCCTAGACTTGTGAACTAACAGACTCTCAGTGAGACACTGACTGCCTTACCCTCATACCTCATACGTGCCTATACTCATACATCATATACTGCCCTGCCAAGCCACCTGGACTTAAATACGTAAATATGCATAGAGCCTTTGATTGAATAATCAGTTCAGTGATTCATAGATTCCAGCTGGGAGCATGTTATTTCACCCTAACTGATGCAGGAGTACCTTTTCATTTCCTAAACCAGAGTTTCCTAACGTTGCTCCTCAAGGACTTCCTGTTCTGCTTTTTTTTTATAATGATTTTTTTTTGTTAATTTTTGCTATACTGTATTAATCCCACAAGGGAAATTATTGCCTCTGCATTTAACCCATCCAAAGTGAGCCCACACACACACGTAAACAGTGAGCGCACACACACACACACACACACACACACACTCAGAGCGGTGGGCTGCCACATACATTGGGGGCTCCTGGAGAGCAGTTGGGGGCTAGGTACCTTGCTCAAGGGCACTTCCGCCATGAAGGGGGAGGAAGGGAAGGTACCACTCACTCCCACACATTTTTCCTGCTGGTTCAGGAATCGAACTAGCAACCTGTTGGTCCCAAAGCCGCTTCTCTAACCATTAGTCTACTGCCCTTTAGTGTTTTCTCTACTCTGTCACACCCACTTAAAGCCATGAAGAGCTGTTAATTAGGTAATTAGTTAAATCAGGTGACTTGGAAACAAGAAAAAACACTAAAATGTGCTAGACAGTTGGTTGGGAACCTCTGTCTTAGCAACCATGTCAGAAGATGTATCCTGTGGTGATGGAAAAGTCACAGCATTTCAGCAGAAATTATTGGCTTGAATCATGAAAAAAAAAAAAAGGATTTTTACTGGAATTTGGGTTAAGAACTGTCCAAATGCATTATGCAAATCATCAAAATCACACAAGAAAAAATCCAGACTGACCATGAGCAGAGATCATGTAAACACTTGAAGGTGAAGTGAAGTTGAGTCATAAATAAGAGAGTAGAACTCACGACTATGTTTAATAGTTAAGGTAGGAGCATTTCCACACACATATAGTGTAAGAGAAACTCACAGGATTGGGACTACATATCTGTGTGGTGATTGTTAGTGGGAACAATCAGAATTAAAGGCTTCAGTTTGCTAACGAGCATGAAGAGCAGACTCTGGAGCAATGTTAAAAAGGAGGAAACTGATGTTTAGGTTGACCCTATTCCAGAGCAGTGGGCGTGTCAGGGTAAGAAGGGAAGCTCATGAAGAGATGCATAGTGGCCACTGGGTTATAAGGTAGTGTTATGATCTGGGGTCGTTTCAGTGGGTCAGGTCGAGGCTCAGCAACGTTGTGTGGCAATAAAGTTAAGTTGTTGGTCTGAATGTACTGAGTGCCAAGGTTATCCCATCAGTTTTCTTCCCTGATGACACAGATGTAAAAAGTGGGCTCAAATTGTTGAAGGGTGGTTCAGGGAGCATTAGGAGTCATATTTACAAATGATTTGGTACCACAGAGTCCTGACCCCGCTGAGAATCTTTGAGATGTGCTGAAAAAACTTTATGCAGTGGTTGGACTCTCCCATCTTCAACTCAAGATTTTGGACTGATGTGACAAAAAAATTGTGACATTTCATGTTTTTCTAAACAGTGCAATGGTAAATATATCCTGTAATCAAAGCGTAAGACGTGTCCCGTGTCCATGCCACAACAGGAAACCCAATAAGGCTGCCCCCAATGAAAAAACAGATTTATTATTACTAACAAAACTAAAACCCAAAAAACCAGAGGCTTGTACACCACCACTCAAGACTCTCACAGAATAAAAACACAATATCGCTCAGGTAAGAAAAACAACACCACACATGAATGGGAGCACTGAACATGAACTTGTTAAATGGATAATTAAGCAAACAAGACAGGAGATACAAATGAACGCCGCAATCAGCGAGTGAACGGCGGTAAAAGGAAAACTCAGTGTTCACCTTTACTGCTTTCTCTTCAGATGGTAGTCGGAAAACACCGGGGAGATTTATTTATTTATTTCCTGCTGGGCTGATTCAGCCCTTTAAGGAGTCACACTATTCTCATAACACCAGCTTCGAACACCTATCAATAGAGGTATTTATCTGGAGCGCCACCTTTGGGCAATGCCTAAATCCATAGATTGTTTTTTGTGTAGATGGGCCGATTATTTTGCTGCATGAACTATTTACCAAACACACAAAACGTATTCACTTCTTAAATAAGTAAAGTAAGAAAAGTAGGATCTTTCTTTTGAAGGTCATAATAATTCTTGCAGTATAAATGCTAATAGAATGATAAAGGTGACAGGTGACTGAAAGCATGTTCCATAAGCTGTCTTTGCTTTACAGTGTATTGTTAAGTTTCATCTTTGTTATTCGAATGCCATCTCCATGCCTACTGACAGACAGAAACCTAACAGATGCAACGCAGAGAATTTATAATGTTCAAGAGGAAAACAGCTTCATAAATCCCACAGGCATTACTTTAGCTGTTTTGGAGTTACAGCAGAGGTGTCAAGTCTTGTGTCCTTGCTCCTGCTTTCATTTGACATGATTAGACTTCCTTGCTCAGGAGACATGAGCTTATTTCATGCTGGTTTTCATGCTGGTACATAGTTTAGAAGACTAAATGACTGGAATTGTGCTTTAATACACACACATTTTTTCACTGGTCCAGTCAACAGGTCTTTCAGATTTAAGATCTCCTGATGTTTATAGTGATCAACACAGCATTTAAATGTATTGTGGCTTTACAGCTTCCTAAATAACAGAATAATTGTCATCAATGGACTTCAGTTTAGCCCATGGACAGAGTGCTTAGAACATGATCGAGCACTGGTGCATTAGCAGAGAAGAAGGACAGAGGGAAAGAGATGAGATATCTGTTGGATCCAATTATATAGATCTTATGGAGAAGGAGGTACAGGCAAGCACTGTGCATGAAGCTTATTAGAGTAAGAGATGATGCCAGTTCTTGATGGGTGGTTCAGAGGTATTCTGCTGGTTGAAGGAGAGCATGTGAAGAGAGAATCTTCTGAGAGCAGGTGGTGCTACTAATAGCCTCCCCTCTACATATAGACTTAGACATCAGGACTCCATATGCCTGGATCTTTACCTGTAGAAGAGAAAAGGAGAAGTGACATGGTAAAAAGAACCGCTTACTGAAAACACCACCGGCACACCATTCTTACCTACACTGTCCTCAATGCATTTCTGGATTTTCATTATAGAAGAGATTGCAAAACATTTATTTTTAACAGATGTGTATTATTATTTTTAGAAAAGCAGGGCACCATTTCGGGTGGCAAGGTGGCATTGTGGAGAGCACGCACGTCTCACAGCAAGAAGGTCCTGGGTTGGAGTCTCGGGCTCTGCATGAATGCTTCTTTGTGGAGTTTTCATGTTCTCTCTGTGCTTGCGTGGGTTTTCTCTGGTTTCCTCCCAAAGTTCAATGACATGCACATTAGGCAAATTAGCTGTTTCAGATTGCCCCTCAGGTGTGTGTATATAACTGTTTGTGTGTGTGTGTGTGTGTGTGTGTGCGTGCGTGCGTGCGTGTGTGTGCATGCGTGTTGACCTTGTGATGGACTCATCCAAAGTCGGCCGAGAAAGGCTCCAGCCTCCCCACAACACTAGTTGGATTAAGCAGATCATTTCTTTTCATAGACAGTATGGCAGATTATATCTTGGTTGTGAGGTTAGTATCAGTTAGATTACCCTGAAAAGGATCTACTTTGTAAACTGTCAACCTTACATGGTTAATCCTTCAGTGTCAAATGTGTTGTTATTATAATTTTTTGGGCAGGGGCAAGGGGGTGAAGTGCACTGCCCTTATTTTCACAAATTCGCAAGAGGTCATGTAATGTTAGTGATATGGTTACTATTTCCTTCTGTGTGTTTGTGTCTATGCGCAGGTCCAGTAATTTGTGGAAAGATTGCCATTAAATGCAATATACATTGGCTGAGTTCATTAGAAAACTTTGCAGGTGGGTAGAAACAGAAATAACTGCTGGTATAATCAAGCGTGGGATGTACAATGGTGCACGATTATCGCCTCACAGTCCCAGTGTTGATCATGAACTAGAGTTAACATTTGTGTAGAACTTCACACATACTGCCGGTTTACTAACACCTTCACTTTCAGTGTTTCCTAGATGGGCTGTATTTGGAGACATTATCTTGACCTGGATAAACTGGTTAGTGAAGGTGAATACATGAAGCTGGCCTGGAAAAAAAACCCAAAAAAACCTTATTTGGTTAAGGTCCCGACACCTTTTTGTACAAAAATACAGGATACACAATCAGCAATTGCCTCAAGTACAACCAAGCTGACTCACAGAGTGTATTGACATTTTGGAGGTGTGCGCATCAGGCTTGTGTATCTTACTGAGATGTGCTGGTCCACAATCACTTTCTCTGTGTAGTGATGCAGAAAGGTGTGTAACACAGAAGTATAAATCAGCCTTCACTGTGCTGACTTGACACCATTGCTGACTGGACCCCCCACCGTCAGGCGCTATGGCAAAGCACTTCCTGTTAGTACTGCCTCACTGAACACTTTCAGAGCCTGTGGACCTACAGAGCGTTCTCCAGATCCCTGTTTTGTGTAGGCTGAAAGAAAACCACTAAAGCTTTGCCAGGGACTTTTTGACTGCATGTTTTGGAATATGCAACGTCAGGACAAACAGTCATTTTGGTTTGTGGCGAATGGCTTCCTGCCAGCCTCCCGCAAACAGATGTATTTAGGAAGCCATTGTTGGATACTCTCTCCGCACATTGTTTGCATACATTTAGCGTGAGTGACACAGAGTTTGGATGTAATCATAGTTGAATTAAAAGTGCAGGAGCACTTTTTTTAAGACCCTTAATACAATTCAGGGCATGAACAGTATGGACGAATTACCATATATTAATGTTACAGTTAATTTATTTATACTTTTTGTAATGCTGGTCATACACTTTAAGGGACTGTGTGTGGTTTGTGTTTTTGACATTAGGTTTGTGACATCATCATTTCAGGCATCTAATATGGGGCAAAACACAGTACTAATTTTAATGTTTTTCATGTTATGCTCTTAATACAGAGAATTAGTTTGCCATAAAAATATATTCTGAAGTTTTTCTATGTGGTAGGTGACAAACTTGCTTCCCTTAAAAAGTTCCCTTAATCAGTTGTTTTGCAGATATGGATTTATATGTTCCACTAAAATGGCAGTTGTTCAGTGTTATACTGTCTCACTTGAAAAAAAATATATTAAATGCAATTTATTCATTTTTCATCAACAGTGTTGATGCTGAAACAGCTGTAAAATTAAAGAGGCACATAACCTGTAATAAATGTTGGTTGAATTTTAGAAATCCATTCAAAATGATGGATTTTATCCCTGAATTACTAATGACAGTGTTTCTGTTAAAATGCTGTAGTGTCTGTAACCATGTCAGATTCATGTTGCAGTATTTCAAATTATGCATCTCAAAATAGTGCACTTTTACTGTATTATGTGTTATTGTGTGAAATCTGAGTAAGCCAAATTTCATTTGTATGACGCTTAAGATAAGAAAAAATGTAAATAGCAAAAGTTACGGACACTACCTTAAATGAAATTATTAAACAAATTGTGTTTCTCGCCATCCCAATAATAATGTGTGATTCTCTACAGTGCTTGGATGATGTAATGTTGCATCATTCATTAGGCTGGAGAAATAAAGCATTATGAAAGACAGTATCATATAATCCTCTCTGAAAATGTAATTTTTCACCTCAGTAAGACACTTTACAGCACCAATACTGTGTTTTAGCCGTATGCATATAGTCAAAAGGTGGTATAAATTAAATGTGATTTAGCTAGTGGGGGTGGCATGGTGGCATAGTGTTTAGCATGTCTGCCTCACTGCAAGAACATCCTGGGCTCGAGACTTGAGCTCATGTTCTCCCTGTGCTTGTGGTACTCCAGTTTCCTCCCATACTCCAAAGACATGCATATTAAGCTAATTGGCTCTTCCAAATTGACCATACGTGTGTGAATGGTTGTATGTATTTTGGCACTGTGGTAGACTGGCGAGCTGTTAAGGGTGTACCCCGTCTTTGTCCAGTGTCGTCTGAACTAGGCTTCAGCCTCAGAGTGACCCTAATAGGATTAAGCAGTTTGGCAAATGAGGTAGTGAGTGAGAGTGAATGATAGCGCTAGCAAGAAGTGGTCTGCCTTCTGGCTAAATTAATTGAAGGTGGTGTATATTGTTCCTACTAACAGAGGATTTTGTTTTCAATGCTCACAGTAACCAAATACACAGAAGTAGTCAGATGAGGGTTGCCATGGTTTCTGGAAGGACACATGGTGGTTCCATCCTCTGTCCTGTTGCCTTACTGTGATAATAACAAGGTTTTTGACATTTCTGATTTTGATTTGGTCGATTTGCAGGTTGGCTGATCCCAGCAGGATGTGCATGTGGCCCTTTCAGTGTGGCCTCAGTCATTATGAGTCATGGCCAAGCATTTCTCAGGCAGCTAGCAAAGTGAACCAGATGCCACCACCACTTCAACCACTTCAAATAGAAGCAGCTGACCCCTGGCTGTATTTTTTACATACTGTATTAAATTGATATTGTATTGTATAATATTTAATTGTATTATACAGTTTAATACAATACAATTGATATTGTATTATACTGTGTTCAGACACATCCAGCGCATATACCCGATCTCCTAATGCAAGACATGACTATAAGAACAACAACCGGGAAACGGGAAACCATATTTAACAGATGGTTCTGGGAGTTGCAGGTGATTTGGACATTAATTGAGTGGTACAGTTTTCGATTGAGGTATGAGAACGGATAGGGAGAGTGTGAATTGTCCACAGCGCCTATAATGTTGGCTACAGCAGCAACAGAACAAAATGTCTGTCTCAGTCATTATGAGTCATGGCCAAGCATTTCTCAGGCAGCTGGACTAGCAAAGTGAACCAGATGCTACCACCACTCCAACCACATTAAATAGTAGCAGGCTTTTTGCTTCTACTTAAATCTATGTTGTTTTGTCATCTGGCAGCCATTTAAGGCAACAGTTAGCTCTGCATTCTGTAGTTATTATATCTTGGTGGGCTTCTCTCAAGAACCAGAAAATCTGGTTGTTTTGACATTTGGCTAGACCCCAAGTGGAGAACCTGCAATTTTTAAATTAATGAATGATGAATTGCATAAACAAACAAACAAACAAACAAGGCATATAAGTGAAAAAGCCAAAATGTTTTCTTTTGGTTTTTAAGGTTAGGATAATTATATCATTAATAATGAGGTCAGTAGAAGATCCTCGAAGAGATTGTAAGAGTGTGTGTGTGTGTGTGTGTGTGTGTGGTCACTGAAAAGGGCAGAAGGAGAAGGGGTAAATGTTGGCCAGGGTTATGACCAGTAATCAGAGTTACCACTTCCTACAAGCTAATTCCAGAACACCTGGAATCGTCAGTGTTTTAAAAGCCATTACGCTTGATGACGAGTTGTATAGTTCATGTCTGTAAGTGGCTTTGCAGTTATTTTCTTAGGCCCTGCAGCCAAGATGGATTATCCGGCACCTTAATTAAAGCTTACTGCACATCTTGAAGCAATGTCTGTGGTTGACTTCATTTTGGTTATTATTTCCTGTAATTTCTTTTAATTAGAGTTTGATGGTGATTTTAACTCCAGCAACGATTGCCCTCATTATCCCTTGAATTTAATTACTCACATGTTTATATAAAGCTGACTATTTTTGTTCTTAGGCTCCATCCACATGGTTATTTTGGAAAACTAAGTTTTTACTGCTCCTGGAAATGGAGTTTTATAAACTGGTATGTAAGATATCTAAGAGTTTCTTGAAATATTTTCATATTTTAAAGTGAAGAATAATGAACAGAAGGATTTCTCTGGACTGATGATGAGATGAAACGAGCGCTGAAGGTTACAGTTGGGTCTTATCAATAATCTTAATTCTCAGTCAAGCTTGTAGAATGGGAGCATTTGATTCAGGAGTGTATTTTCAGCACAAGTGTATAATAATAAATCAAAGCAAATTGAAATCTTAGACCAATTATAAAATATGAAATTACTCTTTACAAAGTAGCACTCAAGTCAGCAGTCATAATAAATTAAGTCCTGGTAAATTTTCACATTTACACGAAAACATTCTTCACTTTGGAGGTGGGTTCAAAAAGCTACATTTTCACCGACCCAGTATATAAAAATGTTGTATTCATGTGGATAAAATGTGGGTGGGGTGGGGTGTGTGTGTGTGTGTGTGTGTGTGTGTGTGTGTGTGTGTGTGTGTTGGGGGGGTATAGCCCATAAAATGTGGGACCGACTGGTATTGATATTGATAATGATATTTCCTATATTTGTAACATAAAACGCATAGGTTGTTCTAAACAAATGATATCATGTTTCGCATTCACTCACTCATTGACTGAACTGCTTACTCCTACTAAGGTCATGGGGAGTAGCCCCAACCATTTACACTCACATTCACACCTAAGGGCAATTTAGAACAGCCAGTTAGCCTAATGTACAGTACAGACCAAAAGTTTGGACACACCTTCTCATTCAATGAGTTTCCTTTCTTTTCATGACTATTGACAT
>JAQMYF010000003.1:10396999-10421664 GCA_030014195.1 Neosilurus mollespiculum | reverse complement strand
TGTTATAATTATTATTCTTAATAATATATATATATATATATATATATATATATATATATATATATATATATATCTCATGATGCACCAAATGGTCATTATTGTTCAACACAACAAATGGTGTGTTCTTGGGCTTTGCAAACTTAAATTTTAAATAATTTTAACCTGTAGATGGCGTTTTGATCCATTTTCAACCAATAAGTGCAATTTGAAAAATATTAACATTAGTGGTTGACCAGTATGGGATTTTCAGAGGTAATATATGGAGAACAGAATGGCTGATGGTCAATATGTAATACTGATATCATGTTGTTGTTCTTTAGTACACTTAATGAAATTTGGGCTCAAGGTTTTTCTTGAACTGATACTAATTGTTAGTAAGCACGGACACCAGTAATTAATATTTGGGCTCAGTATTCATTTACCATGAATGTGATGTCAAATTTGTTGTATTTGCAGAGACGTTTGCTTCTTTCTAGCAATAAATGCCAAAATAATTTGCAAAATAATCTGCCAATACTTTAAGAAAATTTTTAGCTTAAAAAAAAATAAATAAAATTATGTGTAGATACAGCTTTAATAATCCCAAAAATTGGCATTTTGGTCAGTCTAATTCACTGTGGACAGTGCACTGGGCCAGACTACAGAAGTATGGAGGGGTTTTTTGTTTGTATAATCTGATTCATAAACACAGAAATTGACTAATATCAATTATGATCATTATTTAACTTATTTTTGAATTATTCCTTATTGACACTGGATAAGTAAAATAATATAAAGATATTTCGAATGAAAAATAAAGCAGTTAGAGAAATTTGTATGAAAAGGAGAATTATTCAGATCTCTGCCTTGGCAGATAAAATCCCTTCAATCTGAATAATTCACCATATAATACTTCACCTCATTTAATAATTGCTTATTATTTTATTATACATAACATCACTGATGGTAATCGGTTCTATTAATTAACATCACCCTTGATTCCTCATAGTACCATTAATCATTTAGTTTACAGCTTCAAGATGATGATGATGATGATGATGATGAGGCCATCAAAACTGAGAGGCGTGGCATTCTAACCAAAGGTGTCCGCCTGCTGCTAGACAAGGCTCCGGTTTACAACTGGCATGTTGCCCAGACGGAAGCACAGTCCTGGGGCTATAAAACCCTCCCTTACCCTTTTTACTTTCCCGACCTCACACCATTAGACTTTCACCTCTTTCCAACCATGAAGTCATTTTTGAAGAGCAAGCACTATCCAGACAATGAAACACTGATTTCTGAGGTCAAGACTTCGTTTCTGATGCAACCTGCAGATTTGTACAGATGAGGTCTCCACAGCTGCATAGAGAGATGGGAGAAGTGTGTGACCCTTTGGGGTACCTATAGAGAAAGACTAATAACTGTGTCCATGGGAAATGAGTCAGGAGAAAATGTGAAAAAACAGCCCTTGTACAGACATGGGGAAAAAGACCTCCTCATTTAAAGTGGATGTTAATTTTTTCCCCGTAGTTGTATGTGTAGTACCTTTTTAAACATGCATAGTATTGCTCACATATTACTGGCATGTAGCATTAGCTTTAACAGTAACATTTACATTGTTTTAGATTATATAGATTCTAAATCTACATTTGCACATTAATCATCTTCTGCACAATATTGGTGTCATCACAGGCTCCATAATAGAAGGAATAAGTGTTAGGGTAAACGAATGAGTGAGAGAATATTGATGTCATTAATTTTGTTTCATTCATACATTCATTCATTTATTCATCAATTATTACTGTAAGAAAAACTGGGTTCGAGCCATGAACACACAAAGCAGTCCTTTGCAAGGCACCATGCACACACATTCACACCTTGGGGCACTTTAATGTTCACCTGCACACATACAGTATATTGGCAGGTAGGTGAAAACCAGAGAACCCAGAGGAAACCCATATTTGCACAGGGACAGCATGGTGAGATACTCCACAGAAACTTAACCTGAACTCAAGATGAATCTGGGGAGCTGTAATGTGGCAGTGCTACCACTTGCTTCTCAATCATTTATTTAATAGACCACATTGACTTAATTAGCAGACATTATTTACTCTTTCTGGGCAGCATCCATGTGCCACTTTTGTTTGTACTGTCTTTGCTCGTTGTTGTACAAGCTTTCATGCATGGCATACTCCATCCGGGTCTGCTTCTGAAGATGCCGATCACGTCGGCAGGTGAGCAGCAAGTGAATACACATGCTCATGTGCCTATCTGTTTGAGTGGGTGCATCCAGAGTTCCTGCCTCGGGGATCTACAAGTAGAGGTTTGTGATCAAACGAGAAAATACAGATGACAGCAATCTCTTTCCATTGGACCAGCAGAGCTGGAGCATGGCATGCTTTAACTACACTGTTGATAGAGTATTACTGAAACCTGCCTGAGTTTGCAAGCACTGATGAGTCGGTGAGCTTAGTGAGTCACCAGGGAGGTGTTTACGGGGTGTAGGAAGCAGGTTTCGGATTCATAAAGCCACTAGCCTTGACCCTGTTTACTCAAACCTTTTGCTAAGTTTAATTAGATTAAATTATTATACACAGGGCATATTTGGGTAGAGGAGTGTTGAAGTTTATTCATAATCCCAACAAGATATTTATTTGGATAGAGATTGAAACAAAGCAGTGCTGTAGTGATCCACAGGTTTTGATTAGCTCGTATGTGCTCACATTCTTCTTAAATATAATGTTAAAGGGGACTTTGCGGGTTTGTGATCGATTGTCCAGTCAAATGAACATGTTTGGACTGACATTTAGCAGTATAGATTTAGAGAACCCAGTAGTTCCTTTAAATTGTCGTGGTGGGTGTTCTGTACATGTCTCACTTTAACAGCTATGCATTTATTCACCCTTTATGGCAACTTTCAGAGTGATCTGAATGTCACTTTTCACTCAAACAGTACATAAGAACATAAATAATATGCAAATCAGAGATTTATATATTTTTGTATATTATATATTTTTCATGCAAAATATTCCAAACCTTAAAGGGGTACCACAGAAAGGTGTTTGGCGTAATGTCTGGAGATTTCAGGCTCAAATAAAAATAATGTCACAGTTCTCCATTGGCAGGAGTCAAGGTAGCACAATTGGCCATCCTTTCCGGGTGGAAGGGAAGACATTACTCTTTCACGCCATCAGTCATAGCAAGACTATCCAATTGTAGGTGTCTGTGAGATCATAATTGTTGAGAAAGACAGACAGTGGGGTGTACTATGCTGCATGTGACACAGCATGAGCACCATTTTTTTTTTTCAAAAAGATGCAGATGACTGGCTTCATGTGTCTCAAAAGAAGCACAAGTTTCTTAGCCTTTACCCATCTTAGGTGCTGGCTGCCGTGCCATAAAGGAGTTCTATCTGGTGGGTAGGAAAAGATAATTTTTGTTGTTTTGGGGTTTTTTTTGGTATTTGACATTTGCTGTTATACTTGGGTATAAATATGAAGATTTTTGGTTTGAAGAGACCTTTTTGGTATACCACCACTGGAAACCCAAACAGATGTCAATATCAGAGAGACAGACTTGACCTGTACATGTTAGAGAATAGATGTTAAAAATGCATAAACAGTACAGTCAGACCAAATGAAAGCTAACCAAAAGATCAGATTTCACAGCTACAGTTTATCTGTTAAAGACCACCTGCATAACAACAAGGTCTTTCCTAGAGAAGAATTTCATGAAATCAGTGTCCAAAACTTTCTTACTCACTCATTTGCTGAACCACTTAATCCTATTAGGGTTGCAGGGAGGCTGGTGCCCATCTCAGCCAACACTGGGCGAAGGCGGGGTGCACCCTGGACAGATTTCCATACCATCACAGGTCGACACACTCACACAATGATTCACAATCATACATAGTGTCAATTTGGAATAGTCTATTAGCCTAATGTGCATGTCATTGGTTTGTGGGATGAAACCGTAGTACCCTGAGGAAACCCACACAAGCACGGAGGGAACATTTAAACTCCACACAGAAATGCCCAAGCTTGGGACCCGAACGTAAGACCTTCTTTAACCCAGGACTGCACCACTGTACCATCTGCCTAAAATTGAGCTATATATTACCTTTGCCAAAAATGATTGTTATTGTAATTCAAATAATAAATAAGGCATATGAAAGCAAGATAAAACTTTTTGTTCATGTACACCATCAGTGGGTACATTTAGGTGATGGCACATTGAGGTCTGTTACACTCTGTTAAGGGCTACTGCACTCTACTAAAATTCCCACATTCTATCACGATTGGTGTCAAATCATAATATATCATAATAATCACAGTAAAATTTTTCACCGTCAAAATTTTTGCGACGATCAGCAAGATCATCATGAATTCCCCAAGTTCCCTCAAGATCATCACAGATCCACCAAGTTCCCTTAGGATCATCACAGATCCATCAAGTTCCCTTAAGATCATCCCAAATCCACCAAGTTCCCTTAAGATCATCAGGAATCCACCAAGTTCCCTTAAGATCATCACAGATCCACCAAGTTCCCTTAAGGTCATCACAGATCCACCAAGTTCCCTCAGGATCATCCCGAATCCACCAAGTTCCCTTAAGATCATCACAGATCCATCAAGTTCCCTCAAGATCATCCCGAATCCACCAAGTTCCCTTAAGATCATCACAGATCCACCAAGTTCCCTTAAGATCATCACAGATCCACCAAGTTCCCTTAAGATCATCCCGAATCCACCAAGTTCCCTTAAGATCATCCCAAATCCACCAAGTTCCCTTAAGATCATCAGGAATCCACCAAGTTCCCTTAAGATCATCACAGATCCACCAAGTTCCCTTAAGGTCATCACAGATCCACCAAGTTCCCTCAGGATCATCCCGAATCCACCAAGTTCCCTTAAGATCATCACAGATCCATCAAGTTCCCTTAAGATCATCCCGAATCCACCAAGTTCCCTTAAGATCATCACAGATCCACCAAGTTCCCTTAAGATCATAACGAATCCACCAAGTTCCATCAAGATCATTCCAAATCCACCAAGTTCCCTTAAGATCATCCCGAATCCACCAAGTTCCCTTAAGATCATCACAGATCCACCAAGTTTCCTTAAGATCATCACAGATCCACCAAGTTCCCTCAAGATCATCCCAAATCCACCAAGTTCCCTTAAGATCATCACAGATCCACGAAGTTTCCTTAAGATCATCCCGAATCCACTAAGTTCCATTAAGATCATCACAGATTCACCAAGTTCTCTTAAGATCATCACAGATCCACCAAGTTCCCTTAAGATCATCACAGATCCACTATGTTCCCTCAAGATCATCACGAATCCACCAAGTTCCCTTAAGATCATTCCGAATCCACCAAGTTCCCTCAAGATCATCCCGAATCCACTAAGTTCCCTTAAGATCATCACGAATCCACCAAGTTCCCTCAAGATCATCACGAATCCACCAAGTTCCCTCAAGATCATCACAGATCCACCAAGTTCCCTTAAGATCACCACGAATCCACCAAGTTCCCTTAAGATCATCACAGATCCACCAAGTTCCCTTAAGATCATCAGAGATCCACCAGGTTCCCTTAAGATCATCACGAATCCATCAAGTTCCCTTAAGATCATCCCGAATCCACCATGTTCCCTTAAGATCATCACCATTCTCTCAAATCGTGGAGATCACAGACATTGTACCCCAGTGTAAGTCCAGGGTAAATTAAACTACATAAACTACAACATAAAGTACATGTGTGCATCATGTGCAAACAATGAAGACTGCAAAATTACATATAACAACATTAGGTGCACGTGTGCAGTACTGCTGACCAGTGCAAAGACAGGTCAACTGGCACAGACAAAAACAGTACCGTGACAGATCAGAACTCAATAATGAGCGGCGTAGAGGTTTGGGTGTGCAGACGGAGCTAGCAATATTTTATAAATGATTGTAAACATTATGTTTACATAATTATTATGTATATTATCATGAGTGTGGAACCAACATATGTTTCTTAACTACTATGATTGTAGTGAAACTGAAATGGTAACACACACACCAGTGTGTGTGTGTGTGTGTGTGTGTGTGTGTGTGTGTGTGTGTGTGTGTGTGTGTGAGTTCAGTCTTCAGTCAGTTCAGGGGTTACGTGGTGTCATCTACAATGCTAGTGGCTTTGCGGATGCTGTGTGGGATATAAATATCCATGATGAGGGAAGTAGAGACTTTAGAGCAGAAGAGAGACTTTAATGCATAACAAGTTGCAGAAAGCGTGTTTTGGGATGGCCATATCAACCTCTAGATTTAAAAAGAAAGACGATCACTTGCATTCACCGCCACATGGTTGAGAGCCGTCTACAAGTGTTTCTAGGCTTTTACATTACAATGCTTGTGCTGTTCCTAAGCAGGAGGGGCTTCATCAAATATTAATGGCAAGGGACTGATTTCTTATTTGGAACCAGTGTTTTGTGTAACAACATGTACTGCGTAGGAAAGCATAGGTTTGGAAAATATATTGTATTAAATGGACTTATGTTTTGCTATTAAAAACAACCACAGTTTAAAAGTCTTGTAGAGATTGCCTTACAAAATGTAAGAAAACGAGAGGTTGTTAGAGCTGTTGTGTTATACTCAGTAGAAACTTATGATGTCTGCCCTCATCCTTGCCCCTGTCTTTAAAAGAGACCAATTTGGAAAATGCTGGACATCTTAAATAAGGAGATGGTGTTCCAGTAACCCCAAGAGACTAAAAAAACTTTCTGTTCGAAGGCAAAATTATATATTCTTACATTACTACTGTGATTTTAGTCTTTAGAGGAATATTAGTTTAGATCAAAGTCAAGAGTGAACAGAATTTGACATAGCGCCACTGTGGTTTTACAGGACTGATAAATCAGCAGCTAATAGCTTGCTGATGAATCTCTCCATTGTAGGTAAGAAAATGGCTTTTATTGCCTTCGCCAACGCTGGTGTTCATTGAAAGATTTTATTAGGAAGATTCATGTCATGTAGGATCCACGTCATTTCATTTCAATGTAGCATTTATTCCTTATGGCCAAGGTACATAAGTACAGTGTGCAAGACTGACCACAGATTATGTAACTGAATGTGAAAACATTAATTGGAATGAACAGAAATGAATTCGAAACAGATTTAAAAGAAAATAATAATACAGGCAATTGCTTTTAGATTATATGGGAAGCCCAGCCACCCATAAAATTTCATTAAAATGTGCCAATGTAATGTTTGTGCATTAAATGTAGTAATGTGCCTATTTTATTCCTCACACTTGTTCAAAGTCAATATTTTAGCAAAGTAAATGTTCAGCGTCAAAGTAGTGATCAATTAGTTTACCTCTGTCCACACAGGTGCACTAGAAAGATCATTCTCTAAAGATAATGCAGAGTGAGTGAACCAATGCAAAAGAAGACAAGTCAGAAAATGGGAACAAAACAAATCTAAAAATGTGAAAAACGATGAGTGTGGGTAAATACAGCGCTGCTGAGGTGTTTGGTTTTATGGGATGATGTAGCAAGTTTTGTGCCTGTAGGTTGAAAATGGCAGGGTTTAAAGACTTTGAAAAAATAAATTGAAATGAATTGAACTCAGCCAACACTGGTATGTGGGACCCATGTGGGTAGTAAATGGGCTGAAAAATAGGCCCCATATGGGATTGTCTGTGGGTTCTATAGTGGCCCCATGTCAACTGCCCAAATGTGTATGTGAGCCAGACCTGGGTTATGCCTGGGCTACATGAGCACCAAGTGCACAAAATGTGAATCTTAACTAGGGGACCACTTGGGTAATAAGGTGTGACCCACTTTGGGAAGCCCAGATGGGCACCCTATGTGGGTCCTAGTTAGGTTACTAATCGGAAATGAGGTCATGTGGGCAGTTGGGCTACAATGGAACAAGTGGACAATCCCATATGGGGCCCATTTTTTAGCTCACTTACTACCCACATGGGTTCCACATATAGGTGCTGGCTGGAAAAGAAGGAATAAAAATGTGAAAAAAGAAGAGTAAGGGTCAATACAGTGGTCACAAAATGTTTAGTTTTATGGGGTGATGTAGCATGGATGTAGCAGGTTTTGTGCCTGTAAGATGAAAAATAGCCGAGTTCAGACTTAAAAAAATACATAAAATGTAGAGAATGGAGAGAAAAGGGATAAAAATAAGAAAAAAGATGAGTGTGGGTCAGCACAGTTACTATGAGGTGTTTGGTTTTATGAGATGATGTAGGATTTTAAGCTTTGTTCCTGTATAGTGAAAACTGACTGAGTTAAAAGCCTAAAAAAGCCCCATTAGAATGAATGGAGAAAAAAGAACGAATAAACATGTGTCTTTGTCAATATGGTGGTCATGAGGTGTTTGAGGTTATGGAATGATGTCGCATTTCAGGTTTCAACAGGCCAAGTTAAACAACTTGAATTTATGTGAATGGAGAAAAGAAGGAAAAGAAAAGCAGGAAAAAGAACAGGACATTCCTGATATCATATACTGTATGTGATGGGGAGTTGGCCTGAGGTGCCATATGAAATTTGGTGAATGTAGGTGAAGTGATACTGAGAAGAACGCAGTTCATTTCAATGTGGTCAGAAATAAATGGAAGTATGGAGGGAAAGAGGGATGAGTGAAAACAAAGTAAAAGCTGAATTCTGGTCTCCGATGAGTGGGGGGCATGTGTGGGGGGACTTGGCCTGAGGCATTGTGTGATGTTTCATGAAGTTTGGTTACTTAGTAAAAAAAGTCTGAACTCAAAGTGAAAAATTGTTCTCCCGAAACTCTTCATATGAATGGGGCCAAAAAGAATGGAAGTCTATGGGGGAAAGGGATCACTGAAAAGAAAAGAAAAAAACAAGTGCAGGTCAGAAGCAACTGCATGTTTGTGTCGGGTGAGCTGCCTGGGGCATCTTATAAAGTTTGGTAGATTTCTGATGTAGCGTGACCGAGCAGAATGATGTAATTTATGAGGCCCATTCATTTTCTATTGGAAAAAAAACAACAGAAAAATAAGAAGATGAAGACGTCTATCCAAAAGCTGTATACAGCCCCACCATTAACAAACAAAATGCCCATATGCATATATCTCCAAAACTGTGGGGGGTAGGTGTGGGACAAAATCTGGCAGAAGAATAATAAGAATAATAAAAAAAGAATTAAAGAATAATAATAGTGTTGCTCACTGCACAATTATTAATATCTTAGTGTTTACTGAACAGTGCATTCTCCACCTGCCTGGATACATGGCTTCTGTGTATCTCTGTAAGAAGTTGGATCCCTTACCCAACTGCCAACTATCAAAATAGTAATGAACATGACTAACATCACACACACACACACACACACACACACACACACACACAATGATAATTGTTAATAATTGTAAGTGGTACATACTCCATTTTAAGCCTAAAGTAATACTTGATTTTTTTTTTTGTCTTGTTTTGTTCATTGATAAATTGAGCTAGCTAGTTCACTCTCTACAGTAATATCGACCAAGCATGCTAGCAGCTATGATACATTTCAGAGCTTCATGGCAAACTCTACTAATGTTGTCAACCTGATTCACCAGCTTAGTGAAATATAGATACATACAGGAGGCATGCCATTTTTTTTATTTCACAGGGCTTCTGGTTGAGAGCAGTGGTGTGCACTGGAATTTTGCAGAATGCCAGAAAAAAGTAAAGCGAATGGAAGATTTTTATTTTCCCGCAGTTCAAGGAAACAGTCAGATATGGAGCTTCCGTGACAAAGAACAGCCACGCTCAGTAAACATGCAATGATTAAATGAGAATCGTTTACAGCATTCCTGCTAACTGCATGTTCAGGGCCACAATAGTTAGAATTTTTTGTGGCTACCAACTAAATTCATAAAAAAAAAATATTATGGGTTTGTATACACAAAACAAGAATAGTGGGAGCAAACATTCTAAGTCAGAATTCACACCCATGCCGGCAGTTCTAGCATTTTGTGGTGAAGTGGTTAGCACAGAGTTCTACCACTACATGTTTTCCCCGTTTTTGTGTGGGTTTCCTCTATGTACTCCAGTTTCCTTCCACAGTCCAAAAACATGCAAAGTAGGCTAATTGGCTGTTCCAGATCACCCCCAGGTGTGAATGTGAGTGTGAATGGTTTTGTGTGTGTGTGTGTGTGTGTGTGTGTGTTGGCCTTGCGATGGCCTGGCAAGCTGTCCAGGGTGTACCCTGCCCTCACACAGAGTCAGATGAGATGGGCGCCAACTTCCCTGCGACCCTAATTATGATTAAACAGCTTAGAAATTAAATGAATAAATAAATGAACAACAAAAAACAAACAAAAAAAGACAAATAAAAAAACAACCCCCATAACCCCCCAAAAAAATCCCAACCCCCAAAATACAAAAAACAATAACAAAATTTTTTTTTTAATAAATAAAAAACCAAACAAAAAACCAAACCCTCCCAAATAACCCCCCCCAAAAATCAAACAAAACAAAAAACAACCCCCCAAATACAAATAATCCCCACACAACAAAAACCCCCACAAATACATTAAATAAAAAAAAAACCCCAAACCAAAAAAAAAACAAACAACCTATCACCACAAAAATAATAGATGAATCCTGAAGAAGCAGGCCTCAAGAGCATTCTCTCTCACTCACCCACTTCCCGAATCGGTTAACTCTACTTGGGTCACGGGGAGGCTGGTGCCAACACTGGGCGAAGGCAGGGTACACTCTGAACAGCTCTCCAGACCAGTGCAGGGTAACACACACATGCGCGCGCGCGCGCACACACACACACACACACACACACACACACACACACACACACACACACACACACACACACACACACACACACAACCATTCGCACTCACATGTTTAGTTGTTATAACTGGTGTAAAAAACAAATACTGCTGCAATACTACTAAAAGAATAAAAGATATACAGCGATAAAGACATGTTGAGGTCACACTATGACATCAGAGTGCAGTTCCTTTTTTCCTGTCTCTAGAAATGCAGACAGTAAATATCCATCATGTCCTCTGAAATTTCTTCCTGACCAGAGACACCACAATGGAGACCCTGATGAGCAGCACATGCAATTACTCTCTCTTAATAAAATCTCAAAGTTCCAATTATACTCAGGCACAATAGCCACTGCACTTGTCTGCTGATTGAGTTCCTACTCTGTGGGACTTCTAATAGTGTTCTCCCCTCCCCTGTGAAGTGCTGTGTGGGTTCCCATCCCCCAGTTCTATTCATATTATATCGTTCACTTAAAAAGATTTTTGATTCATTAGCTCCTCATAATAGTTTCATCATCCACATTCAATCCAATTGATTTGAATCATCTAAAAAATATTATTTTACAGCTCAGTGACACACCAGGTCAAGGCTATCAGGTTACCACCTCTACACTGTCATATTCAAGGATTTAACCTTCAGATGAAGACACATTTATTTTAATTTAACCAAAATACAGCTTTTACTCCTTAGCTCAAAATATGTAATTAGAAAATCTTCCCCTGATGAACTTGATCTAGTTAATGTCAGCAGCTTGAAATCTTGGTGCACCAATCCCAACCCCATTATGAGCACAACAGGATATGGAGAATCTGGTCCACACTCGAAACATCTCATCATAATTACTACAACTTTCCCTTACTGGCATTCCTAATGAAACCGAACATTCACTTTAATTCGTTCATCTTCGGTAACCGCGTTACACCGCCCAGGGTCGTGGTAAATCTGGAGCCTATCCTGGAAACACTGGATGTAAGGCAGGAATGCACCCTGGATGACACACCAGTCTACCCCAGGGATCCACATTCACATCTTAGGACGTTGCAGAGTCAACAATCCACCTACAGGCACTTTTTTTTGGAAAGAGGGAGGAAACCAAAATAAGAAAACCCTCACGAAGGTAGCAGATCTATGTTCAGAGTGTGTATTTAAGTGTGAGGTAAAGGTGAAACAAAGCAACTATCTTCATCTTTATCTGTTATGTGCCCCAAATATTTCTTTCTTTATATAGATTTAAACCTGAAGCAAGCGTGACTTAAACTGAAATGCTTTCCTCTTTTGTGTTAACTTCACAAGATATTCGTGGGGACTGTTTTTTTTTTTTTTTATCTATTTTTAAGCAGCTCACGCAGTTTTTTGTTCCTGTTCTGTGACATTTTCTAAATATAAGCAATGATTAATGATTAATTATCTAAATATAAGCAAAACTATTCATTCACACCACGATGATGAAAACTAAATGAACCTCATCTCATCTCATTTTCTGAACCGCTCTATCTTTATTAGGGTGGCATTGAAACTGGACCCCATCCCAGGCGATCCCAGGCGACCCCAGGTGAAGGTGGGGTACACCTTGAACAAGTGACCATCGCAGGGCAAGACAGATATACAACCATTCACACTCACATTCACACCCAGGGCAATTGAGAATGTCCAGTGGGCTAATGTGCATGTCTTTGGGCTATGGAAGGAAACCGGAGTACCAGGAGGAAACCCACGCAATCACGGGGAGAACATGCAAACTCCACACTTATCCAACAAGCTTAATATCTGACAGCTGACTCACCCGTGCACGCTTGTATCCAACCCCTCACCTACATAATCGTGTAGCTCTTATCTGTATTTTATCTGTTTAGAACACATTATCTGTTTAATCCTAATCAAGTATTTGTATACGCTTGCATTCCTAGTGTAAGTTATTTCTGGGAAGGACATATTGTCAGCTGAAAATTGTTTTACTTATGTTACAAGTGTGTCATTGTATGATCTTTTTTATATATCCGTATATTTTCCCTTCCTTTTCAAAGTTCTTTGTTGTCTCATATGCAGTCATGAATACAACCCCAGTGTCTATACCATTGTGGCTTGTGGTTCAAACTGCATGCATATATCTCTCAACTGATGCGCAGGCAGTTTATTAGATCTGCTTTTTTTTTCTGTAGCCCTCACCTCATGCATCATGTCAATACATTGCTACCAGCCTACGCCTCTTCATATCCTCCATGACAGGAAATGCATGTCCCTGCTGCCTACAGAATAAGGATTAGTATCTTATCTGTATTTTCAATTAAGTCGTCCTTACTTGCTGTAATTAGAGTTGGAAGGTACCATGGTCAGTTGTCTGCTGTGTTCTATCTGTGCATTATCCAAGACCGACATATCTATTTGAGCTCCTCCAAGGTGAGGGACGCTGCCAGGGAGCTGCTCATCTCTGGTGTCAGCAATCTAATGTAGGTCAGAGGCAATTCACTCAAATCCTCCATACCCCCTCCCCAATCCACACACACACACACACACACACACACACACACACACACACACACACACACAAACACACACACACTCACACACAAACACACACACACACACACTTACTCTTGTCAAGCTTGCTGTCTGCTGATTATGTCAGATTCATTTCATATGGACCTTTGAATGTGTTTTCCTTTGATGTACTTTGGCTCGAATAATATATTTATTTATTTTTGTCTCTTCATACTTGTCTTTCGCTGGGGTACATGAGCACTGATAGGATGATAAGGACCACAGGATTTGTCCTCTCGACAAATCAATTCATGTCCCTTCACCTCATCATTCTGGTCAAATGGGAGCAGAGGACTCACCCTCATAATATGAAGGCAGATGCAAGAGGTAGAGAAAAAAATACAGTCTGAAAGATGGGAAGAGAAAATAAAGAGAGAGAGAGAGAGAGAGATGTGGGGGAGGGAAGAGTGTCACTGATTTCTACATGGCTGTCTACAAGCTGGCACCCATCAGTAATCTGTCTATGACACCTTCTTGCTGTCATACGCACAAAGCTCACTCTACACCGTACACTACACTATCCCCATGCACAGACACACTAACACGCTTAGGAATGCCAAGCCCTTGTATTCTCCTGGGCTGCTATAGCTTGACAACTGGAAGCTTTAAAGAGTTTATGCTGAATATGACGAGCTCAGGGGGATGTTTATGTGCTGTCACCGATGAGCAGGGGAAAAAATTGTAATTAATCTGCTGCTTTGTGAAGTGAAGTCGCTCCGCATGTTATCAGATGTGGTCGAGTGCTGAGTGATTCCATGTGACTAATCCTTCCAGTGCCCTCTCATTGACACATCACGTCGGTTACAATGCTCAAGAACATGTGGAAGAACCATAGTGTGTAGAATCATTCCTGGCCCTGAATAAAGTTCCAGTGACGGAATTCCTGCTCTGTCTCCCCACTAGTGAGACCCACATGGTTGAACAGCGCTGATTGATGAGCTCAGGATTGATCACAACATGTGTGGGGGGTTAAAAAAGGGAGGGATGTGCTGTACGGGTAGTGTGGCTTAATGGAGAGAAGCTCAGCGCAGCCTGCCTCCTTTGATCTGCTGAGGATTATTGTGGCTGGCTGGGTACGGAGCCAGTGAGACTCTGAGCTGGTAGACAGTTCACCCAGCCAACGTGAGCAGAATGCGCAAGGCGGCTGGCAGGATTGTAGAGTCTGCCTCGCTGTCTTACTCAACTGCGGTTCATTCATCGCAGCATGTTGGCTCCCATTTTAATCAATGTCAGAGAAGGAGTACTGATGTAAGATCACTTTCATCTGCATTCATTTTCTCTCTTCTGACCCTTGCCCCTCACAAACAGCCGAGAAACACTGACCTGTTATGTCAGTCCTCAGTTTGTGAGAAATAATTGTCCCTCCTGAGGACCCCTTAAAGGCTCGATGTCAAACCCTATAACCGAGAGCTGTTCTTACAGAAATGCATAATTTCTTCAGGAACATAGAATCCTTAAAGGAAAACTTCACATTAAAACATTAAATATTTTATATTGGAATGCTAGCAGGTGGTTGGCACGTCTGCCTCACAGCAAGAAGGTCCTGGGTTCAAGTTTCGGACATTTCTGAGTGGAGTTTGCATGTTCCCCTCGTGATTGTATGCGTTCCCTCCCACAGTGTGATGACATGCACGGGCTAATTGGCTGTTCCAGATTGCCCCTAGGTGTGAGTGTGAATGGTTGTGTGTATGTTGGCCCAGCAGTGGCCCGCCGATATGTTCAGGGTGTACCCCACCTTTGACTCAGCAAATGAGTGAGTCAGTGCGCGAGTGGAATGTTAGTGACACGCTTAGCGCTTTTCATGCTAATGTATTGATTAGTATTATATTTTTGGTATTCAGTTTGCTCCTAAAAGCGAAAGATCAAGTGTTTTTTTCTGAGTTTCTGAAGTGTTTAAGCTGGTGAGTGAGCTGAAAAGATTAAAGGAGTAAAGTGCTGCTGCATCGTGTGTTTTGGTAGAGACGAACTAAGCTCTAAAGCCCACTGGCAACCCTATCAGGAGGTAGAGGACAGAATGACACTGTGGGTAATGTAGTAAACTGAAAAAATATGAATATGTCAATGACAAAAGTACAACCAACAACAAGTCCGGATTTTAATTATAAATAATCTTGGATGCAACGGAAGATCACGTTATATGGTGCTTATTTATTAGACCACATGTCACAGTGGTGAGAAATGCAAATTATTTTTGCTCATGGAATCATAAACTATATATCAGTCAGACACCAATCCCAAACATTTTTATCTAAATGGGGAGATTTGGAAAAGACACAGAAATCTGGAACACTGGAAATGATGGCCTGGCCAAGATTCCAGATGTAAACCCATGTAAACAACTGCTGGATTTAATTGATTCACAAATTGATCACGCTGAGCTTTTCTCCAAAGGCAGCTTTTTGTTAAGAGTTACAAGCAATTTGAAACACAGTGCCAACAAAAACTGTGGAAAAATATCTAAAAACAGTGCAACAAAGGATGCTCGCTATTCATTCATTCATTCATTTGCTGAACCAGTTTATCATAGTAGGGTTGCAGGAAGACTGGAGCCTATCTCAGCCGACTCTGGGCAAAGGTGGGGTACACCCTGAAGAGCTCGCTATTCCAACACAGGGCCAACAAACACAACCAGTCACACTGACATCCACGCCAAAGCAGCAATTTGCATCAGCTTTGCACTGTGGGAGGAAACCGGAGTATTCAGAGGAAACTCATGCAAGCATTGGGAGAACATACAAAACTCCACACAGAAACACCCTGTTGGTTTCACCAAGAGGTGAAACTAAATGCAGAGATTTCTGTTCACGTTTAGGTAATTTGTCCCTTTTTTTTTTTTTGCAATTATAAAATATTTGAAAGATATTTACATTTTTTATATTTCTGAAAGGCTAATACATTTGCTAAGCACTGTACATGAATTATAAAGTTTAAACTGCACATTGTTCAGGGTGGGTTTATAGTGTGTACACTTTAAACCTGTGAATACTGACAGTGTTGACTGGTACACACTTTCTAATGCTGTGTCCTTAAGAAGGTACTAATTCGCTTATTGTCATTTGCATAAGTATGGAGCTCTGTGGCGCTTCACTAATCATATTAATTAAATAATATAATAAATTTCATTAGTTCATACCAAATTATTTTTTTTTTTACAAATATAATATTTATTGCACTATATTAACTTATAATAAGTGTATAATAAATTATATTAAATACTAAATAATATTTGATCCCCTCTCAAACCCCAGATCACACACCTGTAATGATGCTTTTAATTTATAAACAAGTCTCTTCCTGCTATTGGACCCTGTCGTGAAGGGCAAACACTTCTAAAACTTTTGTAGTATTTCAGGATTAATTAAGCTGTTTAAACAGGCAGAAAGAACTTCATTC
Organism: Neosilurus mollespiculum; assembly: GCA_030014195.1. Taxonomy (NCBI): domain Eukaryota; kingdom Metazoa; phylum Chordata; class Actinopteri; order Siluriformes; family Plotosidae; genus Neosilurus; species Neosilurus mollespiculum. Next base: position 10,404,952 of record JAQMYF010000003.1, on the reverse strand, counting down.
TTCCTCTCTGCATTCCACCCAAATACCCCTGGACGTGCTCTATATTCTGAACATGGGCAGAAGCTGAAGAGCATTTCAAGCAGTAGGCCGAGTGCACCATCTCCCCAGTCCCGCCTTTCTTACTGATTAATTTCCTGTAGCACCCTGCCAAGCCTCTCGCCTTCATCTTTGTTTGTGAGCTCCCATCTAAGACTCTGAAATAATGTTGTTATTGTCAGCTCTTGCTGCTGCATGGATTAGTCAGATCTTTACAACATCAAAAGCACAGACAGCAGAGTAAAATAAAAAAGCGTATGTGATGTTTATGGCAGTATGGAGGGAAAATGAGTAAATCAATAAGATCGTGGCTTGATATTCAGGTCAACTCCTGTGCTGGGAGGTTGGACGAAGTTGGTACAACCAATATCATAAAAGTTGAGGGCGCCTTCTCAGTAATTAGATCTAATCCAGATGTTGTACATGGAAAAGCTTTGGTAACATCCCAGCTGCTTCATAAATTTTCACATTTAAAATTTTCACAACTTGGCCACCCATTACTGAGGTCATGATCTCACTCACTCACTCACTCACTCACTCTCTCACACACTCACTCACACAGGAGCCCATCTTAGCCAACCTTGGGCAAAGGCGGGGCACACCCCGAACAGCTTGCCAGACCATCACAGGGCCAACACACACACATAAAACCATTCACACTCACTTGGAATCAGAAAGGTCAATTAATGTTTTTGGACTGTTGGAGGAAACCAGAGTACCCAGAGGAAGCCCACGCAAGCATGGGGAGAACAAACTCCACACAAGCTCGAATGTTTTAACCACTACTCCATCATGCCACCTTTATTTATTTATTTTTTTCTGAATGACCACACTTTTTCATATCAGGAATGCAGAGTGCAGAGTTTGTCCCTGCCACCTGCCTGGGATAAGATTCAAGGAAATAGTAGTTATATACACATCCCGGGTTTGAAAGGAATGGCGCATTAAAGAAAGGATCTGCGGATTTAGGTGCAATCTGATTTATTCGCAGCACGCCATACACTGTGAGACAGTCACTCTAGGTGATGAAGCGGAACAGCAGGTTTGCGCTCCTCGTGGTGCCTGCACAAATGACTAGTGGCATGTGATCTACGCTACAACAGCTTGTAGGACGACGCAGACTCTCTGATCTCCTCTCCTGCTTGATTTAGGGGGCACACTGCAGATTTGAATAGCTTTCACAAAAGAGGCTTTTGTAAAGCACCTGTGTAAAAGCCGAGTCAGGGGAGCAGAAGACATTGAAAGTCGAGCTATGTACAAAGCTACGAAGACCTGGAGGAGAAAACGCAACCGAGAGCAGAAACTCTCCAGGAGTGGCAGGAAGCCGAGCTGAAGCCTGAAGCCTGAGCTGAGAGTGATCAACTGTGCACACCGCTCACATTCAAAACACCTATCATACATGCATTCTTGGAAAATCTTTTGAAATATTCGGCATGATGTTTTTTCATTGGTGTTTGAATATTGCCTCTACTGTGGGAATGAAATATAGATTTTTTTTAATCTTCAGGCGGTGCAGCTCTCATTTGGGTGGGTAAGACGGCTTTGGGTTCCGGTTGACAGCACTCTCCTCTTTTCTCTCATCATAAAGCACTTTTCATCGTGTGGAGAATATGACTTGTAAAACGGCATCCTCCTCACCAACCCTTCGAGGTAGCCCAGAGAAATTCTGTCTGTTGACAGGTGTGACATTGGTGTACTCTCTCTCTCTCTCTCTCTCTCTCTCTCTCTCTTTCTCACACTCTCTCTCGCTCTCTTACACACACATACACTCCATTGTACTGGTAGTCTTTCTTTTAGGCTCAAGAGGCTTCCTCCTCCTCCTCATCTCATCTTGGCCTTGAGCTTTTTCATGTTGCTAGAAAAGTAAAGCCAACAGCTCAGGCACATGAAGTGTTTACCTTTCTATCCTCTGCTTCCCATACAAGTTTTTGCTTCTATTTTTTTTATTTTTTTTATTTTTTTCACTTTTTCAACTATAAAGGTATTGGAGAGATTTCAGCCGTTGTCATTCACTCACACATATTAGCATGAAGGAACCCACTGTTGCCCCATAGCTTAAGTAAAATCGATAAACTTGTTTGGGCGGATGTGTGGTAAGTATTTGTGAACGTTATTGATTTAGTTTCAATACCTGGCAGTTTGTCATTCCCCCTCACAGCTTGTGAATCGAGTTAGCTCAGCCATTCCAAGACTGCAGCTCAATGTGGGGCTACGTTGGGCAAAGGTGGTCTGTATTCATGCCACGTCTTGCCAGTGATTAAGTGTGCTTTGCATACTGCCACAGTGTCTCTCTTTACCTATTATCGCTGAACTCACAGAGACCATTCAAACTGCTTGCCTGGAGAGGAGCTGCTGTATCTACCATGGTCCAATCTCTCTTTCGCCTATCCTTGTGTGGTGTGTTGGCATGCTACATCTACATTTGTTATTATGCAGCTTGTCTCAAGGCATCTCACTCGTGACCCTGCCTACCTCTTCTTTGCATGGGTGTAGCATCGCCTGTCTCTCTGTGGGCATCTGGTGTGTGTGTGTGTGTGTGTGTGTGCTTGTGTGTAAGAGAGAGAGAGAGAGGGATGAGGAGAGGTGCTGAATGTTTAAACACTATGATGTCTAACTCTGTGCTTAGCAGCAGTTCCAGCAAAGTCCACTAACTGTGGATATTTCAATTAGAGCATGCTCCGGGGAGATTGGGAAAAAGCACAGGGGATTGCACACACCGCTGCCCTGCTGCACCCCCCCACCCCACCCACCCTTTCCTTCATCCACTCCTCTGTTGTCTCTGAACAACAAAGGCTATTTTCAGACGACCCAACCCACAGTGGGGTGAGAAAGTAGGCCTTGACAATCGCTGTAAGAGCATTCATGACTTTTTAATCGGTGGCTGGGAAGAATGAAATCTTTCACCCCTCCATCAAACGCAGTGAGGCGTACACAGAGAAGGAGATGATGTCTGGGTAGGAAAGGAAGAAGGATCAATGAATAAAAAAGGGAAAATGCGGTTAGAATAGTTGGGATTAGATGTAAGCCGTGTAGGTTATTGTCTGTTTATCTTAAAGTGTTAGAATATTCCCTGGACTGTCAAAATGAATGGACAATGGATCGTATCTACAAAGTGAAGTTGACATAAATCTAGTGCTCCTGCTAGCTGGCTGCAGTACAATTTTTATCTTATGTCCAAGTGTTTTAACAACAATATACGCTATTTTCTGTTGCTGCTTTCACATTCACAACACAACTGTTTTTCTATCGAACAGCTAGTTTTTCCTATGCTGATATCTAAAAATCTCCTTACTCCCAAAAAATAAATATGATGATGCGGATAGACTTAACTGACAGCGTTCCCATGGAGACCAGCCTCAGGTCAACCATCCTGCTCTGGTTGCTTATTACATATACTGACTTATTTGAACTTTTCTGTATACATGCAATAATACACCTCTTTAAGAAAAAATAAACATTGAGAGGTTTTATAGAAAAAGGGTGAGTTCAAACATGCAAAATCAATTGTGCTAGTGCATGGAGTCTCCATGATAGTGAGATAATTTTATTAATGATTAATGGCCCTACGATAGTCTGGTGAGCTGTTCAGGGTGTACCCCACTTTTGCCCAGTGTGAACTGAGATAGGCCTAATAGGTGAGATAAGTGAGTGACCCTTATAGGATTGGTTTGACAAATAAGAGAGTGAGACATTCAAGCCAGATCATTCGAAATCAGTCACAAAAGCTGTTTATTTGTCAGTGAATACCTATATGATGGATTTTATAAGTAGGTGTCCTCAAAAATACCCTTTTAACTGATTGTGCACTGTTGACTGCTGTCAAAGCAGGACGCTGCTCTTCTTGAATCCATGAATAAGTCCTTATTAGACACATCCTCATCAATGAAATATCTCTAGCTAAAACTGTTTAAGCTCTTTGGATAGGTGTAATTAAGTGAGTTTGCTTGAGAAAGTTAGCACTTTTCCTTCTTGAAACCACAAAGCTTTACAAATGTTCCTCCGTCCTGAAGACTTACATGTAGCAGTTTCCTTTCATCAATGTTAAATAACTGTCTCCTTAAAGGAAGCTTAATTGTACGAACAATTAATGACAGCACATTTTTAATACATTTATAATTGTCCTTAGATTTCTATAGAAACAATAAAACATAAGATTGCACATAATTATATTAACTATTGCTTTGCCTTACCATTGACACGACGCTTCCTGCTCCGTTAGAGAATTAATGCACATCTGTGAACCAATCAGAAATGAGAATTCAACAATGGTGGTGTATAAACTGTGATAATTTTGGGCTGCTTTAGGGTACAGTCCAGCATACATCTAAAATCAGAGATATCTAAGCTTTATATTTGGTTCTATTTAAATACCTAATCCTTATTAACAACACAAAACCAGGATGATTTTTTTTTTTTTAAACAAAAATACGGATAAGACCTTGCAAATTGAACTTTGCAATCCATCATCACATTATCTTACATTTCCCTTAGTGTCTCCTTTGTCCCACTTCAGGTCTAGTCCTGACTCTTATAAATTGTAACATGAGCTATTACTTAGGAAAATAATTTTCTACTTTGAAGATGATAACAAGGTGACAGACTCAGCTATTCTGTATATTATGTAATGATTTGTGACACGAGTAAGGTTCTGCATGACAAGGTGCACTGCAAAACCAAAATTGAGGGGCATAGCTTTCCAAGGTTAGCAGTAAGAGATGCTGCAACTACCCTGAAATATGATAAAGAGTACCGGTGTTGGTCATCCTTACAGCATAATTCATGCATATGTAATATGTTCAAGCAATACATACACTTATTTTAACATAAATGACCATAAAAAGCACAAAAATGGTCATTTTATCCACGCACTGTGCTGAACTGAGGGGTTAGCAGCTTAGGAGTCATTTTTCCATGGAAGTGACATCAACACATTATGGGGGGTTGACTTCTCTTGTGGAAATAGTTGCCAGAACTGAGCTGCCAGAAATGAGCATGACGGTGGATCCAAAATGGCTCATGCAGCCAACGTTTTGCCAACTCGGCTTTCCTGTCATCAGTTGATTTAGGAACAAAAAGAAATGTTTTCCGTGATCTCTGTGCTTGTTGTTTGTGCAGCTCAGCACTGGCCGATAATGTGTTATGCTACACAGGTCAGTGACGCAGCCCAGCCAGTCCAACAAATTTGCATCACTTCCAGGCTGAAACAGCCAATCAGAAAGGCAACATGTCTCTGAGCATGCCTAGAGCTGTAACACTCGTGTTCAATTTAAAATCGGGAATGGACTGCTGTTGCTGGAAGGAACCACTGACGTTATACGTGATTGTTTTAAATAGCTAATAATACTAATTCACCACAGCTACCCTTTAAGCTTTCCCACAGCATTCTTAAAAAATGTAGCTAAAATATCCACATTACACTATATAACCAAAGCTGTGTGAACATGTGAATGATGTTTGGGTCACACCATACATGGACCTTTTGCACATTGATGCACACAATGTCTTTATATGCTGTAACATGCTTTATTAAAACAAAAGCTCGAAATGTGTCCTAGCATGTCAGTGCCGCTGTGCACTAAGGAAGGTTCATAAAGATATGGTTTACTAAGGTTCAAGTGGAAAAACTCAAATGGCCTGCACAGAACTCCGTCCTTAACCCCAATGAACACCTTTGGGATGAACTGGAACACTGGCTTCACCCCAAGTCTTCCAGCCCTGATATAAGTGCCTGAGTTCACTAATGCTCTTGTGGATGAATGAGCAGAAATCTCCACAGCCATGCTCCAAAATCTAGTGGAAAGCCTTTTCAGAAGAGTGGAATCTGTTACAGCAAGACAGACTCCATATTAATTAGAATGGGATGTAGACCCAAGAAGCATTGACTCATAGATTGCTATGCCCTGAGCCAGAACAGGAAGTGGACTATTCTTCAGTCAACTGTGAGTAGTGGGCATAAAAGGATATCCTGAAAGTGCCCATGGTTGTCTGCATTGGTGTCAAAGTCAGTGTTCTCAGGATCCGCCGTGACCATGACCAGAATTAAGCAGTTATGAAGATGAATCTGTCCAGCTATTAGTGCAGGCACAGAACAGGACTACACTGTAATTAAAATTCCCCATCAATACAAATACATTCGGACACCATTTTAGTCTTTATAACTCATCACATACATCTAAATTTCTAACCAATCAGTGACAGCAGTTTGGAGATGAAAGTATGCAAGTGAAAAAATCATTGAAATCGAACCAGTAATTTTCAGTTTTTGAGTGTGTAAAAGCTCTCAGGTTGAGGATAATGAAGACTCAGAGATATCTGGAAAGTCACCTCTGTTTATTCACTTTTCCAGTCCAACTCAGACTAGACACTTTTGAGCTGCCTTTTAATTCATGCTTTTTACACTTCGACACACATGATACATTAATTCATTAGCCGAACTGCTTAATCCTACTAGGATTGCTGGGCAACTCTGGGTGAAGTCAGGGTACACCCTGATCAGCTCACTAGTTCATCACAGGGCCAAATCACACAACCATTCCCACTCACACTCACACCTAGGGGCAATTTGGAACAGTCAGTTAGCCTAATGTGCTTCTGTGGGAAGAATCCAGAGGAAATCCACACAAGCATGGGGAGAACATGGAAACTCCACACAGAAACACTCGTGCTGAGCCCAGGACTCAAACCCTGCTGTGAGGCATATGTGCTAACTACTACGCCACTGTGCCACGCCTTCCACCATGTCGCCCCATAGACGATATACCTTTACTGAACATTCTTCAGACAGACACAGAACTCCTGGCAGTTCTCTCTCTTGTTATCGGTCTCTCTTTACTGTATGTAAACACACAAACGAACAAATATTAATAGGTGCCAGTAATTACGCACAGGTGAAACTCATCAACATGTTACCTGCTGGTTCTGCCAGGCTCAGTGATAATGCACTATTTTTTAATTTTTTCTTACACGTGTATTTGTGATCCAACACCACAACTTGAGTCTTACCGCAACAAACTGACTTTTTGAGTTATGCATGTATATAAATAGAGGGCACTCTTAGCTTTAAGTTGATCTTTTTTTTATCGGACAGAATTTGACAAAGATATGACAAAAAGAAACATTTATTCAGGACAATTAAAGACAGAAAATTCTGTTTACATAAAAAGTTAGTTTGGCTTGAAGGGTGCTGACCCTAATTAGGAGTAAGTGGATTAGAAAACGAAATGAATGAATGAGTTAATTTGGCTTGATGGGTCACATTTTCCTTATTGTTGTTTATTCTATTACTCTGTTAAATCACATTCCATTTGGATTGTGTGCAATAAGCTGTTTAATTATGTCTTCCATATTTCAGCACGTGCAATATATGTTAAGACAATATACTGTATGTTAATTAATGCCCATATACTAGATGAAATGTCATTCCACACACTGTTGGAGAGTGTACCTTTATCAGCTATTGATTCTTTTTTGACTTGATCTATACAATATTCTGATGAGCTACCTTTATAATTTGTGGTGAGAGGACGTTTGGTTTGTGTATGGGATGATGGTTGGAAGGATTGTTTGTGAAGAAATGTATGAAATACAGCACTATTCCATCATGTCCTCTCGACAATACCAACTTAATTTCCTTTCATCAAAACAAATGAAAATTCACACTCAGTACTGTCACAGCTGCATTGCTAATGTCCAACTCTCTTTCAGCACAGTTCATTTCTCTCTCTCTCTCTCTCTCTCTCTCTCTCTCTCTCCCTCTTTCTCTCTTTCAGTTAAAAAAAATTGATGACTAATTCTTGACGGTATCATGAATTGCCTCAAAAGTTTTGTGTCAAGATGTTACCAGCATTTTTTTGTGGTTCACCCACGAGAGCAACAACCTACTCTCTCTCTCTCTCTCTCTCTCTCTCTTTATATATA
>JAQMYF010000003.1:10374220-10391880 GCA_030014195.1 Neosilurus mollespiculum | reverse complement strand
ATGTATTTATGATAATATTTCTGGTATTCCTCAAGAATATTTGTTTGCTTGTTTTAATGGACCTTCACAGGATAAAGATAGATGCTAACAGTACAAAATATGTATCACTGATGCCCCAGTTCAGAACCTCTTTTCATGAGGGTGTTGCAGCTTGTGAAAATGAAATCTAGCACATTTATACATTATGTAGTTGAACTTTCCCAGAGTATCCAGTAAAAAAATATTCCTGTGCCTGGAGTTAGAGTAAAGAAAGAACTTCTGATGTAATTATGGTGGAGGCTGAAAGAGAGAGAAGTCGTGAGAGACATTTAGTTCTGAGGATTAGTCATTTTTCTACTTGACAGGTCACTCTTTAATTGTGTGTCTTGAACAGGAGAAAGTGTGAGGATGTTCTTATTGAAGAAAGAGCGAGGTCGTGGAACTTGGAAGTGTTTCATCCTGGAAGTCAGCTGAGAAAGCGTACTCAGGGTCAGAGAAGACAGTGCTGGTGGCAGTGATGAGGTAGACTCTGTCAATCCCTCAGGTGGGAAATGATGTGTCTCCAGGAAATAAAGGAAGTCACAGGTGCAGAGCGACAAACACGAGGCTACATATTCTCACAGAGTACGCTGGTACCTGGTACGCTGATACGCTAATAAATGATTTTAGGGTGCACGCCAAGCTTGACCTTTTGGTTGTAATTATGTATTTGATTTTTTATAAGGAATAAAACCTCTTTCTAAGAGTAACAGTTGAAGAGTCTCTGATAAATTATGTAGACCTCAGACTGGTGAAAAGTGCGAAATGTTGTTAGCATACCAGAGAGACTCCCTGTGTCAGAGCTTATGAGGCAAAAGACCATATGAGCTCTTGTCAGTGGTGGACAAGTCGGTAGCCCAGTCACCCAGGAAAAACAGTTTGTGTCCAGGCTATTAGGTTTTTATGCATAGCTGCTTGTTGTGCTAAATCATAGGTAGATAGTCAAGGTTTTTTTTTTTAAAAAAAACCTTCTGCCAAAGGAAGAAGAAATGTTGTATAGATAGGCCTGTTGTGATAATCAGTTAATCACCCTATTGTACAATTAATGCAAATAATCACAATCATTTGCCTGGTCGTGATTATTCGCCATGATTAATCTGTGCTCAGTTCCATAAGAAAAAATTATGCTGAGGGCATTTTCCTCATTCTGACTTTCTGCTCTCCTTTCCTGGGTATCTGGATGACAAGGGGAAGAGGAGCAGAGGGGGACCAATGTCACCAATGTGACCAAAACACAAATAGAGGGATGCAGACTTGCGGCAACACCAAAAGAGAAGTTAACGGTAGTGTGCTACTTTGTGCCTCGGACCACGAACTTGATTTATTTTTGACTCAGATAAAGTGCTTTTCAACATTATGACTCATCAGCAGTAGGGTAATGATTTGCCTTGGTATTTTGGTTGATTTTGTGAATGGAATTCTTCGAGGTATTTTTCAAGTGCGTTATAGTGTCTCTCTGGAACACCCATCTCCAAACCTGTTCCTAGAGAATTACCATCCTGTAGGTTTTATCTCCAATCAAATTCTTACACATCTCAAGAACGTCAAGAACTTCTTAAGGTAATGATCATATGGTCAGGTGTACATGATTAGGGCTGGAGACAAAGACTTTGGGAAGGTCTTCAGCTTGCCAGGCCGTCGCAGGGCAGAACCACGCTGACGGCAGTGCAGCCTACTCTTTTTGAAAGTCAGCAATGGTTCTAAAAGTACAAACATTTAAACTTTATTTTGATAGTGTTTATACTTGTGCATACACATGTTTGATTTGTTGGTTAAAAACCAGTCTAATTTGGTGGAGGGGAAACCATTATTGGTGTGACTTAAAAGCAGATGAGTCTGAAGCACAGACACTTTATTTCACAATCTTCAAAATTTTTGTGAGAGTCATGCTTTGTAGCTAAAATGTGACCCTTTAGCACCAGACCAGTCACATGGGTGAATGTTACAAAAATGAGATTTTGTGCTTACCTGAAAGAGGATAAAATAAGCTTTCAAATGATGCATATCTGACAGGACAAAATGTGACCGAGGTAAATGTTTGAACTACACTGGTTATGGAAGAAATGGAGGAAAATACATTGAAAGAAAATGCATTTTATTTCAAAACAAACTCCTCAGCACCTTTTATATATTTTAATATTGCTGTAAAATCTATCAACATGAAATTTGGAACAAATATTGACCTGTTTGAAATTTTCATTGACACAAAGTTTCATGAATATATTTCACCTGGAATATTCTCAGTTAGAAAGTGCAATCATCACAGATCTGAAAGTTGTGTTGGTGAGGAAAAATTCATCGTCTTAACGTCAGCAATGGTTCTTTTACATGCCTCACCACAGACAGTGGGAGACATAGTTGGCCTTTGATAACCCAGTTCGATGCACTGGGGGCCCATTAACTGTCTATTCCTCAAAATACACTCTTGCGACGTCTGACTAGTTTGATGCTGGTGTGGGGCGCAGATATGTTTTTGATTTTTGCAAGAACATTGGCTTGATTAAGTTTAAATGTTTATTACATCTCACACGATGATAGATGACAAATTTATGTCAAATAGCCTACTATATTACAGTGGTTTTCAAAAGTATTCACTCCATTATTCACACACATTTTTCATATTTATTTGCCTTACTACATGAAATTAAAAGTAAAAAATATTTTTATCAGTTAATTTACACAACAGGCCAACAACTGTTAGTATAAAGCAAACAATAAATAGTACAAAAAAAACCCCAGAACCATGCCTTCATGCCTTCGAAGGGAAGAGGACGAGGAAAAAAACAACTGTCTCCTTGAGGTGCCGCGGGTATCCGCATGAAAGTTGCATCGGTGAGAAAGTGGAATTATCTTTGGTCTCTTTGTTGCTTCTCTTATTCCTTCCTTGCCTGGTCTGTGAGTTTTGATGGATGGCCCTCTCCAGGCAGGTTTGTTGTGGTGCCATATTCTTTCCGTTTTGTAATGATGGATTTAATAGTGCCCGGTGGGATTTTCAACGTTTTGGATATTTTCTTATAACCCAACCCCGATTTGTACTTCTCCACAACTTTGTTTCGGACCTGTTTGAAGAGCTTCTTGTTCATCATGGTGTTGCTTGCTTGGTGTTGTTGCTTGAGTAATGATGTTGCAGACTCTAGGGGCTTTCAAAACATCATAAAACACCTTATTTAACTAATCATGTAACTTCTGAAGATAATCGGTAGCACCAGATCTTTTTAGGGCATCATAGCAAAGACTGAGAATACATATGCATGCACCACTCTTTGTTTTTGTTTGTTTGTTTGTTTGTTTGTTTGTTTGTTTTTAGAGTTTTTTTAAATAATTTTTTTCATTTCATATCACTGTTTTGGCCCTGTGATGGCCTGCTGAGCTGTTCAGGGTGTATCCTACCCTCCCCCAGTGTCGGGTGAGATGGGCTCCAGCCTCCCCCTGACCCTATTTAGTATTAAGCAGCTTAGAAAATGAATGAATGAATATTACTATTTTGAACTGCCTTGTGACGGTCCATCAATTAAAATTCAAGAAAAAAACACAATTAGATAACAGGTTGTAAAGCAACAAATAGCAAAAAATATCAAGGAGGTGAATACTTTTGTAGGCCGCTGTATGCACTTTGTTGAATGTATTATCCAAAATTACAGATCTAGTGAATGAAGGGCCTCATATTGAGGGATACGATATCATAAACAGTAGCATTACCCCCTAAGCTTTAAATGTAAAGTTCCATTTGCTTCTTGCTTTATGGTGGTGAAAACACTACTAGTACTAGTACTTACTGCCTTTTGCACTAAACACATCAACCAAGGTTGAAATTGCTGGACTATTTTGACTATAGTTTCTAAGGGGTGTCATAAATATTGATATAACCAATATTGATATCATGTTTGTTATACATCTCAGGCTTGGGACACTGAAGACTCAGTCCCTTCACTCAGTTTATTCGCCTCAGGAGTTTTAAACGCACTGTTTCACTGGTTCCAGCCTCTTTCTTTCTTAGCACAAACTCAGAAAAAAATTAAAAATAGGTGCTGGAAATTACACACAGGTGAAACTCATCAACATGTTACCTGCTGGATTTTTGCTGACTCCTCCTGGTCTCCAGAGGGTGCTTAATTATGACCTCACTGCCGAGATGTTATTTTCTCGATGTGTCTTATAAACATTAATGAATTAAAATATTATTGTGGATTTAAATGATAAATCAATAGAGAACAAATGCATTTGTTTCACATTGCATTCTATTTTCATTACTATTGTTTTTTATCATTATTTAATATATATTATATTATATGTAGTAATAATAAAATTATTTGTATCAAATAATAAAAGTTTTTATTTATATTAAATGCATTCCACTACCCAATCCATTGCGGAGCCAACACCATACCCATCATTTTCACTCACAGTCACACTGAGTGAGTGAAAATCTGTGATAGCCAATAAGAGTAATGTGCATGTCTTTGGATTGTGGGAAGAAACTGGAGCTCATGGAGGAAACCCCAACAACCACAGTGGTGCACATGCAATCTGCACACAAACATACCATTTCTGACCATGGGGCTCAAACTCAGGACCTTCTTGCCATAAGGCAAAGTGCTAACCAATATGCCACCATGCCCTTTAAGTTAAATGTAAACATTAATGTATTTAATGTCTAATATTGTCTGGCGGAATTGGTTTGGGTGATAGATAATAATTAGGAAAAGTTACTTTAAAATTGCTTTGATCCCAACCAAATTGTAAAATACAGAACTTTGAAAGGCAAAACTATCAAACACCTTAGCTAACAGCTTGTTGGGTGAAAATAAAGATGCAGCCATCAAGCTCCATAAGCGTTATGGCTACACAGAATGTTTCACTCCCCGGGAAGTGGATATATTTTTCAGTAGCTGCCATTAATGCATTTTACTAGATTATCCCCCCTGCATTATGTACGATTATTAAAGCTCTAACACATATTTACTTTGCATAGGTTTTCTTTCTAGTTGAGCCTACATAAATAAGATAGTGAGCTCTTGCATTACTTTCTCCTGATGCCCTACTTCCTTTGTCTGGTGAGGAAAGAAAAACCTTCAGCTTTCTAATGACTCACTAATACACACATATACAAGAAAAACAATTTGCCAGCCCTCTCTCCCCCACACCCCAGATTAAAGATGTCATTTATTCTCACAAGGAAATCAGGTCTAACTAGAGTATTCATACATCCCATATTATGGAAGCATATTACTTCGTGTCTAAAAGATGTATTTAAGAGATTTTAATCAAATTCTCCATTTAGGCGACTCTGATTATCACCCTAGCATTAAAGTCTCTTAATGGGTTTCATGTAAATATGTTCATTTGTGATTTTCTCTCCCGCTTCATCTTCCTGAATGTTGTAGATTGTAGAGATTATCTAGGGGATTATAACAGAAGTAAAAAAATGCCTCATGATGTGTGTTTATCCAGATCTGAAAGTGTGTCTCACATATTGAAAATAAAAGCCTGAAAAATGTGGACCCTGCCAACCTCCATCTGGCATTCTGTCGACCAGCCATTTACTGATAATCGTTTCTAAAAGTGGAGGACTAACAGACGTTTTATGATGCAAATCGCAAGCGGTTTCTCAGCGTAGAGCGGCGAGTGCCATTAATCCCAAATCACTCAGGCTGCTCACTGGTGCCAAGAATATTAGGCCCCTTGTTACAAGCACAGTGTTACTAGTTCTAGCAACTTGAATCATTTCAGAAAAGCAATTTTTACTACACACTTGCATGCATTCAAGAAAGCTTCATGACTTATCTTACGAGCAAATGAGAAATTTAGTTACAGTCATTAACCTCCAGCAGTCGATATCAATCCTATGATTCTGTGTGCTAAATAAGACATATATATGTATGTCAGTGTGTGCTGTTATAGGAAAATAAATAACAACAGGGTGGTTTGATTAAAACCTTAAGTTGAATTTTTTCCAATAGCATAACATCACAAAGGGTATTCCTCCTTTTATACAACAACAGTTTGACGATATTTACAACTTATTAATAATTAAGAAAGACTAATCATAATTTGTATTTATTTATAATTATGTGCGACGCATATTTGTTTCTGTTATCACTTATATTATAACAGCTACACATAATTGTTCTCTCTCAATGCTCTTTTAAAGAAAAAAGAGAGAGAGAGAAACTGTAATGCCCGCCTCCACATTCCCGCGCCGTGCAAGAGGCATTGTGATGTGATTTGGACCATGGCATAGATTGGTGTATCTGGGCCTGCAGGAACCAAGACTGCAACTCCTGGCACGCATAGCAAATGTGCCATAAATGCTGCATAAGGGGACACAGCTGGGAATCAATAATGAACTTGAACTTCCTCATTAGCCAGCGTATTTTAGGTTTCTGTTTGCCATGAGTCGGTGTGAAGTAATAGCTTCATTCAGATTGTTAGTTTATCTGTTGCCCTGTTTTGCATGATTTAAGTTTATGTATATTATTTTCGATTTGTTTCTTCCCTACCCAGCCTGTGCTTGGTACCTTCAGTTTGTTTGCCTGCCCAGATAGTGCTCCTGTAATGTGCTCCTCAGCACCTAATATGACAAATGCACAAAGAAATCAAAAGGACATTCCAGTGTTGAAAATCTTAAAGATAAGTCTTTACCTCTGATTGTTAAAAAGTGTCAATACTTAAATTTAGGCACTGCCTAAATGTGTAGTGCCTGATAGAGGTCTCTTGATAGGTGTCTGAGCCTGTTTACCTGTGTTCATTTGTATCATCTTGTTAAGATAAGATAAAATAAGAGATCTTTATTGTATTCTTAACTGTTGCATGGACAATGAAAATCAGTTTGGCAGCTCTCTGTCTAGCAGCAACTAGAAAAGTGCACAGAAGACTTTTTTGTGTGCATTTACATACATACACACACCTATATGTACACATATAGACACATATACATACATATATCCTATATATGGAAACACCTGTATATTTATCCACATATTCATACATTTACAGAAATACACCATAGGGTTCATGGTATTGTAAATGTGCATGGTTTGTACAGGGTTTATCCGTTTAACAAGTTCATGTCTGTCGAGCTTCTGATTTCGGCATTTGCTCCACTAACATTTATTTACCTGCAAATTTACCTAGCTGAGTATGATTGTGTGTTTTTTATTTTGGGCGAGTCTGAGCAGTGGTGTATGAGCCTCTATTTTTTGTTTTTCAGTTTTGTTATGAATAATAAATCTTTTTTTTTTTCCTGCCCATTGTCATGCAAGTCAGCAAAACACCCAGTCAGCATCATCTCAGCAATGCGGCAGCCTTATTGAATTTACTGTGGTGGGTACGCGCGGATGGTGGCCAGAACATGGAACGACCATCCGAACTATGGTGCTCTGCTTGGGAGTGCCGCTAAAACATGTTATAAATGCTTTTAAAAAGTCTCCTAGCAAAAAAAGTTTTAAAAACAACTTTGTTTTTGTCCCTGTGTAGGTTGTTACTATAGAAGCATTAAGGTATTATATTGGGTGCTGTAATGTGCACCTTATAGCCCACACTATTGCTAGAGCTGCTATTACAGAAAATTGAGCAACACTTTCAGACTAATAAGAATCAAGAATTAAAAAAGCAGTGTGCTAGTGTGTGTGTGTGTGTGTGTGTGTGTGTGTGTGTGTGTGTGTGTGTGTGTGTGTGAGTGTGTGAGAGAGAGAGTGTGTGTGTTAAGCAGAGGTAAAAGCATTTATTCTTAGACCGAGAGATTAATAAAATGTCAGTTGTGCAAAAGAAGCTAAAAGGTTTTTTTTTTTAATGTTATGTAACTTAAACAATAACCTCTCGCACAATGTAACGATGTAAAGTGCTGTGCATGTAATTTCATTCCCCCTTTTATTTTCCCCTCTTTTATCTGCTCCAGAATATTTATAAGCTGGTGCCAGAAAAAGGAACTAACCTTGATATTACAACAAGTTCAAGCTCGTGTTGCACCTTTCCAGCCACTGCTTCCAATACTCTTGCATATAAATTGGATTTGTCAAAAAAAGGATGCAAATTCATCTCCTTGTGGGATGGAAAGTTTTTTTTTTTCCATTCTGAGCAAGATACTTATTCTCACTTCTTCTGTAGCTGAGGGAAGAGGGTGGAGTACACACACACAAAAAAAAAAGACACCTCCTGTAAGTTCAGACATACAAAAACAACACAACCCAACCCAGCTGCCAGAACTTGGGTGGAATTGAAGAACAAAATTGGAGTAGTCTTCTATTGCTCAGAAGCAATGAGTGTTGTGTTTTTCAGCACCTGGCAAGACTTTGTAATCCTATTTGAATGGCTATTGATTTGTCAGGACTGGGCTTGTAGGCAGGTGATAGCTTCATCAGAATGGCAGGAGTGATGTGTGCTTTCTGTATTCACTGGCAGGACAGCTGGGGATGGGATCAAATAGGCTGATTTCAAAAGGGAATTAATCGGCAATGGTGTCTTTATTACGCATAACTAAGGGCAACAGTGGAAGAAAACATCTGTCCTTGTTTTTGTAGTCTTCCAGTAGCAACATTGCTAGTAGGAGACAGCTTAATTTCTCTTAAAACTACATGCTATTGGACATCTGGTTTCTTTGTATATCCCTAGTTCTAAAGAGCAAGAGAGTGTTTTCACACTTTAATGTGAGCACATGAAGACCGCAGCTCAATTCTATGTGCAAGATGTGCTAATCCACATCCACTTTCTCCTTCCTAGCCTGCCCTTTCCCAAGTCTACAAGAAACCGCTTGCATATTTTGTCTATTTTTAAAGGTGTGGTCAGTCTCGCTCGAGCTACTGAATTCCAGGAAGTTCGTCTGTTTCAGTGCCACACTAACCACAGTGTGTCCACTCAGCCTGCCTTAGTTCTGCTGACTACAGAGCTTACTTGTGGTTGTCCGTTCTTGGCAAGACTACCGCCACCTAAATTTGTGTGTCCACCCATGAAATAATTAGCACTCCCAAATACAGTCTCTCCATTCTTTTGTTTTAGAGCCATGGCCCTCAGCAACCACAGCAAAAATATCCTGTAATTGAGAGTCAGAATGAGATTCACTGCAGAGTCATCTTAATTAGGCTGAGGGAACAGTGCTGCTAGAATAATGTAAGGCTTTGAAAATACGTCTGCAGTGTTTTTCCTGCGTTCCGCTTCTGCCTCCTTTTAAACAGCATCGTTCTAGCCTGGTGGGAACGGTAAGGGGGTGGCACACCCTGCGCTGATACATGGCTCCAGGGTCAGAAGGCACTGATGAGACATTTATGGAAGCTGCGGTCCAACTATGTCTGGACAGGGACTGGAGCCAACAAGTGCTTTGGGAATGGTGGGGAGTCTCAGGGTGCTGATAATAACACTATCTCTGTGCACCAGCAACTCTGTTAGGAAGAATGATGGTAGAAAATGGTGGTCAAAAGGTCTGCTGGAAGTGTGTGTATGAAATGAAGTGGTGGGACATATTGTAATTTGCCAGCTCACCGCCGAGCACAGGCCTGGACACGAAGCTGCCATTTTTTTAACTGATTGTTTCGTCTTCAAGATCAAAGTGATTTTTTTTTTTCCACACACCATCCAGCCAGTCATGTACCTCAATCAGACTCTAAGATTGTTTCATGACTGGCTTGCTGTATACTCATATACACTACTGCTTTAACTAGGGTGATTCTTTTGTTTTGTTTTGTTTTTACTCACTGAACTATTGTTTATCCACTATTCTTCTGGCTGTAGATTGATTGATAGAGAGGCACGTTTGTATTCCTCATCAGCTTTTACCTATAATGAGACAGGCAGGTGTCGTGTGGCGAAATCTAGAACAAAATATTTCTGATTACTGATTTTGGCAGACACTAATAATAGAGAGTGTGTGTATATGTTTGAACGATGCTCTGACGATTACAGTACAGTCAATATTAGAGGTGGGTCGGATCACGAAATTTCGGTTTGGTTTCAGATGTGCTTATGAAACCCAAACCAAGTCTGCATAAAAAAAACGATCTACATGGTGTTCCAGTTTAACTGGTTTTTATGTTAGTACAGACTGGGTTATTGTAACCACACAGGGGTCTAGCTGTGCTTTTAGGATAGAGAGTATATCTAGAGATTATTCACCTTGTCTGTAACCAGTCAGATTTTCAGAGTTTTGTCGGATTTAAATAAAATTGTCGGATAAAGTAGGATTTTTAGGCATTTCCTTGCCATTTTGCACTTTTCCGTCTGATTTTTTAAAAAATACTGCGGTTTGTTTATATTGACAACTTGAACTAGGTCAAAGTAGTAAAATCTTGTGAGCGTACTCCCTCCGTAATCTCCAGTATTTCTAATATCTCACAGCTGATAATCCAGGTCTTAATCACATGACCGGTAGCTGGAATTAAAAAAAAAAATGGCTGCCCCCATATTAAAGTGGCGGAAACAAACCACTGTGCTGTGAGAATACAGTCCAGTCCACGTTTCTACTCGGTTTTTTTTTTTTTTTTTTTTTTTTTTTTTTTTGCTAATCTAGTGCTCTCATCATGCCTAAATGCTGATGTGTAGTGGGCTCTACATATAATGTAAAGTAGAACAGTCACTTAAAGTTTCATATGTTGCACTAAGTGGGAAAAGACACAAGTAAGTCTTTCAACCGGTGAGCATGAAAGCCTGATGGGGCATTGAATACAGGGAAGATATGGGAATCACCTTATTATGTTTTTAGCCTGCATTTTTTTTTACTGGTGGATTTATATGTTTCATAGGCCTTAATTTTGACATAGTAGATGTAATGGATGCACAACTTTATTAATTTAATACCACTTATATATCAGACTCAAAAACAGCTTCTTCCCCAGAACTGTGAAAGCCATCACCCCTTCACCCGCCACTTCCTCGCAGTCATACACACAATCTTCCTCCATAGCCACATACTCACACATACAAACACACACACACATACACACACACACACACACACACACACACACACACACCCCGCCCCGACTCTCAATTAGACATCAGTTCTCAGTAAAAGCACAGTGTTCGACAAACTCTATGACTGTCTTACACTGCCGCACTTTACTTAATTTACATTCTAGTTTATATCAACTCTGCTGCTGCTATTTATTTATTTCATTTTATAGTGCCTTCAGTGTTCAGTTTTTATTCACAGGTGTTTAGAGTTTATATTTCTATCTTATATTTCTATTTAAAAGTTGTGTATATAATTGCTTGTGTTTATATTCTGCTCTTGACGGTGTTAATTGCAGTTTACTGTCTTGCTTGTACCTTTTTAAAGCTGATAGTCTCATACAAAATTTTGTTATGTGGGAACATAATGACAATAAAGAATCTTGAATCTTGAATCTTATGCTGCCGTTTATAATCACTCCGATAACAAACATATCAGCTAACAATTGGGCCTTTAAATATTTCATAAGACAATTAAAAAAAGGTTTCATTTTAATTGTCAGTAAAGATCATTCGTGTTACGGTAAGGAAGATTTAAGATTCAAGAGTCTTTATTGTCATGTTCACACATAACGAAATTTTCTATGAGACTCTCAGCTTTAAAATGGTACAATCAGGGCAATAAACTGCAAAACAGGTATATTTGCAAATATTAATATTAATATTGTAATTAACATTCAAGATTCCATTAGATCGCACCAGATTCCATTATTTAACATCAAAAATTTAAAAAAGACCCTCTTTTGCTGATGAATGCACTTAAAGTAGGATTTAATTTTTACACTCTTGTTACACTATGGTATTACCTCATGTGGTTAGGAGACGTACTGATGCAATCCTGAGTATTTTTAACCCATCTCCCTTATTTTATTGAATGTTTCGAAACAATCGAAACAAATGTTTTATAACAAATAATCTGTTGAGAGTCACCCCGTCTATAATAAAAGTGATTAAAATCAAAAATTTAAATCTTATTTCCCCCTCTTATTTTTTTTACACCTCGCTTTGTGCAGTTTACATAACAGTGACTACAGTACATAACTAATGCTACTGAAGCTGACAAACCAGGTTGCAGGCTGGAAACCGACCTGAAACAAATCCATAATTTCAGAACCAAACACCTCTAGTCAATATAAAATTCTAATAATTGTATTATTGGTGCCTCTGGCCATGTCCATATGTTAAAGATTCTTTTTAAAAATCCCTTGGTCCAGAACTCAATCCGGATCACCACCAAAACCTAACTGAGTGTTACTTACTCCATCACTCCCAAAAAATTAAGCATAAATCTTTCTGTAAAGTTGCTAACAAACAAAGATTAAAACAATGATAACAAAGTTGTCATTGCAGGTGTTGTTCAGACAGGTGTTGTTCAGACAGGTGGTACGGTGGCGCGGTGTTTAGCACGTCTGCCTCATAGCTAGAAGGTCCAGCATTTCTGTGTGGAGTTTGCATGTTCTCCCCGTGCTTGCATGGGCTTCCTCTGGGTACTCCAGTTTCCTCCCACAGTCCAAAGACATGCACCATTCACACTCACATTAAGAGGCTGTGAGTGTGAATGGTTGTGTGGGTGTTGCCCTCTGATGGTCTGGTGAGCTGTTGTACAACTGCTTCGCCAGTGTTGGGTGAGATAGGGGCCATCCTCCCAGTGACCCTGGTAGGATTAAGCGGTTCAACAAAGTGAGTGAGTGTGAGTGTTGTTCAGACAGTAGACATATGACACAAGTTTAAGCACCAAGAGCAAGTGTTTATGTCGCGATGTTCAATTAATCACCTCATTGTATGATTAATGCAAATAATTTATATCATTTTCCTGACCACAAAGAAGCTCTGTAATGAATGTGTGCTTATTTACATTGGAAAAACTAGCTGAGATTGTTTCCTTGGTCTTGATGCAGCTCATTTTCTCTCCACTCTTCTCTTATGTGTCCCTAACTGACACGGGAAAGAGGGGCGGAGGGGGACATGGGATGGTGGGGTAAGCATAGCTTCTTTTCTAACCAACGTGACCAACGCACTAACAGAAGGACATGAACAGCAGCGACGCTGAAGAGGATTATTTAACGGTAGCATGCAATGACAATAGTATCCTTAATCGTGATAGTTTCTGGGACGATATATCATGAATAATCATGACAGGACTACGAGTGCTAAACCCAAGTAAAAATGTATCTTAGATAAAAGCCTAGTGAATGGCAACAGTGAATGCCCGACACATGACAGAATGATGGATTCTTTTGAAATATGACTCTCATACCCGTGAGAAATCAGAAGCAGTAAAGAAAAGCTGAAATATGAGCAAATGAGGTTCTTTATGTGAGACATGTCCCTCAGCCTTGTATCAAATAAATAAAGCAGTGTCCAGGGGAGCCCCTCCCTGCCTTGGTAGACTGACTGGTGTAAATGTAATGAAGGCGGATAGTAATTCTTTTCTTTGCCAAAGCTGCACATCCATTAGCACATACATCCAGCGCTGCCACTCAGAACTACACCACCCAGGCCTCTTGCCCTTGCTCTCCACATGCTGATAAGAATCACAATTGGCAGTCTTTCCGCACCCATATTTTACATTGCCAGCCTCCGGATACAGCACAGTACTAAACCATTAACACATGCTCCGTCTTCCCAGTTCAGGGGGTTCAGTGTGGAAGTAGCGCATAAGGGGGAGAATGAGATATGTAGCGTCTTGTTACCCACCACTCCACATCTCTGATACACAGTTTAAATGACAAATAGAACAGATGGGGGACTGTGGTACCTCTAATTTATTAATCTAGTCCCTTATATAACTGGGACACGACTAAACCCATGATACGATGCCTCTAAATCACAGTGGTATAATGAGTCCTAATTGCATGGCCTGTTTGTTTTGGGTTCATTCAAAACCTGGCAAGAGTTAGGTCATGTGGACAGTGTGGCACACAGCAAGTGCAGGTGTATGATCATAATCAAAACTCACAACATCACCATATGTTGAAGGAATGCTTTCCAACCAAGCCGTCAGCTAATTAGGATCTAATTATTGAGGCGAGTCCAAACAATCTCAGCAGATGGTGGAACGTATGGAATTCCCATTTCACCGTCCTTGTTTGTTATCTTCCTCCATTACTGTTTGCCCTACTTTCTAAATTCAGTTCCCTCCTTTCTCTGTATGCTAGCACAAGACATGCTCTTGTCTCCTCTTCTTGCAGTGGGTTCTTTCTCCCTCTCTTTCTTATACTCTCAGGATTTTTCTTCCCCCTGAAAATCATTTGTCAAGTTGATCTTACCACTAGCGCCAGAAGGTGATCCTTGCTCTCACTTTTTTTTTTTTTTTTTTTTTTTAATCATTTCTACCTGTATTTAACTGAGCAGACCTTTTGAGATTTGGTATTTCATGTTAAGCAGCATGCTATTACAGGATTAAAGTTGCCTTGGCCAAGAATGAAAATTGTTTGCGGTGAAAGTCCATCAAAGGCATCAGACTTTACAGGGTTTATAGCAAGGTTGGTAGGGGTGATGGGTTGTAGGCAGGGGTAAAAAATAGTTGTGCATGGAATCTCATTAATCAGAGGTTGGTGTTCGTGGCAGCTTTTGGCCAAGCACTGTAGTGCCTAATTAAGTCCGAGGTACACGCCCCAAGACACAGAGATTCCCCTGAGTCAGAGAAATGGAATTGAAAGGCAGAATGAAATAGAAAGAAAGAAAGAAACAAAGAAACAAAGAAAGAGAAAAAGGATGTGCAAGCATTGTGGAGATGCATCTTGTAGGCTCTGATAATTCAATCTGCCGACCATTGACTGCCCCCCTTCACTGCACTGTCTTCACTTCTAATTAGATCTCGCTTTGATAGCTCAATGCTGCCTCTAATTGCGTTTGAGCAACGTCACCAGGCTCCCCGCAGCTTCGTAGATCTAAGTCGCAATGCCATGCTGCATTACACCTCAGTTAATCTCATCAATTACACATCCATTAACCCTCAGCGACCTATTCATAGTCTGCGCACATGCAGTTGCGCTCAGTCTTACCCAGCAAGGTAATGAAATTCAGCTCCACATATTGTCATGCAGACTGAATTGTAACCAGAATTATACAAAGTAATGCCAAGTTTCTTATTGTTTACTCCGCCTGGTGTATAAATGATACTGTGTTACAGTTAAGGGCCTTCCCATTTGCATTACTTCCTGTTATGCAACACCTCCATGCCATTTTCAATCATCCTGCATAGGTGTTATACAAGCCATAAATGCACGTTAAGCAAGCATGCATCTCTTATGCACCTGAGCTTGTATGAGAGCTATATATATATACGCTCATCAGCCTTTACTTAAAATTAACAATGGGAAGAATGGATCAGGGGTTTTCTAATTCACTGCGTGGTCGTGTTGATTTTTTCCCCATGCCCTCAACAAATACAGGCTGCTGTGTATTTGGTTTGAGCAATAATGGGCTCCTTCACCTTGCTGCCAGGGCAGAGGGCAGTTCTCCCACTCAGGGAATCTGATGAAGTATAAATCGACGGGGTGCTGGTTGTCACGGTGACGAGGCTCGCTGACAGAGTGACAGAGCACGCTGACCTTCAACGCAAAACATGAGTGGAGAGTGAGATTGTCCCCCTGTCAGCCATTACAAGTAACCTAAAAACAGCCGTGTGCATACAGTCTAGGTTTACTGGGCCAAAGGCATAAGCTTCGCCCTGGCTACACGTCACTCTAATGTGGAGATGGAATAGGGAACTGTTTGAAAAGTGTGTTTATAAGACCCTGCCTGCTTGTTTGTTTACATCTTGCTAAGGTGGATGCGGCACTATGGTTAACTGACCCTGATTGACTCAGCCACATACAGGTGCCAGACAAAGATTAAATAGAGCATGATCTAGCTACTTTTCCCACTGAAATAAAAAGGAGGGAGGGTTGCTAGTAGTGAATGAGTGTCCTCTCTGTATGATTGCATGCCAGTATGGTACCCTGAGAAAGAATAATGGGGCATGTTTTATGGTTCCTGCCTGTTGCCCATTGCCTTTGTCTGGGCTCTATTAAAATTCTGGGAGTGCAGCAGGTGAGGCAAGAGTGGAGTCGAACCATGCAATTTGACTTCAGTCATGAGGTTAAAAGAAGGTACTGTTTTTTGTGTCGGTTCTGGCAACCCCAGCCGAACCCAAGGACACTCCAGAGGGGTGGACAGTGCTTGATGCTTGGAGGCCAGCCGCTAACACAGTTTCCCCACAGCAAGCTACTCTGCTACTGTGAAACCTCCCTCAGGCTCTCCATCTGGACCTGTGTTCTCTGGCACTTCCGCCTCTGCTCACACTCACACAAGCTGCGTGTAAAAATTACCTCCACAAGTCGCACTTGGCTGCCGACCTGCGTAGGCCGGCACAGAAAAAGGGAAGCATGTCCCTGCTGACGTCCTGCTGAATATCTGTAGCAAAAAGGTACCTGTCACCTCTAAAGCATATGGGCTCTAATGAGTAATGGTGACTGCATTACAACATTGGAAGGCTGTGTTTGGGATTTTCCAGGCCAGGGGATTCTATTTGTGTATTTGCCTGTAACAGAAAGAGGGATAGAAGTCCACTGTGCGTGAGGGGAAAGTGTTCTAATGTCTAACATAGCTTCTGTAGATCAAAGGCTTAGAGTGAGCTTCTCAGTCTAGACCACCAGCATTCCCTCTCACACATACTCATACTCTCATTGTGAAGTGGGATTGTACAACAGCGCTGGGTATAAGTAGCATTAGTCTGCTGCTCTGTAAAATCGCTTATCATCTCTGGCATGATTCAGCCGAGAAGGTTAAACTAATTACTCCAACTTTACATCAAAAGTTTCGAGTATTCAAATTGTTCCAAAGTGGAGCAGTGCACATTTCAAGAAAACGAATTCCTCCACATCTGTGGGAAAACAGGCATTATTAGCTAGCTATAGCAGTAAAAATCCTACCTGTTTTCTTTCTACTATTCCACCCACGGACCAACCCTCGCTCTGCACTGAGGGAGCAATTACTGCGAGCCTCAACCCTTTTTCAATGGGGCCGCTCGTCTCTTTTCAAATGCAGGTGCATTGTTATAGAAGAGCGATCGGCACGGGGGCGCACATGCCTTTCTGTACTGGCGGGTATATGCACTGTGGAGCCTCCATTGGCATTGGAACGCAGTTGTCTATTTTGTTATCTGCTGCTTTTAGGCTGTAAGTGCTGGAGTTTGGTTTTTGCATGTGGAGGTCCCTAATGGCGCTGTATTTATAAAGCTGGATGGCTAAGTAGATGGACCTGCATAGTGGCAAAGGAACATTTACCCAGAGGAGGAAATGAGGCTATTGTTGAAGGCAGGAGGGAATTGTGCTTTGGGGAGGTGGGGGGGATTGTCATTTATGAAGGTTGTTACCCAGTGGTAATGATTTGAGGAGTGGCAGGGGACATTAAATTGTTTGATTAGGCTGCTGATGGTCTGCCAGTATCAAATATGGAGGATGAGGAGGATCATCCT
The DNA here is from genome assembly GCA_030014195.1 of Neosilurus mollespiculum. Classification (NCBI taxonomy): domain Eukaryota; kingdom Metazoa; phylum Chordata; class Actinopteri; order Siluriformes; family Plotosidae; genus Neosilurus; species Neosilurus mollespiculum. Next base: position 10,374,461 of record JAQMYF010000003.1, on the reverse strand, counting down.
TTCCTAATTGTGCATGCGGTTGTGTTTCTAGGTGTGTTGTTGTTACCCTGTTTTCCTTTATTATCTGTATTAGTAGGAAGGAACTGTATTTTGCATATATACAGGTACATGTGCAGGGTGAGGAATAAGCGGTTCAGAAAATGACATGACATGACATGTGCAGGGTGTGTGTGTGTGTGTGTGTGTGTGTGTGTGGTCTAGCTATTCATCACAGTGTGGGGACATAAATCTGTTTACACAG
>JAQMYF010000003.1:10318923-10364997 GCA_030014195.1 Neosilurus mollespiculum | reverse complement strand
TCAGCCGACTCTGGGCGAGGGCGGGGTACACCCTGGACAGCTCGCCAGGCCATCGCAGGGCCATCAGTCACACTCACTATATATATATATATATATATATATATATATATATATATATATATTAGGGTGGTCTTTAAAAATTGAAAGTCAGAAGTCTAAGCTTCAACCCCTAAAATTCATTGGAATAGTTGAGTTTTTCTCAATCGGACAACATTTTCGCCTTCCCTCAATGACCATGAAGTTTCACCCTGAGGATACACAAGAGGCGCTTTTTGTCTGGGAATAAACAGCATATAAGGATTAAAATAACAATAAAAATAAAAGTTATAACATCGGAATTGATAGAAAACGAATTATTCTATAAAAAGGAAATGTGGCCAATGGTAAAGAAAATTATAAGTGACTGTAACAATACTAAACAACTGTTGTATGAATAATATCAGGTGTTGCCAAGTAGGGCTGCGTACTACCCGTGGGTGTACTAATATTTATGTGTACATGTTTGAAATGATTTTCTATGTTTCTAGTAATGTACTGTCTTTTACTTTGTATCAAAATGTAATGCATTGCATGACAAATAAAATTATTATGTTCCTTTCTGTTCTAAAAATAAATAAAAACTTTTAAAACAACATTCCTTGAAAACAAACATAAGCAGGTCCTTGGAAATAGGGTTTGGTGTTAGCATCAACATTTTAATTGTGTATTTTAACCATTTCAAAATAGCATCAAAATGTAGCAGAGTTTACCTTCTATATTTTGTTACTTCTATCTTGATGTCATACTTCTGACCCTCTAGAATGGTAATAATTGACAAGCATGGCTTTTACAGCAGCTGCTACAAATGTTTATAAAAATAAAATCATTAATTATAACAAATATTTCCTAGGTGTGGTGTTTCGGACATGTCCAACCGGGAAGAGACCTTGGGGTCAACCCAGAATACGCTGGAGAGACTATGTCTCTTGGCTGGTCTGGGTGTTTTGGTTTCCTCTCACAGTACAAAGACAGGCAAATTTGCCAATGTACTATTTTGGATTGCCCCTAGGTTTGAGTATGTGTGCGAGGAGTGAATGGTTTTTGTCTGTCTTGGCCCTACTTTGGACTGACAAGGTGTTCATGGTGTACCTCCCCTTTTGCCCAGACTCAGCTGGGATTAGCTCCAGCCGCCCTGCAACCCTGAACAGGATAGGTGCTATAAAGTAGGGGATAATGAATTAATTATTGGGAAACAGTAAATAGACTTTCATGCATCAATTTGTTTACTCTCATTAATCTCATCAAGATCTACTAGTTAATTATTCATTAATGTGTAAACTTTTCAAAATCATTAACTACTAAAGAATGACACAATAACCCTTTAGCCATTCGTTATGTGTTAGTAAAAAAAAACTTAACAAACATGAATATTATACTGTTGGCTTGTATTAAAATGGATCTTTTAAAATGTATTAAAATAGTAATATTTGAACAAATGTATCATTTCTTAGCCTACTTGGAATGCCCACTCACTCAGTCAATTACTCACTCACTCACTCACTAATTTACTCAATTACTCACTCACTCTCTCCTTTATTCACTCACTCACTCACTATCTCATTTACTCACTCATTCATTTACTCATTCAGTCACTCACTCACCCTCTCATTTACTCACTTATTCACTCACTCACTCACTCATTTATTCACTCACTCAGTTACTCTCACCCTCTCATTTACTCACTCATTCATTTACTCATTCAGTCACTCACTCACCCTCTCATTTACTCACTCATTCATTTACTCATTCAGTCACTCACTCACCCTCTCATTTACTCACTCATTCATTTACTCATTCAGTCACTCACTCACTATCTCATTTACTCACTCATTTATTTACTCATTCAGTCACTCACTCACCCTCTCATTTACTCACTTATTTACTCACTCACTCACTCATTTACTCACTCACTCAGTTACTCTCACTCTCTCATTTACTCAGTCATTCTCTCTCACTCAGTCACTCTCTCACCCTCTCATTTAATCACTCACTCAATTACTCATTAACTCTCATTTACTCACTCACTCACTTACTCACTCTCATTTACTTATTTACTCACTTACTCACTCTCTCATTTACTTATTTACTTACTCACTCACTTACTCACTCTCTCATTTACTTATTTACTCACTCACTTACTCTCTCATTTACTTATTTATTCACTCACTTACTCTCTCATTTACTTATTTACTCACTCACTCACTTACTCACTCTCTCATTTACTTATTTACTCACTCACTCTCTCATTTACTTATTTACTCACTCACTCTCTCATTTACTTATTTACTCACTCACTTACTCTCTCATTTACTTATTTACTCACTCACTTACTCTCTCATTTACTTATTTACTTACTCACTTACTCTCTCATTTACTTATTTACTCACTCACTCATTCACTCTCATTTACTTATTTACTCACTCACTCACACATTTGCTTATTTACTCACTCACTCACTTACTTATTTACTCACTCACTTACTCACTCTCTCATTTACTTATTTACTCACTCACTTACTCTCTCATTTACTTATTTACTCACTCACTTACTCTCTCATTTACTTATTTACTTACTCACTTACTCTCTCATTTACTTATTTACTCACTCACTCATTCACTCTCATTTACTTATTTACTCACTCACTCACACATTTGCTTATTTACTCACTCACTCACTTACTTATTTACTCACTCACTTACTCACTCACACATTTACCTATTTACTCACTTACTCACTCACTCACTTACTCACTCTCTTATTTACTTATTTACTCACTCACTCACTCATCTACTTACTCACCTGCTCACTTACTCACTTACTCACTCTCATTTACTTATTTACTCACTCACTCTCTCATTTACTTATTTACTCACTCACTCACACATTTGCTTATTTACTCACTCACTCACTCACTTATTTACTCACTTATTTACTCACTCTCTCATTTACTTATTTACTCACTCACCTACCCACTTTCTCATTTACATATTTACTCACTTACTCTCTCATTTACTTATTTACTCACTCACCCACTCTCTTATTTACTTATTTACTCACTCACTTACTTACCCACTTTCTCATTTACTTATTTACTAACTCACTCACTCACTTACTCACTCTCTCATTTACTTATTTACTCACTCACTCACTCACTCATTTACTTATTTACTCACTCACTCACTCACTCTCATTTACTCACTCACTCACTTACTCTCTCATTTACTTATTTACTTAGTCACTCACTCACCCACTCTCATTTATTTATTCACTTACTCACTTAGTCACTCTCTCATATACTTATTTACTCGCTCATTCACTTACTCACTCTCTCATTTACTTATTTACTCACTCACTCTCTCATTTACTTATTTACTCGCTCATTCACTTACTCACTCTCTCATTTACTTATTTACTCACTCACTCTCTCATTTACTTATTTACTCACTCACTCTCATTTACTCACTCACTCACTTACTCTCTCATTTACTTATTTACTCACTCACTTACTCACTCTCTCATTTACTTATTTACTTAGTCACTCACTCACCCACTCTCATTTATTAATTTACCTACTCACTTAGTCACTCTCATTTACTAATTTACTCACTCACTTACTTACTCACTCTCTCATTTACTTATTTACTTGCTCACTTACTCTCTCATTTACTTATTTACTCACTCACTTTCTCATTTACTTACTCACTTACTCACCTGCTCACTTACTCACTTACTCACTCTCATTTACTTATTTACTTGCTCACTTACTCTCTCATTTACTTATTTACTCACTCACTTTCTCATTTACTTACTCACTTACTCACCTGCTCACTTACTCACTTACTCACTCTCATTTACTTATTTACTCACTCACTTACTCACTCTCTCATTTACTAATTTACTCACTCACTCTTTCATTTACTTATTTACTCACTCACTCATTCACTCATTTACTTATTTACTCACTCACTCACTCACTTACTCTCTCATTTACTTATTTACTCACTCTCTCACTCACTCACTTTCTCATTTACTTATTTACTTACTCACTCACTTAGTCACTCTCATTTACTTATTTACTTACTCACTCACTTACTCACTCTCTCATTTACTTATTTACTCACTCACTCACTCTCTCATTTACTTATTTACTCACTCACTCACTTACTCACTCTCTCATTCACTTATTTACTCACTCACTCACTCACTCTCTCATTTACTTATTTACTCACTCACTCTCATTTACTCACTCACTCACTTTTTTTCTCATTTACTTATTTACTCACTCACTTACTCACTCTCTCTCTCATTTACTTATTTACTTAGTCACTCACTCACCCACTCTCATTTATTTATTTACTTACTCACTTAGTCACTCTCATTTACTTATTTACTCGCTCATTCACTTACTCACTCTCTCATTTACTTATTTACCCACTCACTCTCTCATTTACTTATTTACTCACTCTCTCACTCACTCACTCTCTCATTTACTTATTTACTCACTCACTCACTTACTCACTCTCTCATTCACTTATTTACTCACTCACTCACTCACTCTCTCATTTACTTATTTACTCACTCACTCTCATTTACTCACTCACTCACTTTTTTTCTCATTTACTTATTTACTCACTCACTTACTCACTCTCTCTCTCATTTACTTATTTACTTAGTCACTCACTCACCCACTCTCATTTATTTATTTACTTACTCACTTAGTCACTCTCATTTACTTATTTACTCGCTCATTCACTTACTCACTCTCTCATTTACTTATTTACTCACTCACCCACTCTCTCATTTACTTATGTACTCACTCACTCACTTACTCACTCTCTCATTTACTTATTTACTCACTCACTCACTCTCTCTCTCATTTACTTATTTACTCACTCACTCACTCTCTCTCTCATTTACTTATTTACTCACTTACTTACTCACTCCCTTATTTACTCACTCACTCACTCACTCACTCACTCTCTCTCTCATTTACTTATTCACTGACTCGCTCATTCTGTTTGCGATTTGGCCAATATAATAGATAAGGGCTGTTGATGTAGTTTGGACATTCATTCATTCATTTTCTGAACCGCTTAAGCCTAATTAGGGACGCAGGCGCAGGTGTCCATCTCAGCCGACTCTGGGTGAGGGTGGGGTACACCCTAGACAGCTCACCAGGGGTTATATTTATAGGACATATTCATAATGATTTTTTCAGTTCAACACAGCTTAATTGTCATGAGCTTTATGACTACATTACTGCCAAAGCCACGTACCTACACATCTTAAAGGGAGGAAATTATGTAATTATGTTGAATAGAATTTAAATTCAGTATTAACAACTCACAACACAGTTCACAAACAAAAATTAAGTTCGTATTCTGATAACAGTTAGCTCATTGGTTATAGTAAGCTGCTGCAAATTTTGCTGACAGAGAGGCCTAATCCTTGTTCTTATAGTTAATAAAATCCTTGTTGTTAATATTATATTGCATATAATATCTCCTGAAATGATCTGGCAAGCTGTTCAGGGTGTACCCCGATTTTACCTGGTGTCGGATGGGAAGTGCTCGAGCCTAGGATAAAGCGGTTTGGTTCAGCAGATGAATGATATTATATCAGTCGCATAAACAAATGCTAAAACATGGACACCGATTTTGCTATTTTTGGATAAGCACTCATTCTAATTACTCATAAATCTATCCATTATCTAAACCGCCTATCCAATTCAGTGAAGCCAGTTAATCTGCATATCTTTGGGTTGTGGGATGGGGATCATACAATCTTCACACAGAAAGGGCTTGAGGTGTGAACCCAGAACCTTGTTTCTTCGAGGTGACAGTACTGAACAAATCTTTACAAAACAAATATGTGCACACTTCATTTTATTTACAACATACATTTAGTGTACTGTATCCACCATCATGCAAGCATGATTTCATCTGCAGCTGTAAATATGCTATTATATACTAATCTTTAATCTTCTATTATAATTGTGAAATAACATCAGCCATGCAACATTGTCATCCATTAAATCAGCTTGCTTTAATGCAGCACTGGCCCTTCTATTTCATTTAAACAACTTTTGCTGCATCATATCTGATGTCTCCCCTTGTACAACTCATGCGACATGCTGTAATATATGTACACGTCTCCTGCTGATATTTAGTACAGCCGAAAGATAATGAGTATAATATTGCTTTTATACCATGGTTTTAATAAATAAATATTAAGTAATTGACATTTAGTAACTGACATTTTATAATTGACAGAGACTGGCACTTCAGACACGATATACACAATTATTTATTTAATTTTTTGAAAATCATTTCCAAAATGATAAATAAATAAATAAAATGCCAGAATCACTCTCAACAAGCTTCTTTACCAACTTTGTACATCTAAACAGTGCAGTATCTGCTCACTCTTCTTCATAGAACTGTTCAATCTCAGTCAGACCTGCAATTTCATATTTTTTGTTCAAGTCTGGACTCTGATTAGGCCATGTAAGGACTTTCATGTTTTTCTCCTTCAGTCACTGTGTGGTTACCTTCAGGTCGCTGAAATGTAGCCATGAAAAGCTTCTTCCCATTGAAAACTTTCTTGCAGAAGGCAGCAGGATTTCCTCAAGGATTTGGTGGTATTTTGCCCCAAGTGCACCATCTTTCATTTTCCATCTTGTCAAGTGCACCAGTCCGTGGTGCAGAGAAACACTACCACAACAGGATGCTACTTTTTAAGGAGAGGTTTTTCCTTATTTTTTATTTTTTTACAACCCTATCATAGAAGCCACATTTGTGCATTTGTGATGTCACATGCACACGATAAACACTTTTTTGCCAAAAGTTGACTTAAGCCTCTTGGTAGACTATCTCACCAGTTTCCTCGTTGCACTTCCATCCAGTTTGGAGGGATGAGCCGATCTGGAAAAGGCCCCAGTAGTACCCAACAATTCACACTGCCTGATTATGAATATACTGTGCTCATTGAGATTGAATTTTTTGCATCTATCTCCTGAGTTGTACCTGTCCACATCCATAAGATCTTTTGATGGTTCCATACCACCCATAGTTGACTGTTTGGATTTAGTTACACTTCCATGCACTGGACTGCTTGAAGAATAGCTGTTTTTCTAAACTAATCATAAGGATGACAATTGATTAGAAGTGGGAAGACAGTTAGCTTGGTGTGTATTTTAGGAGATTACTTACACCTGATTGAGTTTACTACTATTTTTAGGAGAGGGTTTTTTCCCCTAAACTGCTGATGCTCATTCAGTTGACTGTTATAATTTGCAATAAGTTAATTTAGATGAATTTTGTTTTTTGTGGGTGACTATTTTCTACAACCACTATAAAACAGTTATTTGCCTCAAGATTAGTGAATGTTGCTGTATGAGTGAATGAGTGAGTGTATGAGAAAGTATATGGCTTATAGGTTCCATAAAAAAACAGTACATTTAACAGTAGTTTTTTGACAATACTATTATTATTAGCTTTAATGGTAACCCATAGTCTTTTATGGCAAAATATGATTTTGACTCAAGAAGCTACTGCACAAAATATGGACTGTAGTTCAAGGTCAGAATCATGGAACTGAAAACTTGCATGCAAATGTTGAAGTAATGCTCAAACCTAAAGATATGCCTGAGGTTTTACTCATTAACTCATCACAATGTGCAAGTAACCATAACCATCTGAATACCTATTTCTGCATACAACTGATTGTTTCTATTTATAAATGAGGTATCATTTAGGTGTGCACATTCTCCAGTTTCAAGAAAAGAATGGGGTCTATTGGGGGAAGAAGCTATTAGTTTATATTCATGTTGCATTTGGTTTTGCTAGATGTGCAATCTATCTTTGCAAACCTACTGCTTAGATAGTGAGTTCTTCAAAATCTCTTACATTTTTTGTGTCTCACCCCATCATCCACTCTCTATTTCTCCTCTCTTTCAGATATGGAAGACTTTGTGGAGAGAGAGCGATCTCAGGTGGTGTCAGAGGGTGAAGCTGCGCTCATCTTCCCCCCAAGAATTCCCAGCATTCCCCGGCCTCAGATCACATGGTTCCGTGATGGGCGCAAAATCCCCCCTAGCAGCCGCATGTAAGCAAGCATAAGTCTTAAGTCCCATCATTACAGATAAATTTTAATATGCTACACATTATTACCTTATGCAAAGAGAGCCTGTCCCATTATTGTTTAACCTCCTGTTGCATGCTGTTGGTCCTGCGGCAGGCTGTGGTGAGCTGATATCACATCCCCTCATTGCAATATTGATAAAGTCAGCTATAATAAGGACCCCTGTTGACTGTGGAGCAGGTGAGATTGAAGGCTGGAGAGAGCAGGCAGCAGGGGAGCCAATTAGACAAAGTGGACAAAAGGCCTTTATTGATGACCTTGGCTGATTGACACAGCTTTCTCCCACTTGCACGCACCATGTGTTTGTGGGTGGGTGTGTACCGGCCCACATGTGTAGTAAATTTTTAGGATGACTTCACAATCAGCTGCGATTAATTTACCTGGGCAGTTAGCAAGCATACGGGTGAGAACAGCACCATGATATTGTTCAGCTGATATACACTAAGCTGTCTAATATACGTGAGGAACACTGGCTGGAGCAGGGCAGGACTTTTTTTTAACAAGGAATCACTGGATATCCCCCTCGGAAGAACCAAAAGTCTCAAATGCAACAAATGTAACCCACTCCAGCATAATGTGGATTAAATAGGAAATTTGACATACTGGGATATTCATATATTTGGAAAGAGAATTTAATATGCTTCAAAATGAGGCATACAACATGATTATAACATGAAAATTGATTGAGTTACATCACTTTGTATGCTGCTAATCAGGAAATGCTGCTTTTGAGAAAATAGCAATTACAGTTACAGAACCATTTTCTGAATGTCCGCATTTAAAACTCCCTAACAACCATGAACTAAATGAATTCGGCTCTCGACCAATCAGCGCGATCTTCCTAGCATAAATGAGTTCTGTTTACAACAAGTCATGTCTGTTTTGAGGCTTCTCATTGGTTTGCTGTTATATGATTCGGGGAATCCTTCTGGGATTCTGTAAGTAGGGAGAATATTCTGGTAGTGAATATGGATAATAAGGAAATACCCTGAACAATCATGTAAGCGGATTGAAAATCAGCAAAATAAGTGATATTTCCATTGTTTAACAACAACTTAGACATGTAACCCTTTCTTAAACTAGCATTTTAGCATGGATAGATTGTGTTTATAGATATTTGAACTTGGCAATGTCATGTGGAAGATTATGCTTTGAAGGATGTATTTTTGGCAATATTGCATTTTCGTCCAGGTACGCCATTTTCAACTTAATTTGGCTCTTACCCAAAACACTACCTTGCAACTTAATACATATTATGCTGGAGCGGGTCACAAATATGCTTATAAAACCTGAACCATACTGAGATGTCTCTGAGTCCTGGACCCTGATTCCTGGATCAGGGTTTTGGGTTTTGCAGAGAGGGGTACTTCAAAATCCCAGCTGAGATCCTGAGTCCAGAGGCTTTTGCTACAAAATTTGCAAGTCTCCCACACAGCCGAGTGCGATTTTCCAGTGTACAAGATGTCTCACCTGCTATCAGCATGTCAGCATGATGCTGTCACCAGTCTCTGATGCTGAGAGGCTCTAACAGTGAACAGTTTGTTCACTGCTCATCGGCCTTGGCTCCACTGGGTATTGATATTCCACTGTCATGCTCTACGTGAACCCTTACTCTAACTTCACATGATTTGGCCTTAGTATGGCTGTAATGGGTTGCCACTGACAGCTTGGTGGCATTTAATCTCACCCCAAACAGTGTGTCGCCTCTCATTTAAGTGTGCACACTCCAAAAGCACTTCTTCACCATGGGCACTCCATACAAGCATCATTATTGTTACAGCCTGCAAGTCTTGACTGTTTGTATGTCTCTGTGTCAATATACAGTCCTTTGGAACATATTGAAACAGCAAGGCCAGTTATTTTGTTTTTGATATACACTACATTTAGGGTTGAGATAAAAAATAAACAAATAAATAAATAAAATAAGTATATGAGATGATAAATTAAAATGTCATATTTCATTTAAGATTTACATGTAAATATCATGGCGCAGTGTTAGCACGTCCGTCTCACGATAAGAAAGCCTTGGTTCGAGTCACAGCCTCAGGTGTTTTTGTGTGGAGTTTGCATGTTCTCCCTGTGCTTGCATGGGTTTCCTCCGGGTACTCCAGTTTTCCCCCACAGTCGAAAAACATACACAGTAGGCTTACTGGATGTTCCAAATCGCCCTTATGTGTGAGTGTGCGTGTGAATAGTTGTGCGAAGTTGGCCCTGCAATGGTCTGGCAAGCTGTTCAGGGTGTACCCCAGAGATGGCTGAGATGGGAGCCAACCTCCCTGCAACCCTAATTAGTATAAAGTGGCTTAGAAAACAAACGAATGAATGAATGAATGAATGAATGAATAGATGTAAATATGTTTGACAGCCCCCAGTGCAGCTAACTGGGTTATCAAAGGCCAGCCATGTCTCTCACTGTCTGTGGTGAGAGGCATGTAAAAGAACCATTTCTGATTTTCGTCAAGAGTTGTTTCTGCCCTGCAATGGCCTGGCGAGCTGTCTAGGGTGTACTCTGCTTTCACCCACAGTCAGCTAAGATGGGCACCAGCCTCCCCGCAACCTTAATTAGGATTAAGTGGTTTCGAAAATGAATGGATGATGAATGTTTGACAGCTAAACACCATGGCACCTTTGTTCGACCCCACCAATTTTTCAAATAATCAAAAATATTGGAACATGACTGACAAGGTGATTCTTGTTCCCCAGGTGTGCTCTGTTAGAGTGTCTGTTTTACTGAGTAATAGCTCTGAATGTCTACTCTTTGGCTATGTCCTGAGGTTTCCCTGTGAAAACTGCATTTTTTGTTAAAGAGGATGAATCGAGATGAAGAACAGAGAGCTGTCTAAGGGAGAAAATCAAAGCCATTTTCTTGCTGAGAAAAGAGATCAAATTAATCAGAGCCATTACACAGGCATTGGACATAGCAAATCCAGCAGTTCTGAAAATCCTAAAAAACAAAGAAACTAATGGTGTCCTAGCCACACAGTTTCCTAATCACACAATGACCAGGTCTGTCAAGGAAAACAACAGCAGTCGATTACAAAAACATCATGAGAGCTGTAAAGAAAAATCCAGCCTCGACAGAACAGGGTGAAGGTATCACAATTCATCATCCAAAGAAGACTTTGAGAGCACAAAAGTATAAGCCATACAGCAAGATGCAAACCACCCAGCATCAGTAAGACTCAGGAGACCAGATTCACTCACTCATTCATTTAATCATAAGAGGGTCTGAGAGAGGCTGGTGTCTGTCTCAGCCGATATTGGGTGAAGGCGTGATACACCCTAAACAGCTCATCAGACCATTGCAGAGCCAATGCACACACAGCTATTCACACTTACAATCACACCTAGTGACAATTTGGAACAGCTAATTAGCCCAATATGCATGTTTTTGGACTGGGGGAGGAAACCAGTGTACCCAAAGGAAACCAACTCAAGCACAGGGAGAACATGCAAACTCCACACATCCCAGGACTCGAAAGCCAGGACCCTTTTTCTATGAGGCAGATGTGCTAACCAGTACACCACCGTGCCGCCCCAGAGACCAGATTGAAATTCACAAAAATAAATCTAGAGTTGAGCCAGCGATGTTCTGAATCCTAGATGACCCTCAACCAACGTGATGGAAAAGCTAAAGTGTGGTGAAAAAAAGCATCTGCTCATGATCCAAAACATACAAGCTCATCAGTCATGCATGGTGGAGGTAGTGTCATGGCTTGGGCTTGCATGGCTGCTTCTGGAATGGGCTCACTCATGTTTATTGAGGTCGCTCCATGGAAAGTGCAGCCAAATGTCAAAAATTTCCATCCATGTTGCACTTGCAGTGTTTTTCTGCAGGGTACTGTGAAGTCACTCAATTAATATATATCATGATCACTGTACATTATCATAAAAACAAAAAAGAAAACAAAGATATAGTTTTACCTTAACATCCAAGTGATGTCCTCAGAATGTTGTTCTTATGTTTTGAATTCTACATTTTGATTAGACCAAAAATAGAATAAATATTTATTTTGAAATAATTAATGCATTTATTCATTTTCTAAGCCGCTTATACCTAATTAGGGTTGCAGGAAGGCTGGAGCCATCTCAGCCGACTCTGAGCGAAGGCAGGGTAAACCCTGAACAGCTCGCCTGGCCATCACAAAGACAACACACATACAACCATTCACAATCACTCTCACACCTAGGGGCAATTTGGGAACCCCCAATCCCATGTTTTTGAACTGTGGGAGGAAACCAGAGTACCTGGAGGAAACCCACGCAAGCATGAGTAGAAAACGCAAACTCCACACAGAAATGCCCCGAGCCTGGAAATCGAACCCGGGACCGTCTTGCTGTGAGGCAAACTTTCTAACCACTGTGCCACTGTGCCACTGTGCCGCCCCTTTTGACTTCACAAATATTATTATTTTATTTTATTACCTTTTGCGTGAGCTATTTTCATTCCTCAGGAAATTGCCTGTGGTCCAAGAGTGGTGTAGTCCAAGTAAATTAATACCTTTCTCGTGAGCTATATATTGTTCATGTTATTATTACTAGACATTTGAGAGCTTACGGAAATTGTACTAAAGTAATATTACGATAGTCATTACATTTACATAGACATGAACTTTCCAGTAGGTCTAACGGCGGGATCTAAGTAAATAATTACAAGTTCAACTTGCATGTGTCCGAGTACCCATAACACGCGAAAGGTCAGTGAAGGCATATGTCTGCTCCACCAGTCATTAAGAAATATTAATCAAATATTTTTATTTATGTGTCCTTGTTGAGGCGGCACGGTGGTGTAGTGGTTAGCACGTCCGCCTCACAGCAAGTTCCCGGGTTCAATTCCTGGGTTTTGGCTTCTGTGTGAAGTTTGCATGTTCTCCCTGTGCTTGCATGGGTTCCTCCCACAGTCCAAAAACATGTACAGTAGGTTGATTGGCTGTTCCAAATTATCGCTAGGTGTGAGTGTGAGTGTGAATGGTTGTGTGAGTGTTGGCACTGCCATGGTCTGGCAGGCTGTACAGGGTGTATCCGCCTTCGCACAGAGTCGGCTGAGATGGGCACTAGCCTCCCAGCGACCCAAATTTGGATGAAGCAGTTTACAAAATTAATGAATGAACACAGATTAACATTATTTAGCATTCATGTTACTTCCTAAAGAGGAGATTTAAGGGAGGATCCACCACCACCACCACCAAACCAAACAACAATCAACAACAAAAAGATACTGCTGTACAAGTCTGGATAAGCATGACAGAAGATGAATGCAATAGTTTAATGATGTAAGGGGTGATGTAAGCTTTATTTACTTCAAGACTGTCCATTCCAATGCTTTTGTTCACCTATTCAATGGGTGGTCTGCCTCTAAAGTCCATTTTTTGTTTGTTTAACACATCTAGATGTAAATATAAGGAATTTTTATGAGGATTGATATCTCGTCTCTTATCCAGCTTTTGATCTCCAACTCAAATCGCTTCAGTGTATAACAAAACAAAAGAATTTACCTTGCTGTTCCAATACCTGGAGTAGTGGTTCAGGGGATAAGGCTCTGGATTACTGAGCCAAAGGTGGGTGGTCCAAGCCCCAGTACCGCCATCCTGCCATTGTTGGGCCCTTGAGCAAGGCCCTTAACCCTCAGTTGTGTAAAAATTGCAAATGTAAGTTGCTCAGGATAACAGTGTCTGCCAAATGCCATAAATAAATACAGTACTTTTAGAGTGGGGCTGAATCTTGCCCATGTGCCTGATGCTCTTTTCAATGTCATTTCTCTCTCCAGAGCTCTCACTTTGGACAACACCCTGGTTATCCTGTCCACAGTGGCACCAGATGCAGGTCGCTACTATGCCCAGGCTGTCAATGACAAGAATGGCGAGAATAAGACTAGCCAGCCGGTTATTCTCAATGTTGAGAGTGAGTATGCCAAAAGGAACCAAAGTCATTTAAATATAACCCTCTTTCTATATTTGGTTGATTCTCTATTCACATTTCACATTATACTGACATGCAGAATACAGAATTCAGCCAGGGTGGTGATTTTCCAAGGATGTGCTTGGGGTTCCAACAGGTGATTCCAACACAAATAAGACATGCAGCTCTTGTGCCCCCTAGTGGCTGCCCACTGATCCTCAAGGGCTTAGACAAACTGAGGTTTACTCCCACTCAATACTTTGATTCATTGGCCAGTCCAGTGTGACATGTGGTGTGGCCAAGTGTGGCTGTGAGTGATCTGTTCGCTCTCACTCCACCTCAGTGACAAAGTGATTAAGCAGCCTTGTAAAATCAGCCTCTCTATTTAATAGTCCCCCAACCCACAATGACAAATTTATGAAAGACTTGATGCAGAGAAAAAGGGGGAAAAGGAGACCCATCAGCTCCATAGCTCCTTACAAAAAAGGGGCTAAGGATGTGTGACAGTGGAACAGACAGGGAGAGATTGAAAGTAAGGCAGAGAAATTGGTCATTGAGGGCAGAGAATCAATACCTGGGTTGGTGCCTTTGCTACAGCCACTGAGTGACTGTGGTGCATTTAATCAGTATGTCTGCACTTCTCAATCAGGCTGCATTCAAAGGCACAGTACAAATAATGATGGTATTACTGGGTACTGTGGACGCTAAGAGTTTGCTTTCTCTGTGGATTGAGTATGATGCTAGTTCCATGCACAGTAGTTTAATGGCGATGCTTGTGGATGAAAGCAAAAGACATTTTAGCTAAACGAAATGGAGGTTACCAGACTAAGTTAAACCCTGCTTTTGAAAATCATGTATTTTCTCTTTGTCTTATTTTCTCTTTCCCTGCCCCTAGATGTCGGCGGGCCTGCAGATCCAATCGCTCCCACAATCATCATTCCACCCAAGAACACCAGCGTGATGGTTGGCACATTTGAAGTCACTCTGGAGTGTGTCGCCAACGCCAGGTGTTTGTTTGCATCTGTGAAAATTTTGCTACCATCAACACCTCATACCCTGCCTGGAAAAAAAAAAGTTACACACGAATATGTTGTTCCACCTTTAGCCCTGCTTACAGCACATAAACGTCATGCCATTGTTTCAGAAAACTTAAGCAACATAACGTTTATTTCAATCCAGTGTTGGGTTCATTTTTTATCGACGTTTTGAACTGATGAGGGAAAAACTGAACCACTCCATAAAGTCTTCTCCAGCACATCCTGAAAACTTTCAATAGGGTTGAGGTCAGGACTCTACAGGTGCCAATACTTACGTGAAAATGATTCCTCGTGCTCCCTGAACCCCTCTTTCATCGTTTGAAACTCCATTTTATATCCGTGCCATCAGAGAAGAAAAAGTCCGTTGATATGATAACCTTCTCATTCAGTACATTCAGGTCATCAGCCGACTTCATTTTATTTCCACATTAATGTTGCTGAGCCTCGACCTGATCAACTGGAGAAGGACAATACCATGGAGATTGCATGCTGTGATCAAGGCTAAATGATCTCACAATGGTCTTAAAATTGTTAACACCTTTCGGCATGTCCTGCTGGTTAAATCAGTCTCTTTCTTCTTCTTGATTCAGACCCCTGATAAAGCTCAATATTGCATGGCGTAAGAATGGTGTGGTGGTCAATCGAGGATTGAGGGATTTTGGACGTCGGCTGACCATCAGCGGACCTCTGGTCAGCGACAGTGGCTACTACGAGTGTGAGGCGTCTCTGCGCAGCAGCAGCGTGCCAGCCGTCACTGCTGGAGCTTATCTACATGTGATTGGTAGATCCATCCTCTTCACAGTCACACATTTAATTTACTACAAATTCAGATCCAAATAATTTACATACACAGAGGAACCCTTCATTCAGCTAATTATCTTATTACAAAGTCTACTGGGTACATCGACAAGCATTGAGCTGACACATACTATCCTGTCCATTCAGCCATCACTTCTACTCTGCCATTATCACTTTTAATACAACAGCCAAGTAATGACATGCACCCCAAAACCATCCTTACATACAAATTGTAAGCATTGTATGGCTTATGTGTTTATGCCTTCAATACTTATTAGGAAAGCCTGCAAGATTTCCTAGGGGGTGATCACGCTAGAGGTGCGATAGAAAAGCGACTGACGTGAATGGCAATTCAAGGCTGTCACTTTTCATTCTCAAATTTCCGCGAATTTCGCAAACTGAGGCTCTGACACGGAATAGTCTCAAACTCTTCTCAAACAGGCCAGACATATCGTGAGAAGGTCACAAGGCTGTCGTTTTGCTCCCAAATCATTCATTTTTTGTTCCCTAGGAAAAGTGACAAGTTGGAGACTTTCACATGGGAAGTTTGCGCCAACAAGTGCTTATATTCTGTATATTTTGTCATCATACGTATTGTATTTGCACTAATAACACGTGAATAAAAAGCAAATGGTTTGAGAACAAAAAAACGGGATTGATTTACGACAGGAGACTTGTTATTTTTTTCCAAGCATCTGCAAACCGATCAGAAATTACTTGCAAATTAATCGCAAAAATTGTTGCACGACTTTTCCTCAATATCTGTAGTTAAGCTGCAAAATATTCGCTTGCATGAGGAGTCACAAAACATCTTGATTGCAAAATTCGCATCAGTCGCTTCTCTATCGCACATTTAGTGTGATCACCACCTAAAGGTTCTTTTATAAACAAAAGCCGGTGGTAGGGTGCTGGATTATTGATCCCAAGGTCGGGGGTTCAAGCCCCACTATCAGCGGGATGTCACTGCTGTCCCCCCAGTGCAGCTAACTGGATTATCAAAGGCCGGCCATGTCTGTCACTGTCTGTGGTGAGAGGCATGTAAAAGAACCATTGCTGATTTTCATCAAGAGTGTTTCTGCCCTGGCGAGCTGTCCAGGGTGTACTCTGCCCTCGCCCAGAGTTGGCTGAGAGCCAGCCTCCCCGCAACTCTAATTAGGATTAAGCGTTTCAGAAAATGAATGAATTCGTTTTGTCCTGCTGAGAAATTTTCTCTAAATATTTGCAACCACAGACAAATCCATACATTCATTTATCTTCAGTTACCTCTTAGTGACAGTGGATTTGATGTGAGTGTGTGTATGTTCGATCTTAAGTTTGGGTCCAAAATCTAAAGATTACAAACATGCTGAAATTCTGTTGCACTACGATCACTTACCAGGTAATTTATGTAGCCAGTAGTGCATAAAGTGATCTTTAGTCAAAGTGTTGTCACATTTAATGATGTTTCCTTCATTTCAAGCCGATCAATGGCACCATACAGGGCAAACAGGAAATACAATAAGAGCCAACCAGATTTACTAACCGTAGCATTACAACTACACAATAACGAAGAAACACACACACACACACACACACACACACACACACACACACTCTGTTCTTTATTCAGTGTGAGGTATGTGTTTGTTTGCATGGCATTTTTCATATCACAATGACTCGCTCTCCCCTCTGTAGTAAATAACAGTTATGACATCTCTCTTTCTCTGTGTGTGTGTGTGTGTGTGTGTGTGTGTGTGTGTCTCTCTCTCTTTCTCTCTCTCTCTCTCTCTCTCATGCACACAAACACACACACACACATGCACACACTTTCACTCTTTCCCTTCACTCTCTTTCTCTCTCTCTCCCACACACACACACACACACACACACACACACACACACACACTATCTCCAGTTTTGTTCCATTCTCTCTGCCCATCGCATTAGAAATGCTTTGTTTGTTATTATAGTAATTAATATTTTATTATTTTTAGTGTTACTGATATTACTTCTTACAGCTCGTTCATAAAGACTTGTACAACAGACGCTCCACATTAACCACTCACTCATTTGCCGAACTGCTTTATTTTACTAGGGTCACGGGGAGGCTGGTGCCTATCTCAGCCAGCGCTCCAGTCTATTAATTATCGTATTTATGAACACGTGTTGTTTAACAAAGTAAAATGTTTAATTGTTGATGTGGGGATGGTTGTTAAAGAGACAGTTATTTATTTTAACCTTTATGTAGGGAGTCTCGGCTGTAAACGCCTTGTAAGAGTGAAAAACTTCCAAGCTCAGGCAAGTCTTCAGGACAGAGTGGTTTAAGCACTCTAGTTTGTTGCTGAATGGATGAGCTGTGATTTTTATGAGAGAGAGAGCGAGAAGGGGGGGAGAGAGAGAGAGAGAGAGAGAGAGAGAGAGTCTTTCTCTCAAATGTATCTCAACTACCAGCCAGCAACATTAAATCTAACTATGATCATATATGATAAAATGTGCTCAGTGTTGCTCCACTTATGCAACCAGATCATTTTCAGTCCTATTCAGAAGTAGTGTTGATTCATGTTTAAACTAGTTAAAGATTGAACTTAACTCTGTTAGTGTAACTGGGTTCTGGAGCCAAGGCAGAAATAAACCCTAGATGAAACACCAGTCAATTGGTCACTATGCACATTCATACACTCAGTAACACTGAGGGGCAGTTTAGCATAGCAGGAAAAGAAAAGAAAAGAAACTTTGTACAGGTGATAAACCGAGCTCAGGATCAAACCGAGGAGCCTGTAAACCAGCTGTGAGCTGGCAAAGCTACTCAGTCACCCCCTACAGATAAATGCCACAGCTAAATGTATCTGTTAGTCAGGATAAAGCACATTTCATCTCCAATATATTAACATAAATCTCTGTATTCTCATTGCACTAACAAAGACATGATCAGCACTTAAACATAAACAATTACAGAGCAGAATGCTGCCGCTATTGCATTCATCAGAACTGGCCAGTATCCTAGATGAAACTAGTGAGAGATGGGGTGGTGGCCAAGCTATGACTGTCACATTTATCATTGTGCTTGTGGAGGATACTCCCAAAGATTATCAGCTGGGCATGACCTGTGATCGGGTCCAGTGGTGTAGTGGTTAGGGTGCTGGGCTCATGATCGAGAGGTCGAATCCCCATTAAACCCACACCCTGCTGAGATCCTTCAGCAAGGTCTTAATCACAAGTGTGCCTGTGTCCACCCAGCAGTATAAATGGGTACCACTGAACTCCTAGTTGCTTCATGCTACAGAAACCGGGTGTAAAATCCCAACAGACTTTACCATGACCTGTGATCACTTTTCTAGTCTAATAGAGTTTGGTGTCACTGTTTGGCAGTCTAGATTGAAATATATGGATGTTCTGGTTCGAATTAAGCTTTGTTGTATGTATCATTAAGTGTGTTATAACTGGGGTGGATCTGCTTGCTCTGTATAGAACACCCTCAGTTTGTGAAGGAGCCAGAGAGACACATAACTGCTGAGATGGAGAAGGTGGTGGACATCCCCTGCCAAGCTCGTGGTGAGTGTGTGCATGTGTGTGTGTGTGTGTGTGTGTGTGTGTGTGTGTGAGATAACAGCTAGTCATCTTTTTCATACTTGAAGCAAAAACTGTTTCAGGACATCACTACTTTTACACACTTTTATTTGTGTAGCGAAGAATGAGTCAAACCACACATTTGTAGCTGTACATAGCCTACAGACAAAATGTTCATCTTCAGTGTTTTTACGGCTGCATCGTTGACGGAAATGGATGACCTGTCAGCTCAGTTGAAAATAGCTGCTTCTGAAACACAGAGCATGCAGCATGGGACCCAAATTCCTTATATTTCCTCTTCAAGTGCTCTTTCACACAGCACTGCTCATGATAGAATTCACTACGCTGTTGTGCAAAGATTTGTGTTTTCATTTTGTTTAGCTTCAGCAGTAACTGGCAGGCAGTCAGTGAGTGAACAGGAGTGTCATGACTCTTCACTTCATGTAAAGTGAAATGTAGTGGCATAAAAAAATAGAATAGAATAATGAGATAAATGTTGAGATGAAAAAGAAAATAAATAAAAAGAATAGAATACAAATAAATAAAAAGGAGTTTGAAAATAAAAGAAGAAATAAAATTTCAGAAGATGGAAATGAATTCCCCTCTTTACTGATTTTGCTATTTCTTGTTTTTTTTTCTCTTTTGTTTTTGTTTTCTATTTATTTACTTATTTTATTTGTGTCTTTAAGTAAATGGTCAGATAGTGTAGCTGCCTCATGCACCATACTTAAGAGAAATTAGTAAAGCATTGATCTTTTTTCCCCAAAGAACATTGTGGCCCCTCAGAATTTGGAATGTCAAGGTCAGAGTTCAAGGTCAGATCATGGCCAGATATCATTGGCTATAGAGCACTTATAACTATATACCATGGAACCCTAATAGGAAACCATACAGTATATGGACTCTCAAATGAAACACTTATCTTTGACCCTGAGTGACCTTCATAGGTCAAAGCAGGTTTTTCCCTCAGCACAGATTTGTGCAGTTGAATTGGCTTCATGTAGCACAAAACATTTTCAGTCTAACAGAATACATTTTGCCAGCATTCTATTATATTTTATATCGTCTGCCTCACTGGGATCACCCCCCCCTCCCCATCCCCAGTCTGTGCAGTCTCTTTTGTGTATATGAGTAATAGCTCTGTCTAACCCTTTCTTCCTTCTCTACTCAGGTGTTCCTCAGCCAGACATTGTTTGGTATAAGGACGCTGCGCCCATCAACACTGTGAAGACGCCACGATACAAGGTCTTAGTGGGGGGCAGTCTGCAAATTAACGGCCTCCTTCCTGATGACACCGGGATGTTTCAGTGCTTCGCCCGCAATCTGGCTGGAGAAATCCAGACCAACACGTACCTTGCTGTCACCAGTGCGTTTGGAAACCATATGCTTTTCGTACATGTGCTCACACCATAACATGGTTCTTTCTTTTTTCCTCTCTCCTCTTGTTTGGGTTTTACCTTTCCCATGACATTTATCATTAGAGAGAGAGAGAGAGAGATATGACAGCAAGGGACTGTATATAAATTTATCTATAATCTATATATGTGTGTGTGTGTGTGTGTGTGTGTGTGTGTGAGAGAGAGAGAGAGAGAGAGAGAGATATGACAGCAAGGGACTGTATATAAATTTATCTGTAATCTATATGTGTGTGTGTGTGTGTGTGTGTGTGTGTGTGTGAGAGAGAGAGAAAGAGAGAGAGAGAGAGAGAGAGAGAGAAAGAAAGGGTCTAGTGAGAGGTCTATTCCCAAAGCATTTATTTTGGCTTTTGATCACCATTTTGATAAGACTTTTTGTCAATGCATGAAAAAATAGATTTCTATGCCTCATACAGATATCATACACCCCATGGGTCACATTCTCCCATCTGCATTGTGTTAGAGCATAGGTGTTTGTGTGTGAGTTATCTGTCTTTATCTTCTCTGTCCATTTCAGGCATCGCTCCCAACATCACAGCAGGGCCAACGGACAGCTCGGTGATCGACGGCACATCCGTCATCCTGCACTGTGAGACATCTGGAGCTCCGCGGCCTGCCATCACATGGCGGAAAGGTCAGGCGCTAATCAGTCATCTCCTGTGCACTCACACACCTGCCTGAGCATACTTCTGACAAAAGGAGCTTTATCAAGCTGCCTTCTGGACCCAGATCCATCAGAGTCAGAGCAGAGCCAGTGTGATTGTGGGATTGGTTGTAGACTGCAGTGGCCTTTTGATAAACAGAGGAGACATCTGTTCTCTAATCTCTAGCGTTAAAATGCCTAAGTCTCTCCTGTGCCCTGTCTCAGTCTCTTTCTTTCTCTATTCAGTGCTTATAAAATCGGAAATAGCTGTACGAACTTCAGGGAGAACTAAATAGTAGGTGGGTAATGGAGAGGACTGAATTTGGAGAAAATGGAGAAAAAGTTGGTACTGTTTAGAAAGAAGTGAGGCAGCACAATGGTGCAGTAGTTAGCACGTCCGCACACAGCCAGTGGCCTGGGCTCCATTCCCAGCTCGGGCGTTTCTGTGTGGAGTTTGCATGTTCTCCCCGTGCTTGCATGTGTTTCCTTCAGGTACTCCGGTTTCCTCCCACAGTTCAAAAACATGCACAGTAGGCTAATTGGCCGTTCCAAAAAAAGCCTCTCGGTGTGAGAGTGAGTGTGCATGGTTGTGTGTGTTGGCCCTGCGATGGCCTGGCGAGCTGTTCAGGGTGTACCCCGCCCTCGCCCCGAGTCGGCTGAGATGGGCACCATCCTCCGCGCGACCCTAATTAGGATTAAGCAGTTCAGAAAGTTAATGAATAAATGAATACAAAGAAGTCCTTCCGACATTCTTGCAGCTGTCAACAAAATACACGTTCGGAAGAAAAGCTTCTTTCAACCAAGAGAAGGAGGCATCTGTCTCTGGATATGTATCAGTCAGTTGCTAGCCAGTTTTATGCTAACTCTCTCTCTCACCTGTCTTACCTCACCTTCAATCTTCCTGTGCAGTTGAGCGTGTTCTGGCAAGTGGCTCTGTGCAGCTCCCTCGCTTTACCCTGCTGGAGTCAGGCAGTCTGCTGGTCAGCCCTGCTCACCTGTCAGATGCTGGCACCTACACCTGCATGGCGAGCAACTCCCGTGGCATTGACGAGGCTTCTGCCAACCTGCTGGTGTGGGGTGAGTGAGATTGCAGGAATGGTAAAGAATCCAGGGTTCACTTCTGGATCCCACATGATTTGCTGTTGCGGAAAGATCAGTTCTCCCGGATCACAATAGAGCTGCACATAGAATTCTACGTACCATTCAAGTATGAGGTTGCATTTGTGCTCCAGGAAGCAAGATAAGGAAGATACGTCTGAAAAGTGATACGCTTGTAGTGAGATGGAACTAATTTGTCCTAAATAAATGATAAATATTACTTACCAACTATTAAATTCCCACTTATTAAACAGAAACTAAATGTTTGAGTCATGACTGCATGCAACCTGCTCAAATGTACCACTGATTTATCCTCACTGATTCTCACTCACAATAAGTATTTCCATGATTATTTATTGTACCAGCTGTGTGCGGATTCTTTTCAAAACCAACTTCTGCATTTTCGGTACCCTAAAATGCTTCATTTTGATATTAAATAGCATTTATTTTTTAACAGGATATCTTTTGTAATACAAATGTACCAAGAAAACAGTCATTCAAAATGAATAACCACATAGAAAATACAGTAACATGGTCTGGTATAGTAATAAAAGAATTTAATATTAATATGTTTTAAATATCCAAATGATACAAATAACAGATGAAATCAATTCTAATCTCCCAAACAATATTAAGAAAAATGATTAAGAATCATGCAGTTCTTGATTAGAGTACACCAGGTTTGTATCACGAATATACTGTGGTCTGATTTTCTCCAGCTCGAACCCGCATAACCAATCCTCCTCAGGACCAGAGCGTCATTAAAGGCACCAAAGCCACTATGACCTGCGGTGTGACCCATGACCCCAGTGTCACTGTCAGGTAACACTAGTATCCTTCTGTCCACCATTATTTCTATTTTACGCTTATTACAAGCCTACCAGTTTACCTGCATGCCATGTCCCTTTCTCTCTTTTCCTCCCTCCATCTCATCACTTCATCTCTCATTAATTGTAGTTCACTCAATGTTGGAAGTTCTTTATTACACTTGGTCTCATAAAATGTTGATTTAGCTGTCACCTGCAGATTGATTTGATCGAGAAAAACAGATGAATATGTAAACAGAGCAATAACTTAGAGTCAGACTTTAATTAAGCACAAGACACAGGAGATTACACAGAGAAACCGATGCAGCTGCAGATTGTGTGCATGTGTGTTTGTGTGTGTGTGTGTGTGTGTGTGTGTGTGTGTGTGTGTGTGTGTGCTTGTGAGTATTACTCGGGGCATAGTAGTAAGGTACATATTTAATTAAAAACAAAAAAAATGTACTTTAGGTTTAGGCCACACCCACTACAGCTTTGCATCTGTATACAGCTCGTTGCATTGCATTAAACCACTGGTGTGTTATTTAAATTCCATTTGTGCAACTATCTTCATTATGTATAGTCTTTAAATATGTATATACTGTATATGTATACCAGCGATTCATAGCACCGTGTTCTGCTGTGTGCTCCAGGCACATTTGGGAGAAAGAAGGCATAGCCATTGATGTGAATTCAAGCCCACGACTGCGGGTGGACCCCAACGGCACTCTGCACATTGCCCAGACCTGGTCTGGAGACATCGGCACCTATGCCTGCAGAGTAACCTCCGTAGGTGGCAATGACTCCCGCAGCGCCCACCTCAGAGTCAGGTCGTCTTTATTCTGTCTATTCTCTTACTGTTGCTTGGTTATTTGAAGAGCTTGTTACAATTTGTGCTTCTCTCCATCAAGGATTTCTAATATATACACTCTCTAGCTCTCTCAGTAAATATTTGTACAGAATGTCAAACTTCTATTTATTCCAGTAAATATTGAACCTGTGGGTAATTGGAGTCTGGGAGAGTGTCACAAACTGAGAGCGTTGTTTAATTCCATTTGTCTCCACTGTTTGCCCCTTGCAGGCAGCTCCCCCACGCTCCAGAGAATCCGATTGCTACTTACAGCATCTCCGAGAAGCGTGCCATCAACCTCACGTGGGCGCAGGCCTTCGATGGCAACAGCCCCCTCATCCGCTACATCCTGGAGGTGTCAGAGAACAGTGAGTGGTCAAGAGACATTTTTTTCTACTGTAGTGTGCAGTTCTTCTGCTTACACACTCTAGTAATAATAAATCAAGGTTACTGGACATTATATCCCTGCATGGATTTGTCAGTTCTCTTGAGTGGTCTGAAAGTCAACTGTAATGAATGCATTGTTATTTATTTGTATGTGGTCAAGAAATACCATGACATAAATCCCGGAATAGATCCTTAATAAGCAAACCAGATGAGATAGTAGCAATTCAAACAAAAGAACAAAACAAAGGAATTTCAAGAGACACTCATCCTATTCTGAGTAAGAACAGCTAGGGGATTTGTGAGCATTACAGTGTTAATCTATTTAGAGAAAACGCAAACAGCACCTAATTGTCTTAAATAATATAGACTGTGGTGGCATGGTGGCATAGTGGTTAGCACATTTGCCTCACAGCAAGAAGGTCTGGGTTCGATTCCCGAGCTCAGGCGTTTCTGTGTGGAGTCTGCATGTTCTCCACGTGCTTGTGCGGGTTTCCTTCGGGTACTCCAGCTTCCTCCCACAGTCCAAAAACATGCACAGTAGGCTAATTGGATGTTCCAAATTGCCCCTAGGTGTGTGAGTGTGAATGGTTGTATATAAGTCGGCCCTGCAGTGGTCTGGCGAGCTCTTCGATGTGTACCCCACCTTCACTCAGAGTCAGATGAGATAGGCGCCAGCCTCCCCGCAACCATAATATGGGATGAAGCGGTTCAGAAAATGAATGAAAGAATAAATATAGACTGTGTGCTTATGATCGTACTGTGTATCTTAGAAGCATGAGAAGAGTAGATAAGGATCAGGATCAGTCAAGTCAGAGATGCATTCACAACAGAAATGTGTCAGAGAGAACACTTTATTTGGTATGAAAGCAACATTCAAGGTGATTAGAGTGCCAGACAGTTCTAGCTATAACAGCATTAAAAAAAGGGAAAGCCAAAAGCTAAGGGGGTGATCACACTAGAGGTGCGATAGAAAAGCAACTGACATGAGTAGCATTTGCATTTTATTCAGATTTTGTGCGGGCTAATAACGTGCAAATAAAAGCGAATGGTTTGAGAGCAAAAAGTGAACAAAATGTGACTGATTTACGAAAGGAGACCAATCGCAAATTACTCATAAATAAGTTGCAAAAATTGTCGAGCGACCTTCTCACGACTTTCATGCGATATACATATCTAAGCCACAAAATATTCGCTTGCATGTGGAGTCGTGCAACATTCGCAAAAAAAATCAATTCGCATCAGTTGCTTTTCTGTCACACATTTAATGTGATCACCCCCTAACACAGGCTTGAGAGTACCCTCACCACTCCTAAAACCCAAGGAATAAGATGTCATTAGTGACAGTGTCAAAACTTTCCAGTTATCAATCTCTGTAAGTATGCACGTAAATCTTCACCATTACCTAAAACAAGAACTAATTAACAAAGTGACTTCCTAAACAAACAGTAATCCTAAGTAGAAATAAATATTAGGTGCATTAATCAATTTATTCCGTTGTGCATTGTGAAAATGTGAAACTTTGTGTTTCTAATAATGACATGAAACCAGAACTGAATTTTGTTTAGGCACATACTGAAACAATAAGAGAGTAAGATGCTTGCCATGTGTAAATGGTCGTACATCTGTGTTAGCGCTGCGATCGACTGGTGAACAGATCAGGGTGTACCCCTCCAACTTACATGAAGTCAGCTATGATTGGCTGGTTAAACAGTATAGATAATGAATGTACACAGAAGTAGCATAATAATAGCTCTAGAGCTGTGAGAGACACAAAAATTTACTTTAGTAGGAATAGTGAAGTCAACACTAATGTTTAACCAAATAAATAAATAAATAAAAAGACAGTTTGTAGCAAAAATAAGTGTTTGGTGCAGTTCAATTTTCAAATTCAGTTTGATTTGCAGTATAGAGCACCTTTAACCACGGACACTGTCACAAAGCAGATTTACAGAAATCCAGGTATATAAAATTTTAGTTACTTCAATCCCTTATGAGTAAACTAGAGGCGAAGGCGGCAAGGAAAAACTCCCCGAGAGAGCATAAGGAGTAAGGCTTGAGACAAGAAGGATGCAGTGTCCTATGTTTGTGTGCAGTGTGCATACGATAGCTTGTATTCCTGCAGTACAATTTCCAGATCCCTTGTTTGCTTGTTTGTTCAAGGTTGTAGCAGCATGAATACATTTGTGGAAAACCTTGCACAGCTGGTACATGGTGTCTGAGTTTTGGGGGATATTAACATAGCATGTTGTCAGTTGTTCTTTTTTTCTTTTTTTTTTTTTTTTTAGTTCTCCTGCCATTTGAAATATACAACAGTTTTAGAACTGCACTGTAAATAGATGACAGGTGGTGCCACTGATAATACCAACTCTGTCAGCAAGGGGTAGATGGGCTCCTTCACTTTATTTTTGAACCCATTTTCCCTGCATCTAAAGTGTGTTATCCTTAAATAAGTTCTCATTTAGATGTAGGTAAACACCTTGAGTTAATGTCTGGTCAGGTTTCTCTGTCCAGAACTGCTTGGGTGCTTGGGTTCATGTTGATGTGAATGAAAGATAGATGAATGTAGTGTTTGTTAAATCTCAGACACTGAGAAAATCTTGCACAAGAAATAACAATGCTGCTCCATCTGCTTCCCCTGCTGTGTAAGTGATGATGTGTTTTTGGTCTGGGTCAGATGCTCCATGGACTGTGCTCTTGGCCAACATAGAGCCAGAGGCAGCTAGCGTGATGGTAGGAGGCCTCATTCCTGCACGATCTTACCAGTTCCGACTGTGTGCTGTCAATGACGTGGGCAAGGGCCAGTTCAGCAGGGAGACAGCAAGGTGAGTAAATGACATTCCAGCGATGCTGGGTGGTGCAGGAGATGCCCAAGCTTTTTAAACTTTCTAAAAATTGGTTATTGGGGCACCAGGGGTCAGAGAGAGGAATGGAATTCAGAGTCTGTTTTTCATTCACACACTGCATAATGTAGGGGGGAAAAATCCCCAGGCAACCAAGAGCAACAACATTCACATTCACATACATGCAGCAAGTAGTAAAATGAATGTGTCATAGTTGGTCTGGATGGATTTATGTATGTATTATGCATTATGTAATTAAGCACACTAAAAAAAGGAGTTGTAAGAGCATCATTTTCATGCCAATGATGAAGGGGTGCATTAAAGTCAGAAGCATGAGTCTTAGGAGAAGTTAAGTGCTGTTCTTTTTATATTGTGACTCATTGCATACAGCGGAAAATGCTGTAAAATAGGGAGCTTTAGAGTATGTGTTTCACAAGAGTATTAGTACATATCAAGAAAAAGAAAACAGTCCCAACATAGCCGTTTAAAAAATGAGGCCAAATGCCTGATGAAAGAATGAGAAAGCTTTCATGTTGGAGGTTTGCTACACCAGCCAGCGGAGGTACCTTATCCAGCTGTAATGGCATGGCACTTACTTACCAGGATGTTCAAGTGTTCACAGAGATTTATCTGCTTTTGACTGAGCTGTAAGGATGTGAGTGAGGATCTGAGTGTACTGAAGCTTCAGGAAAAAAAGGCAGTCACTCGTTCAAATACACTGGTCTCGAGAGAATGGTGTTGACATCTACACAATCACATAGAGATATGCACACAGTGCTGTTTTACTGGGGTTTTTTTCTTTCTGTATTATTTTGGAAACAGCAGCAATGACAGAAATTCCAACAGCCATAACCATTACAACAGTAGCTGTGGGAAGGAAATAGATGACTTATATGTACTGACTGATGATTGATCGAGAGATAAAGATGAAGATTATAGAAAAGGGAGAATACACAAAAGATATTATATGAGGCTGTGCTGTGTTTCAGAAACAGGATTTATTGGCACATTATTCGACCCAAAAAGTTTCATAATTTTTTTTTTAAAATATATATTCTCAACCCAGAGTAATTTGTACTTAAGATAATGATGGCTGCATTCTGAGCGGAGGCAAGTCTGTATAGTCAGGATTTAATACCAAAATCATACACATCATTATTCAGGTCTCAGAATCAACTACAGAATTAACTAAAGGTGCAACTCACGGCAGACTGAAGTGGGTAAATACCATATAGTTAAATTTAATCAAACCTTGATTACAAGTAACCACCACTCAGAATCAATCTCAGTATATTCATCATATATTTAACCGGTTATTCAAGCCCTCTGATCCTGTATGGAGCGGCACAGTGACATAGGGGTTAGCATGTCCGCCGTACAGCAAGAAGGTCCTGGGTTCGATTTCTGGTCTTGGGTGTTTTTGTGTGGAGTTTGCATGTTCTCCCCGTGCTTGCTTGGGTTTCCTCCTGGTACTCTGTTTTTCTCCAACAGTCCAAAGACATGGTTGTAGAAATAAAGAAAAAAAATTCCTTCTTAGCATCAAATTCTTTAATTTTATATTTTATTGCTTTTCGATGAATTAGTCTCGAAGTAGCTAGTAGCACTACTGGCTTGTTCACACTTAGTATGATGCGACCCCACAACATTCCAAATGTTTCATTTGATTGAATGAATGGTGAAAAAGGCTGGCTAGCATTAGCTTTTAACTTAGAACAAGTCACTACCACTTCTGGCTTCTGTTTTTTTTTTTTTTCTCTCTGACATTTCATGTCACAGTATAGATATATGATATATATGAGCTAATATCCCAAGACAGTTGTTTGATTTAGCACTAAAACCTGGCAACGTGTAAATCAGTGACTGCACATAAGGTAATTGTAATAATCTCTGTGACCCACATAAGCCAGCTCTTTATATTGACATATCTATGAACTTAAGCCATCAGCTCTGAATACGGCCCTGAGTTCTTTAGTCATTCTTTTATTTTCTGCACTTATGCAGTCTCCGTAGTGAATATCATACTTTCACATTTAATGTGTCCTGCAGCTAAGAAGGCAATAAAGACTGCAATGGAAATAAAGGTAAACGATGTAAAGCCATGTGATGTTTAAAGCATGTTACAGTTTAAAGAATGTTGATAACTGAGCTACAGAGTCGATCACGTTCAGTCAGGCTTGATTTCCAGTAGAAATGGACAGCTTTTCCACTATGAGAGTTTTTATCCCCCAGTTTATAATTCCCACACCTCAGAAACTGTTTGAGATTTCTTCACCAAATTTGGCAGATATTTCTACAAGGCAGTGTAGCTGTGCGTTTTGATATTTTGGGATATCTGCAACTGATATGTTCTGAGAGGGCAGCACGAAGAAATAGTGGTTAGCATGTCTGCCGCACAGCAAGAAGGTCCTGGGTTCGAGTTCCAGGCTCGGTGAGGGTGTTTCTGTGTGAAGTTTGCATGTTCTCGTCATGCTTGAATCGGTTTCTTCTGGGTACTCAGGTTTCCTCCTACAATGCAAAGGCATGAACAATAAACTAATTGACTGTTCCAAATTGCCCCCTAGCTGTGTGTGTGTGTGTGTGTGTGTGTGTGTGTGTGTGTGTGTGTGTGTGTGTGTGAATGATTGTGTGTGTTGCCCTGTGATGGACTGGTGAGCTGGAGTCAACAACCCCTCCTTCTCCCATAGTCATTTGAGATAGGCTCCAGCCTCCCTACAACCCTAATAGGATTAAACAGTTCAGCAAATATGGGGGATATGCCATCTCCTGATGACTAGATGTGTTGTTGCACTTTTAGTGTTAGATGTGCTGATGCTTGATGGTCAGCAGGGTGGCAGACAATGGGGATGTGGAAGTCCAGAAGAAGATATAATGCAGCAGTGACTTCTTCCTCAGAATGTTTAATAGGTGTGCTGTTCCACAGAGCATAAAAATAGTTATAGGGTGTGTAAATCGAATTGTACAAAATGAACTCCAGTGTTGGTCTTGTACAAGCTTGCCAGAGATCGGGTCTGGTAGTAATAGAGAAAAATGATTAAATTCATTTCTTTTATGTTTTTTTATAGGATTTATGTCCTACGCTGATTCCCATTACTATATTTCTGAACAAACTGAGATAATTATAGCACTGTATTGTTCTAGAAGATCCATAAGTCCTTTTTCAATGCAAAACAAGAAATGCAGTGTTTCTGTTGATCAGAAAGCAGAAATGTTCCATATGGCGGTGCCTTTCGTGAGTGAGAATTGGGATTTGGTGTTTTGTGGGATTTCCAACAAGCTGTCATGTTGGCGAGATTGTTAAGTCGCTCTGGGTAAGGGCGTCTGCCAAATGCCATAAAAGTTAAGCATTGAGATTGATGATAAGTTGGCTAATGGATGAAAATTCTGAGGTCTTAATTTCACTGATCTCGAAAAGAGCTCTCTGATTGGCAGAGATTTATTCAGTTGATAATGTGGTAAGGTTGTTAAACTGCTAAAGTAATAGTGGAAATGTTTTTAGCTATAAGCTTCTGTGAGTTTTAATGGTTTGTAATGAGTCTGACATAATTCACTGGAAATAATAGAGTCTTTATAATTCACTAGTTCATGTAGAAGTCAATTGGAGAGGGAGAATTTAAAATCAACCTTTTTTTTCTTGTCATATTTATAAAAAAAAAAAAAAAGGTAGACCTTCTAGGTAGGTGTTTTTTTCTAATGATAGAATTATATAGATAAATAATTATGAATATAACTCCGATCCTCGGCCAGGCATACAATTCCGAATAGTATTCAGGGAGATCTGTGTGTGTGAGGCATTCGAATGTATCGAGTAGCTGATCTAATAGGTGATAATGTGGGACTGATGGCTGTTGTAAGCATGTACATTTTTTAGCTTTTGGGTGTTTTCATCCCCAAAAATCTGATACAATCATAGTCATTCTTTGATTGGCTTATTTTGGTGACCACTAATGTGGTGTATTGTTTAGCATTGATGGATCTATCTATCTATCTGAAAGAATGAATGAATGAATGGCGGATTGTGAGATATTGAGTAAAATGTGAAGTTGTTCTAAAGCACAATTTATCACATTATGAGCTGTAAATAAATATATATAGTATGTTTTTTCAAGGTGGCACATTGGTTAGCATATCCGCCTCACAGCAAGAAGGTCCGGGGTTCAATTACTGGGCTTAGGCGTTTCTGTGTGGAGTTTGCATGTTCTCCCCATGCTTGAGTGGGTTTCCTCTAGGGACTTCGGTTTCCTCCAACAGTGAAAAAACATGCACAGTAGGCTAATTGGCTGGTCCAAATCGCCCCTAAGTGTGACTTTGAGTGTAAATGGTTGTGTGAGTGTTGGCCCTGCGATTGTCTGGCCCTGCGAAGCTGTTCAGGGTGTACTCCGCCTGTTCCCAGAGTCGGATGAGATTGGTGCCAGCCTCCCCGCAACCCTAATTAAGATGAAGCGGCTTAGAAAATGAACGAATGAATGAATGTTTTTTTCAAATGCAAGATTTTTAAGGTATTTTAGATATTTTAAATGTTTATCTCAGGATCTGTAATGTAGGTGGCATGTTTTGAATAAATGCTGTACTTCTGATGATTAGAATTCATAGTCCTCTCCTCATGAAATTGTAGTGGGAGGAAATGTTTTGATTCATTTGTGCTGATTTTAATTTGAGATTAGATTCAGAGAAATGATTTTCTACTAATAAGCATATATCTGCATTTAATTAGTCTTTGCTTAGGGAACACAAAAGTTCTGTGTATCAGGTTTGTAGGAATGGAGCAATGTTTATAGTAATTAAAGGTGGAGTTTAAGAGTATATGTGTATGAACATGTGTGTCATGTGTCATGTATAAAACCTGATGATGGTATGAGTATGTGTAAATGTTAAGGTATGCATACAAAGGCTTTTGAAGTGCTGTGGAAGTGCAAGAGTTAGATTGAAAGGAAGATTGCTATGAAAGATAGAGAGAAAGGGGGCGATTATACAGAGGAACCTAGAATAGCTGAAGGGTCACATTTTTATCACAGTATAATTGGCCAGAGAATAATTTACCCACAGATATTACATCCTTCTTTCATGGTTTAATATCTCTATAACATCCTCCCTTTAGGTGCAGTTTTCAGAGTTTTAATAGTCTTTTCAGTTTGTCCACTATTTCACAAGGGAATTGGCCATTAATGCCATAATCCATTCCTCTGTTCCTCGCCTTTGCATAGGACAATTTTTTTTTGTATGTTCAGATTTGTCCAAAAAAAAGAATTAAATAAAATAAAAAATAGGTTGCAGACATTATTACCACCACCCCCCCACCCCACCCCTCCCTTTCTGCATACACTGTGTATGTGATGGAATAGAATGTCTGATTGTCTCCATCTATATTTTTAGATACTAGAAATTATTTTATCAACCTTTTGTCATCCTTGGGTGAGTGTTCTAGAATACAGAAAAAGATGAGATTGCTTCGCATGCTGCTTACCAGAAGATCTAGTGTTGTTTTTCTTATTTTATTTCTCTCATTTCTCATTATAAAAGACAGTCATATAGGTGTTGAGGGAGTGCTGTGGCATCTTATTTTCACTGGTTAATGATGTTATTTGTAGCTGACTGAATTCAGGCACTCGCACTGTGCCTGATATTCTCCATGTATGTAGCTTCTCTATGAGAGAATCTGGCATATATACAGAGTCTTGTATTTCTTATTTCTTTCAGCATTTTAGCAGTAGGTGTGTCAGGTTTACCTTTGTAATTCTTATTCATGATGTGGGAGTAATCAACATTTGTCTGATACAGGGGCTCACAAATGACCCCAAATAATCGTTCTGTATCCCCAAGCTTTGACATTATTGGCATAGAACATGCCTTTGATGGCTGTCCCATGTCTGCACATCCCACACCACTGACTTGATGTTGATTGGCTGTTTTAAATATATATATATATATATATATATATATATATATATAGCTAAAATTGAAAGCAAGCATAACCCTGGAAGGGTCACAATAAATATGGAGGTTCGTCACAACATTTCTCGTGCCTGGTTCCTATAGGTGACTCAAAGAACTGAGCTGAATGCACACCTTCACACTTTAGTGTAGACAAGTCATATTTTACTACATTAACCATTAAACACTCACATTTGAAAGGTTTTTATTTGGTGTTGTGAATGATTCTCTGTATAATAATGTAATCACTCCTTTGTGCTCATCATCACCCCCACCTCCAACACACGCAAACACACACACACACACACACACACACACACACACACACACACACATGTAAACACAATCTTTGTGGCATCACCTAACATGAACTTATTAAATGGATAATTAAATTAACAAAACAGTGGATGCACATTAAAGTGGAAATCAGCTAGTGAAAGGCAGTGTCTTTATTTTTATATTCAATTCCTGATTTGTTATAAGGGACTACTTTGACATTTGAGCATTTTATTGTGTTACTAACATATTCTATGGATTGTCTGTGTTTCTGACATACATACTACATGTTATAACTGAAAACCAAAGAATATTCCTTGCACTGACTTTCTGTTTACACATGCATTGCATATCTTACATCCAGTCAGTCAGTGCCAGGACATTTCTGTCCATCAAGTCGGAATGTTAAATGCCTCACAGTTTAATATGCAGAAACCTTAGACTCCCTGACAACTGCTGTCTCTCTGAATTATTACACCTCTTCTATCCCCACTCCCTTTATATTTATTGTCAGGAGCTACATCTTCATTTCAAGACTCTTTTCCTACATTATTAAGTATTAATGAATCTAGAAAATTGAGATGGCTGGTAAGCAAAACAGAACTTTTGGTTGATTCAGAGGCTATATGAGAGGTTTTTTTAAACTTTTGCCCCATGCATGAACCTGATAAACCACAGATTCATAAAAATAAGAAAATCGAATCGGAATAAAATAATCTGTAAAGTTATTATCAGACATGGGAGCATGTGGGTTATCAGTTTCAAGCATGGGGCCACAGAACTGTAGTATGAAAACCAGGTTGTGTTGGTGTATACTATATGGCCAAAAGTATACTGACGCATAACCATAACTACCATATTATATCTTGATCTACACCGAACTGTTTCAACAAAGTTGAACACACACAATTGCACTTGTATAGGATGCCTTTTCATGCTGTAGCCTTAAGATCGACTTCAATGGAACTAAAGGGCACAAACCTGTTCTAGCATGAAAATGCCCCTGTATACAAAGGGAGGTTTATAAAACATGGTGTGGAAGTTCCCCCATGGCCTGCACAGAACCCTTAACCCCACTGAGTCCCATTGGGGATGAATTGGAATGATTGCTGTGTACCAGGCTTCCTCGCTTGACATAAGTTTCCAATGTCTTATGCTATTGTGGCTGAATGGGCACAAATCCTCACTGGCACACTCCAAAATGTAGTTGAAAGCATTTTCAGAAAAGTGAAGGATTTTATAAGGGCAACAGGGGGAATTAGCAGTGGAATTTTTAACAAGCACATACGGGTGTGATGGTCAGGTGTCCACATACCTTTAGCCATAAGACCCA
Organism: Neosilurus mollespiculum; assembly: GCA_030014195.1. NCBI lineage: Eukaryota > Metazoa > Chordata > Actinopteri > Siluriformes > Plotosidae > Neosilurus > Neosilurus mollespiculum. The sequence continues at coordinate 10,329,964 of JAQMYF010000003.1, read as the reverse complement.
ATGTTTGTATAGGTAGATGGATCATGAAATCTGTGCATTTTTATTTCTCAACACACTGGTGTTGCATGTCATGATAATGAAACGGAATAAAATAACACGTTCTAAATAAGAAAAAAAATATATGATTTTTTAAAAGAATTTTAAGAGGAGGCACTGTCAGTGACATGTCTATTACTGTAGCTCAGGGGTCTACAACCTTATCTGAAAAGGGTCGGTGAGGGTGCAGGTTTTTATTCCAACCAAGCAGGAGGCACTCCTGAGAGTTTATTGAAAGTGAACATCTTTTGATTTAAGCAAAAAAAAAATCAAAAGATGGCTCCTGCTTGGTTGGAATGAAAACCTGCATCCACACCAGCCCTTTGCAGAAAATACTATACCCGCTGAATAATGTTATACCTACACTAAAACTTAAACCTCACACTAATGTTAAACATAGTATCCAAAATATAATAGCATTTCCCCTATGTAACAATTTCTGTAAATAAAGGGTTTTTCTTTTGTTCTGGGACCCACTAGGTGTTCTCAGAGCACCACAAATTTGTGAAAGAGCTGAATATATGCCAGTGTTGTATCACCCGGTGGAGCAGTTTAAAAACAGAGCAACTTGAGAGACACTGCAGAAAGAGGATGTCAAGCGACTGTTTAACAAGGGTGTGATGTGTGGATATTAATATTAATAATGCTCTGGGATATTTGCCTATCAAAGGTATAGTCCAAGTTTGTATAATTCATTTATTTGTTGAGCTGTTCATTTAAATGCAGTGGAGGTGACTATTATGCACTAAATGAGAGTGGTCCTGGTCTAGGTTGGGAATACCAATACACACTACCCATACACATATAAAATGCGCTGATACATCCAATACTACATAACACTACATAATGTAAGCCTAATACTTGTTGGCAAGAAGGTGACAGAAAATTTATTTAATTGGAGATATGAATAGGAACCGGGATAGAGGAAATATAAAGGTTTAGTTTATTTTCACATCAAACATCAAAATGGGGGAAAATGGGGTTTCATTTTGAAGAGCATGCCTCGGTTGTTGGTACAGGATCGACTGGTTTAAGTATTTCAGAAACTGTTGATCTCTTGGGGTTTTAACACATAACAGTCTCTAGAGTTCACATAGAAAGGTGTGAAAAGGGAGAAAAATAAAACAAAATAAAAGACTTCAAATAGCTGCAGGCAGAAAAGTCTTGTTGATGAAAGACATCAAATTAGGACTGGCGAGACTGGTCTGAGCTCAAATAACCACTCGTTACAAACAATACAGAACACACAACATGTTAAAATTTAAGATGGATAAGATTAAAAGAGCAAAAGACCAAATCAGGTCCAAGAACAGCCAGAAACTGTGAAAGGTCTGTTGAAGATAAAAGGCCAGGTGTTGATGTGATATATTATCCTGCTGCTGCTACATGATTGGCTTATTGTATAATTGTGTGAAAGTGCAGGGTTCCTATATTAATGTGATCAGTGCATGTAGATCTATATAATATGTCTGACAAAAGCAGCAACACATTATAACTCTCAGGAAGGGAAGCCCTCTCTTTTTACATTAATCAATTTTTCATCATGCTGGCAGGCTTCCACATGCAAGTGTGCTTAGAAACATGATCAGGACATAATGCAGTAAGCATGTAATGCCATCTCTCTTGCTTGTGTTATTAAACGCCATATGGGGCTTTTAGCCCTGCTGTTTGTCTTCATTGTGCCAGGTAAAGCCTATACGATATATGATATATTCTCTGACATTTGTAATTTAGGTTGTTAAGCTGTTTTTCTCCAGCTCCCTTTTTTCTTATTAGTTTCATATAAGCAGTGCTTAATCCAGTCTGTACTTACTTTATCTAAATATGACACTGAAGATAAAGCTTCATAGCACCATACGATAAAACCATATCAGGATAATTGTGAGTGTTATAAATAATAAACACATGGATTATTATATACCTTATCAGACATGCAGAGAAGCTAATCAGACCGCACTAAGGTGAATGAGCACAAATCCCCACAGCCACTTTCCAAAATCTGATGGAAAGCCTCGCCAGGAGAGTGGAGGTTATGATAGCAAACAAAGTGGACTGGAACGGGACATTCAATAAATACATTTTTCTTGGTGTACAGCCTCACACAATGTCGCACGTGCTTTGTTTGGTTAAGTTTGTATTAATTTAGGTTAAATGGTAGTACTGATGATTTACAAGTTAAAAATAAGAATCTTGATGTTTATCTGGATACTTTATATAACTTTAGATCACATTTAGGAAGTTTCAGTAATATCGAACCTCTATTTTGTTAATATTGTGTATAATATGGCAATGTAGCATACAGTATAAGTCATTTAATATGCTACTTTTGCAAATAATATATCTATAAATAAGAAGGCAAATAACACCCAAATCAATATGAAGGACTGGTTTTGCAAAAGTACTGCTGCATTATAATTTGGTCTTTTGTGTTTTAGAATAACAGAATAATTTAGCCAGGAAGGTCCTTGCCAAGATTGTCTAATTGTGTCTAATTGTGTCTTATGCTCTCTCTCAGGTCTCATTTGCATTTCTGTTCACACTGTGTGTAAGGTTTGGTTTACAAATATCAGTCAACTTTGCTGGAAGAAAGCAGACTGGAAATTATTGGTTCGACAAAAATATTGGCTAAAGCTAAGCCTACAGCCTGAGTATATGACTAACATTTAATCTGAACATTCAGTGTATTTTTACACACTGCCAATAATAATAATTGCTACTTGTTGGTACTTAAATTGGGATTTAAGAATGTGAGAGATTGTATATAATTTTTTTTTCAAAAAGAAAGAAAGAAAGAAAAAGTCTGTATTTTCTGGTGTTTTCTCAGTCCTAGTGTTAATTAGTTTGCATATCATGTTAACAATTTCCCTGATTCTAGTAAGGTAATAACCCCCAACACCTGAAGTTCCTCTGTAATAGTTCATGCATGTAAAAATCAACTATACTTTTTGTTTGGTACACCCTGAACAGCTCGCCAGTACATCGGGGGGACAGCCCACACCCACACGGCTAGTCATACTCACACCTAGGGGCAATTTTAAACAGCAATTTGATGTGCATGTCTTTGAACTGTAGGAGGAACTCGGAGTACCCGGAGGAAAACCAAACAAGCACAGGGAGAACATGTAAACTTCACACAGAAATGCCCTCACCAAGCCCAGCACTCAAACCCAGGACCTTCTTGCTCTGAGGCAGACATGCTAACCACTATGCCACTGTGCCGCTTGCTTTTTAGGTTCTCATATAATATAACAATTATGTGCCTCAGGCTTATAGGATGCCACTGAACTGAATGGTAGTTTCATTTCAGGGACAATTCAGTGACATCCTCCATATAATGAACTCCAGATACTGAGCAAATCAGATCAAGCTGGTAAGCTGGTAAAAAACTATTCATCTAAGTGAAAGTATATCATGGGCAAGACATTTTGAAGAAAGGCAGTTAGAAAATCTTCAGCATTTATTAATCACTTTATTAAATAACTTGGAAGATAGAAAATAATTTACCAGCTTGCAAACATGGCCTACCAGCTTGACTAGCTTATTGTGTATGTTGGCATGAGGGTTCACGGTAGTTCACCAGGGTTTACGGTATATTGGTGGCCCAAACACCTTCTGGGATTTTCTTTTTTTGTTTGTCTGTTTGTATGTTTGTTTGTTTTTGGTTACACTGGGCAACACATAGCTTTTTGAATTGCTTCCAAATTAATCAATATTGCTTTATTAAAGAAATTATTAAATAATTATTTATTAAAGAATTTAGTAAAGAAATTGTTAAAGAAATTAATAAATAAGTAATTATTAAAGAAATTCAACAATTCATTTTCTAAGCCACTTAACCCTGATTAGGCTGGCGCCCATCTCAGCCGACTCTGGGCGAGGGCGGGGTACACCCTGGACAGTTTGCCAGGCCATTGCAGGGCCAACACACATACAACCATGCACATTCACTCTCACACCTAGGGGCTTTTTTTGAACAGCCAGTTAGCCTACTGTGCATGTTTTTGGACTGTGGATGGAAACCCACGCAAGCCCGGGGAGAACATGCAGACTCCACACTGAAACACCCGAGACCGGGAATCGAACCAGGCCTTCCTGCTGTGAGGTGGATGTGATAAACACTGCACCACCGTGCTACCTGATTAAAGAAATCATTAAAGAAATTATTAAATGCATTATTAAAGAATTATTTATTAAAGAAATTATTAAAGAAAGTGCCCAAAATTTCCTGAATAGAATTTGTTTCACTATTTGCATATTGTTGTTTTAACTGTGGCAGCATAGTAGTTAGTGCATCTGCCTGACAGCAAGAAGGTCCTGGCTTTGAATCACAGGCTCGCCATTTCTGTGTGGGATTTGCATGTTTTCACAATGCCTGCGTGTGTTTCCTCTGGGTACCCTGGTTTCCTCACACAGTCCAAAAGACAAGCACATTATGCTAATTGGCTGTTTAAAATTGCCACTTTTTATGAATGTGAGTGTGAATGGTTGCATGTGTGTGTCGCCTTGTGATGGTCAGGGTGTACCTTGCCTTCGCCCAGTGTCGGCTGAGATAGGCACCATCCTCCCTGCAACCTATTAGAGCATGAACTAGTTCAGCAATGAGTGAGTGATTTGATTTTGTTGTGGTAAAAGCAGGTCATATGTAAATCAGGTGGATCATTAAGGAAACCTTGAAGTATTAGTAGATGCCCTCTTTATCTATCATATTATGGGCAAAGCAGTTGCACAGTTGTAGTGAAGCACTTTTTGTTCCCAGTCCACCCCAAGACAGATGATAATACAGAAAGGAAAAAAAAGGATGGATTAATCAGAGCTACTGCGACTGGTTTACTGGTTGCAGATTTAAAGGGAAATTAAATGTCTAAGTTTTAAGATAGAATGCACTTCTAAGCTGCAGCGACATGTTTTTGGAACAATTCTCTGGCCAAAGCATATTGTTTCTGTAAGAAGAAAAATGTGACAAATTAAGCATGACACTACAAATAAATCTGTCCGTTCTATTTGTCCCCTTTTTGTCAGGCTTTATGCAGCTTGCACAATAGCTAACTGACAGGGCTGTGCAATACAGCAAAATTGATGTGTCAGACATATTGGCTCATCAAACCTCAGTGTCCAGGCATGCAGAAGAAAAACACTGTTCATGACAGTGAGAAATAAAAATCTTGGAGACTGCAAGGGAGTATAAAGATAGAAACTCAACACATTATTGTAGTGAATGGACACAATATCACTAGTAACTTCCAAAAAAATCTGTCATGCTTGTCATACGCCATTCACAATAAAAAACAATGATTTCAATTTTCGGGTTTTATTTGTGACTTCCTTCCCAGATGGTGTTTTCAAAACTGTGTAAAATCTGTTCGCAGTTTGCTGCACTGCTTTTGGAATTGACACACCACTACTGGCACAGTGAGATATATTCATAACAGGCAGTGCTGGCATTGAAATCATACTTCAAAGGTGGGTTAATTATAAATGCACCAATAATGTTAGAGCACCTGTACCCCAGAAACACCCAAGCGACCTTAATGATGGCAGATGTAAAGATACTGGTGAAATAATCTGACTTCATGTCTCTGTCCACACACCAGGTTGAAGTGGCACAAATAATAATGTGACAGATCTAACTTTATAAACGCTGAAAACTGATTGTTTTTACTACACATGTTTATCCACAGTCCATGACTGTCATCATTCACTGATGGAAATACAGCTAAAGAACAATGGAGGCCAGCAAGTAGCCATAGCCTAATGGTTAAAGAAGCGGCTTTGGGCCCGAAACGTCGCTGGTCTGATTTCTGTACCAGCAGGAAAAATGTGTGGTGGTAGAGTAGTGAGCTGCACCTTCCCTTCCTCCACCTTCATGTCTGAAGTGCCCTTGAGCAAGGCACCTAACCCCAAACTGCTCTCTGGGCACCCCAGTGTGTGGCAGCCCACTGCTGAGTGCTTGCTCACTGTTTACATTTGTGTGTGCTCACTTTGGAAGGGTTAAATGCCTAGGCAATAATTTCCCTTGCGGGATTAATACGGTATATTAAAAAAAAACTGCAGCCATATTCTGTGGAAAATTCATGATTTACCTGATATAATAATAATAATAATAATAATAATAATAATAATAATAATAATAATAATAAAATAAGAATTAGATTTAAGCAGAACTGGAAGAACTCTGCCCTGCCTTCACTCAGTGTTGGCTGAGATGGGAAGCTCCAGCCTCCTGGCGACACTACTAGGATTAAGTGGTTTGGCAAATGAGTGAGTGAAAGTAGAAGAAACCTACCAAATCTCAGTACACAAAACATTTGAGGAAGAAATATTTGTGAAGAGTATCAGGGGACAAGTGGGTTCACGTTAAAGAGTGATATGGCTCACTTGCTGTTACGAGCATGAACCGTCAAGATAGACAGATCTGATCTGAGTAAATAAAATCTGAATGGGTTCATTGCACAAACATGCTCATGTTCTTCTCAGTACTCCTACATTTCAGGTTCATTCACTGCAGTCATAATGGTTTGTGTCAAATAAATGTTTTATACACCGTTCGGCCATAACATTAACACTAACTGACAAATCTGTGGCTAGACAGCCCCATACACAGCAAGCTGCAGTGCAATGTTCTGACTCCTTTCTAACATATCCAGCATTAACAGTTTCAGGAGTTTGTGCATCACTAGTTCAACCCAGACGTACTAGCCTTCACTCCCTACAAGCACTAATGTGCCTTGAGCACCCATGACACTCTTGCCAGTTCACTGGTTGTCCTTCCTTGGACCACTTTTGGTAGGTACTTACCACTGCATACCAGGAACACCCCCACAAGACCTGACATTTTGGAGATAAATAGACCCAGTCTTTTTGCCATCACAATGTGACCCTTGTTAAAGTGACTCATTTTTCCTGCTTCCAACACACCAACTTCAACAACTGATTGTTCACTGTTTGCCTAATACATCCCTCTGTTTGGCAGGTGCCACTGTAACAAGATAATCAATGTTATTCACTTCACCTCTCAGTGCTCATAATGATGTTATTGTTATAGCTGAACAGTGTATTCTAAAGATAGAAATAATAGTTTGAGAAATCTGAAATTAAAATTGATGTAGCCTGTTACGAAGATGTGAAATGAGGCCTTGAGAGGGAATGTTCCAGCCGCATGACCAGCGCATGGTCTACTTTGCTAACTACTTTGCTAACAATGATTCTGTTTATAAACATTGAAAGATGTGAAGCATGGCCGCGAGTGTAATAAATTCATCCCTTTCTAATTAGTTGGTTTGCCATCATCACAACCTTCATCGCCCAGAATCCTATTCTAAATACGCATCATCCACCGCCCACCTACAAAACATAGTTCAAAAGCTAACTATTCACACTCACTCTTTAGCATGAATAGCTCTCAGAATGGTTTGTTCATTGTTAATGTTTGTTTTTGACATTCAGCCTTTATTTCTAAGTCTTTTTGCCAATAGCAATCTCCTGTGTATGACTTTTGATCTTTTTGATCTTGTTTTAGAAAATGCTTTTGATTTTTTATAGCTTTGTCTGGTTATTTCACTGCAATTTTCTCTAACAATTTCAGTTGTTTGGCTTGACCTGCTTTTTTTATACATATAAAGTCCATTATCTGTTTGAACCTGTGCATGTCTTTACCACTTAAGTCTGACAGCCATGTGACTCACAGTCCACTTCCTGTAATGTTTATTAAATCTCTAACCCTTTCATAAGTGGCAGTTGTTTTCTGTATGAAAGTACTTCCTACAGTATCTTAGGCTTATTATTTGGGCTAAGCCAATTTATTGTAAGTACAATTTTTTGCATTAAAATCCTCAGGTAGCCTACTTGTGTATTCTTCCAAGCATATATTGTGTCTAAGTATTTGCTATAGCCAAGGCACATAGAGCTAATATTACAGCAGAACCCAGTTGGTGTATTTTTTCTCTCCTACAAAATAATAAAAACTAAATGGTGTTTGTATCTTGGAAATTTAGACTTACTGAGATGATAAAAATAACTGCAGGAGCAAGCAGGAGTGGTCAAAGTGTCTACGGGATCGGCCTGGCACAAGGTTAAACAAATGTTTTGAGAAAAAGAAAACATACTGCATGAGTTCTTTAAGAAAAAAAAAAGGCTTTAAAATATTTAACGGCCAAAGGCTGGAATTCTGGGTGCTGATGCAACTGTCTGCCAAGTACAAGACTCCTTAAAGGCAAAGACAGATCATGGAGGGAATTCTTTCAAGTTTTGTTATTTGTAAACTTGCACAATTCCACTGCAGCGCTAACACGGACATGCAACTCACACTATAACATTTACAACAATGCCACCAAACACTCCCACCACATCTACACTTCCTCAGACCAGAGGCTAGGTTGAACAATGTCTATTCGAGTGAACAAAGTGTAGCACTTCTGAAGCCTTAGTCTTTTATCCCAACCTCCATGTTTTATCTCTGTTTCAGAAATTTCAACTCTCTCACTTTGGAAAAATCAAAACATTAAACTGATTGGCTAGGTTTCTCCGGCACCACACTTTATTTTCATTCCCACTGCCTTTAATTATCTGTTCTTGGCCACAGCTCATCTCTCTCTGGGTCTTCCGCTGAGAACTCTGAACATCGCTATGGTTGCCGACAGTTTGTCTGAACGGGAACCAGCAAAAGAAATGTCCATATCTGTCATTCTCTGGCATTTAAACCAGACACACTATTAGTATAGTCCAAGTCAATCTAGTCCAATGGTTCACACAGCCTAAAGCTAAGAAACTCTAAAAGTTACTTTTTTAACATTTACAACTGAGCTCAATCTCTCCATCCCTTCTGTTTCGCTTTGCATTTATCTCCTATTCCAACTACTACTCTGCTTTCAGGCTGACGTTACCTGAGGAACCACCCAGTGCCCCTCCTCAAACAGTCATTGCGAGCGGCCGCACTAATCAGTCCATCATGATCCAATGGCAGCCTCCTCTGGAGAGCCACCAGAATGGCCTGCTGCAGGGCTACATTATCAGGTGAGACTTTATGCTCATACACACACACACATGCTCAGACCTCTTCCCCCCGGAGCATACTCAGCTTACATGGGTCAGCTTCAATTCATCTTCAAGTCCTGCACGGAAAATCAAGCAGCCGTCCCTGCAGGACATGAAATGCACAGCAGTAAATCCAGCAATGTTGAATTAACACATCCATTGCTCATTTGAGGCCGTTTGAACTCTATGCAGTGAAAATTGAACTTGAACGCTGTTAGAGCTAATGTGACCCCAGTGATTTTAAAACATACATAAATTTGACGTAAGACATATTCACTATCCACAGATCCCAAAAGCCTTTCTTTCAATTTCACAAGTGAGGTTCTCTAACCCACTCCCCTACCTTTCACTTCCTCACACATACACCAAAAGACTGAAAGCATTCTTATATATATAACTCTCTTAAATGTAACCGCCATGTCATTCCTCATATAGCTGTAGCTGTAGCTCATTTCTGACAGTTAACTTAAAGCCTACAAGAATTCAAGCCTCTAAATAACACTATAATAGGCTGACTAACAGCACTTCATTTAAGTTAGGCTAAGTTAGGTTTAGATAATCACATACGGTACTTGTGAAATCTACGTCAACATTTGTTATGGTTTGTATGATGTGACACAAAAGATTAACATACTGTATATTATATGTGCATAGCAGTTACTATTATCATTGTATTAGAAAACTACTTTCCTACAGGAGCAAAAAGATCACATTCATGATAAGATAAGCTAAGCTAAAACTTTATCAATCTACTTTTACATGTCACCGTAGTACAAGTGTTGGAAACGGGGGGAAATTGTTCAAGTGTCAATCAAACATCAATAGAAATGACAAAAAAATAAGAAATATAATCTATTACAAAAAATGGCTTTATATACTAAATACACTTTAGAATTATACAGACAGGATTGATAAATGTCCCTGTTATCATAGTGCACACATGGTTAGCAGCTAGATAACACATAATGCAGGCTGTTAAAAAGGCACAGGATCAATTCAACTGAATAAATACCTCACATAATGACTTAAATGTACCAACATGAATGTAAATCTTAAAATATATGGTATGTCTATATAGGTAAGGCTCATGAAAGCTTCTCCAGGGTTTAAATATGTGTCCAATAGCTGTAAATCTGTTAAAAATGGGAATATGCTGATTATTAAAGTCTCTTTTGAAAGAGAATGACCAGAGATACTCAGGTATTACACTTTCATGGGCCTGTTAGCTATATTTCTCCCTAACAGCCCATCAAAAAGACCCACAACCTCACATTTTCAGGGTTTTTTTAATGACCGCAGGCATTTTACACATTCTTAGACATGTTTTGAGCATTTAGTCCAATCATTACTTAATTTTTAAAAGTTTCCATGTATACATGTATAGTAATCATTACAGTACATTCCAAATTTCCTTATCTTGCCGCAGCCTAGGTTATGATGGCAGGGCTGATAAAATGTTGATGATATTGTGTCATTTACACTATTGACATGCTGTAATTCATATCATATTTAAAAATTGCTCTTAGACTCAATCTAAAAAAAATAGTGTCATGTTAAAGAAAGCAAAATAAGGGTCTGGGAATATGGTTCATGAGGTGAACAATCATCTCATGATGTTAGCAGTGTATGGTTTAAGCATGTCACTCACGCTACTTCTGAGGTCAGGCAGCTTGAATTTATACAAGTTTACATTAGAAATTTTATCTTATCAGAAAACAGGTTTAAACATGCTAAACTATTAATTTATTTCTGATTGCTTTAAACAAGGTTAACTCAGATAATAACAAATGACAGGGCCAAAAATCACTTCTGACATGCCTTTGTTCAAGGACCCACCACAGAAAACTACTGGTCATTGGATGACACATTTTTTTGGACATGGATCCGCAACACTCCTACTTTTCACATAAAAAGTATTGAATTCCAGTTAGCAAAACATAGCCCTCCCCCAAATACATTTAGAACAAAATTATGA
>JAQMYF010000003.1:10286680-10297086 GCA_030014195.1 Neosilurus mollespiculum | reverse complement strand
TGACCAAAAATTCTAAATTGAGTTAGCCATACCATTTTAAAGCTTAGAGTCTCCTCTTTTAAATGGTATGACTAACTCAATTTTAAATTTTTGGTCACTGTGAATCATTTTGCCAGACTGGGTCACATATCTCTGTAGTATATTTTAAAACAATTATGCACTTGAGGCTTGCTGGATGTCAGTGATTTAAATAGTCCACCTCGCTTTCGGTGCATAATTGTTAATTATCTGAAGATAGATAACCAATCTGACTGCGTTGTTCAGATGTAGTATATATACTTATATAATACAGTGTTTAATGTTCTATGAAGTGTGACGCTTGTCACAGATTAGTTATATGTTTTAGCCCCTGCCGGAGTGGGAATACAACGGTAATCCAGAGCTGGTGGGGTACAGGGTGCAGTACTCTCGGGCTGGTTTCAAAGGAGGAGCTCTGTTCCACATCATCTCTGACAGGCTGGAGAGAGAGTTTACCATCGAGGACTTGGAGGAATGGACTGAGTACGAAGTACGTGTGCAGTCCGTCAATGGCATTGGAGCTGGACCATGGAGTCAGCCTGTTCATGCCAGGACCAGGGAGTCAGGTGAGAGTACTTCTTCCCTCTTTCCCTTATAAAAGATTTTTCTCATAATTTAATTTGAGTTGTTGGTAATATGAACAATTGAACTGATGGTGGTGGTGTAAGTAAAATGTCTGTGTATGTAGGCTTAATTAATGTATGTTTCATCTCATAATGAAAAATAGATTCAGATCAAATACCAAATGTTTACTTATACTACTTATTAAGCTGCTGTATGACCTAATTGTTATTATCGATTTTGGTTTCAGTGCCTTCTAGTGGACCAGCCAATATCTCTGCCTTTGCCACAACCTCCAGCAGTATCCTGGTACGGTGGGGTGAGGTGCCAGAAGCTGACCGTAATGGACAAATATTGGGCTACAAGGTGCTGAAGATGTTAATCACTCTTTTAAAAAAAAGTAAAAAATATGATAGCCATTTGCTAAAGAAAGTGTATAAGAATCTCTACTTTATCTCTTATAGGTAGCATACAGAGAGAAAGACTCTGATTCTGCACCTCACTTCTGGACAGTGGAGGGAAACACCAGCCACAGTGTCCAACTGACCGGTCTAGACAAATACGTCCTTTACGAGATCCAGGTTCTCGGTTTCACTCGCATAGGCGATGGTGCCCCCAGCTCACCACTGCTCCTGGAACGCACACTGGATGATGGTAGAAAATCACTCCACACTTTAGATACACTTACCTTCAGTGAGAAATTGCTCTGCGCTGTGTTTCTTGCTGTAATCTTGTACTGAAACTTAATGAGTTACTGCTTTCAGTTCCAGGACCTCCAATAGGAATCCTTTTTCCTGAGGTAAGAACCACTTCAGTGCGACTCATCTGGCAGCCCCCTGCACAACCCAACGGAATTATCCTTGGTAAGTTTATATCTATGATTAGGAATAACCAATAATTCTCTTCATATGCGTTATTCTATGTTTTGTCTGCTCTTAATCATATGCTTTATATCTCTTTTAGCATATCAGATCACATACCGGCGAAACTCCTCTAACAGCAACTCCGCCATAGTAGATGTTCTCAGCCCCAGTGCACGGCAGTATACAGCTAGTGGACTGAAACCAGAGAGTGTGTATGTGTTCCGCTTAACAGCCCAGACCAGAAATGGCTGGGGCGAAGCTGCAGAGGCTCTAGTGGTCACTACAGAGAAGAGAGGTGTGCAAGTCAGACATGAGATATTTAAATTAGGGCTATCAAACGAATTAAAGTAGCTCACAGCTCCAAGGTTCCTAGTTCTATCCAGAGCTCAGGTGTGTGTGAAGTGGATTCCCTCCTCTCTCTTGCCATTTCCAAAACACATGCCCGTAGGTGAATTGGCTACTTCAAACTACCCCTAGAGGTGGGAATATGTGTGCAGGGCAGTGTACTGTATATTTGTGTGTGCAGAGCAAGGAAGTGGTGGCTCAGTTGTTAAGCCCCTGGGTTACAGATCAGAAGGTAGGCAGTTTAAGCCTGAGTACTCCCAAAACTACCACTGTTGGGCCCTTGAGCAAGGCCCTTAACCTTCAACAGCTCAGTTGTATAAATGAGATAAAAATGTAAGTAACTCTGGATGAGGGCGTCTGCCAAATGCCATAAATGTAAAATGAAAAAAAAAATAAAACATTAATGAGCAGTGGTGGCTCAGTGGATAAGGCTCTGGCTTACTGATCCTTCACCCTCAATTACTTCACCCTCAATTGCTTAGTTGTATAAAAAATTATAAAATGTAAGTCATTCTGAATAAGGGTGTCTGCCAAATGCCATAAATGTAAATGTAAATGTTAATGCGATGTGCCCTGTGATGCCGCATCCAGGATCTGCCATACCAGTTCACCAGGATTTAGTGCACGTCTGATTATGATAAAGTGTTTTGAATTTGTTTTTTACACATCATAATACCTCGCTAGTCTTTGTTTAAACCTCTTTGCAAAATTCTTCATCATATACTAATCCATATTTTTAGGATTAATATATTAACTTTGTCAGCCCTAATTTAAATACATTTCTCTTACATGCCCATTACATATTGAATTGGTATTGTTATCCATGATATTCCGTCTAATAAATACAATATTAACCCTTTGCCTCTCAGCTCGCCCCCAGCCCCCGAGTCAGCCTGTAGTGCCTCAGGAGGATGTACAGGCTCGTAGCGTGCTGCTATCATGGGAACCAGGCAGTGATGGTCTGTCTCCTGTGCGCTACTACACCGTGCAGTACAAAGAGCTACCCAACATCAACTGGATTGTCCATTCAGCATCAGTCAACCATGAGGCCAACTCCTACATAGTGGACAAGTAAGGGCATGAATATACTTGATGCTAAGAATGCTTCTGCACACGCATCATGACTACCATGCATTCTCAGCGCTCTTTTGAGGCATTCTCTAAGGATGCCATCAGAAATTAATGCCACACATGCGCGAGATGTGGTACTGGTAAAAATTTTGGTGGCAGTGTGTTCAAGTTTTGGTTGTTGACTAGGCTGAAGTTATCAACATAGTTGAATACTTTGAGGAAGAGCTAATAGAGCAAGTTAGAAATTATGGTAATCTGAATGCAAAGAATTTTCAGTGTAGCTCTTGAGCAAACCCCCATAGGCATGGGACATAGTTAGTAAAAAACAGATTTAATAATAATGAAACGAAAAAAAAACAAAAATAGAGGCACAAACAACACTGCTCAGATTCACACAGAATAAAACATACACAATCTAACTCAGGTAGGCAGACAAACTTTCACTGAGCAAAACAACACCAAACATTAACAGAACATGAACTTGTTTAACGGATAATTAAACTTACAAGGCAGGTGATACAAAAGAACTTAGCTAGTGAAAGGCAGTGAAAAGAAAACACAGTGTTAACCTTTTCTGCTTTCACTTCCTGCTTGTAACACCAGTCTCAGACACATATCAATAGAAATATCTATCAGGAGCTCCACCTTTACGCAGTGCCTGAATCTATGGATTATCTTCAACATTGTTCTTCCCACAACTCACAATACAGTAAAGCCATGCATTGTTTTCTCATCGTGATGATTTGCCACCTAGTGGAATTCAAGAATAGTCAGTTCACTGCTTGCAAAACAGCAGCATCCGCAAGGGCGTGAGTCAAGTATCTCCCAACTTTAAGTCAGCACTCTTACATCAGTAATCTATTGCTGTCAACAGACGTGTTAGTATCGAGAAACCTAACATAACATTTGTGCTTTTTACAGACTCAAACCTTTCACTTCGTACCAGTTCCGTGTTAAGGCTACTAATGACATAGGAGACAGTGAGTACAGCGAGGAGAGCGAGGCTGTCACCACTCTGCAGGATGGTAAGGCCAGCTTACCCTTTTCCAAGTCAGAATTTTAAATGAAAAAATCATAAACTGAAGTAGTGATGCTCAACATCATTAGTGCTAGTGAATTTACTCAAAGTGCTGAAAGACTATCTGATGTGTGATTTTCTTCTGTTAAAGAAAAACAATATACATATACAATATACTTAGCAGTATTTATAGACAGTGGGTTGTGCACAAGATTTATTCTTTAAAAAAAACTAATTTCATCAACATGGTCTATTTTCACTTTAGCCAGTGGTTTAACACATCACCCATAATGCAGTTCATTTATCTGCTGATAGTGCTACCAGTGTGACTTCATTTCCACCTAAAAAGGGAGCGTTGCAGCAGTGCTTTAATCTTTTAGTTTGTCCAGATTGATCTCCTCCTCATCTGTACACTGTGTTCAAACAGATCAGCCTAAAGTTTTCATGCTAGTGACATCATGCTTGTCATTTTAAGTAGGTCACTAACTAGCCATGCTGAGCCTCTACCATGATTCAGCCCAGCTGTGTTGTATAGCTGCATTGCAGTGAGGAGAGATGCAGAATTAGTGATACCTGACCATTGTAACTGTAAACTGTAAACCACTGTAAACACCATTCTAGCTGTGCTAGAGCATGATACATGATACACAACTACTAATTTCTATAAGGGAATAAGGCAACTACATCACCATCCAAATTATTAGTACCATAACTGCTAAGCACATCACAGATATTTTTAGTACAAATTCATTGTGTTTTAGGAATTCTCCTTCAATGCCTTAGAGCCATGAGTGTTCAGTTCACTTGTAGTTCAGGAGCCATTTTATGTTTCTGTTCTCACAGCCCCAGACAAAGCTCCCACAATCATCTCTGTCACACCACACACTACCACCTCGGTGCTGCTCCGATGGAAGGTAAAGCTCCAACTACCTCTGTGCTCTGTTATTATGGGAATCGCACGTCTAACAGTCATGTCTCTAAAGAACTTGATAATGGCCCCTGATGATCTACTGCGGTCTAATCTGCAGACTCCCTCTGAGGAGCAGATCAACGGCATCCTCCTGGGGTTTCGGATTCGCTACAGAGAGCTCCACTATGACCGTCTGCGCACTTTCACTGTCCGCACCATCAACAATCCAATGGCTAGTTGGGCAGAGCTCACAGGTGAGTCAGAATTTAGCTCAGAAGAATGAAAATATCTTCATAGCATCACTGCTTCTCTGGTCTTTTTAATGAGAAAGATGCAGTTTTATTTTTGTTAGCCTTCAGTTTACTCCATATGGCTTTGTTTTCATAAAAATTATAGATACATTGGAAAAAAATCTTGTCAACCTTTATTTTTAGTTGTATATGTGTAGCATGGGCAAAAAGGAAAGTATATACTTAAAATTTAATGAATAAAACCAGTCAGGGAATATATCATACATGTGAACATTATATCGAAGATTAGGCAGGAATTCAGCAATGGGGAAACCGAACAGGTCATACATGGAAATATCAATCATACAATAAAGGTTTTGTAATAACTAGCATCAAGATACGCAGAAAAAAAACTTTACAAAGGGCAAAGCATTAGCAAAGTCCTTATGTACTGTAGTGCAGGTGATCAGATGTGAGTGCATACAGTTCATATAATGCATGAGACAAAAGTCAAGTGACTTTGAGCAGTGCAGTGTATGATGGGAAGTGTAACGAGAGTCCTGTGAACGGGAATGTGTTAATGAGCTGACACCACTGAAAGACATCCTGCAGCATTTTTAATAATTGTAAATTAACAATACAAAAATCGGTTCTTTTGATCAGTAACATTATTCACATCATCCTCTGAATCATCACCTGAGGTAGAAGTCACTTGTAGCATTGTTTCTTCACTGGAATGATCACCAAAATAAGCATTGATTCAGTCATCTCTATTCTTTTGGCTAAAGCTCTTGGTGGTAAAAAAAGACCAGCTTACCTTTCCCAGAATCCTCTAAGCCAAAAGTGAGTCACCATTTTCGTGGGTGTACTCTTCCCTTGCCCAGAGTCGGCTGAGATGGGCGCCAGCCTCCCCATGACCCTAATTAGGATTAAGCGACTCAGAAAATTAATGAATGAATAATATAAACTGTTTATATATAAAATATTTATTTATAGAGGGCAGCACAGTGGTGTAGTGGTGAGCACATCTGCCTCACAGGCTTTGATTCCTGGGCTGTGGGTGTGAATGGTTGTCTGCAGAGGTCTGGTGAGCCATCTAGGGTGTGCCCCACCTTTATCCAGTGTTGGCTGAGATACGCACCAGCCTCCCTGTGACCCTAGTAGCATTAGGTGACTGATGATGATAAAATATAGATTTTATACATACATACATACACATATATATATATATATATATATATATATATATATACACACACACCACCAGCAACGCTAGTGTGCAATAGAACGGTGACCTGTTCAGGGTGTATCCTGACACTTGCCAAAAGTCAACTGGAATTGGCTCCAGCTTCTTTGGGACCCTGATGCGATAGTGGTAGAGATAATGGATGGCTGGATATTTAATGTAGAGTTGTTTCTGCACCAGCATTGAGTGTATGAAGCTGACCAGACCAAACTGGATTTTTAGATCAGAGATGTTCAGAGATTGGTTTCTTTTGTATAAAAAAAACAAACAAAGAAATCAGAACTGAATAGAACCAATCAAAGGAAACATCTTTGATTCCACAATGAATCCAGAAAGGGTAAAAAAAATTAAAAAAAATAAAGTTCACTACCATCACTCACCAACAGAGGTCGCTATAAACCAAAACATAGTAATTTCATAACTAATTTACAGATATGAATTTATTTTAAATAGAACAGGGGAATAAATCAGCAAAAAGAAAAAAAAATTCTTCTGTTTGTACGGTTTTATTTAATCTATTGACTGTTGATCCTTAACAGTTGTGCATGATCTTGACATACATGTACATTCAACCACAAAATAGTCTGTAGGAGGAAAAAATACAAATAAAAATAAAAATCACACTTCTTTTATGGCCTTCAACTTTTTCCAGCCAGGGTGAAACCTGAGAATTCATCTCTCGCAGTTATTGCTGTTTGACTGCACAACAATATCCAGGAACAAAGTTCATGAGCTTGCATAATTATATTCTGTGATGTACAGTATATACAAAGCAAGACGGATACAGGAGCTTCGACGAACTACTGAAAAGAGGTGTTTTTGATTTGAACTGAAAGAATCATTTTTGTGTGTGTGTGGAAAGGTGGTGAAGAAATCTGGAGGAAATACATCAATAACACAATCGTTTAGTAGTTATTACAAGGAAAGTTACTTAACAGATGACATAATGGAGGACAAGAACAGCATATAAGCCTAACAGATTAGTGGAAGGCACAAGAACAACTCATTTCTACTCTTGGACTTTTTTTTCTAAGTACTGCACAAAAGTGAGTGATGGTCTCCTCAGGCTGGATTGTACCTCCAGTCTTTTCAAAATACATATATGAGTGTTGTTTCAGCACAAAACCTTACCTTAGTGATGCTACAAACTAAGTAAATTGTCCACCTAAGCAGTTAAAGACTACTGTCTTACTTATATGCCTGATCATACTGACTTACTCCGACCTGCTCTCCCTGTTGGAGATTTGCCTTTGGGTCCATGTCTAAATCAGCCATATGGGAGTTTGACATGGAAGGTTCTGTGTGCAGCTGGGTGAGCGAGTTATTGGGGAATACATGTGCATGTGCATTCATAGCATAACTCTGCGTTGCTGTCAGCTCCGGTCCCTCCACACCTGTTTCTGGTGCCCCATCTGGAGCTTCAAATGAGTCTCCTCCTAGCGCTGCCAGTTTTATATAGCCCTTACTGCCCAAGCGGTCCAGCCTCGGGCAGCTGAATCTGCGTGACCTTTCTTCGTGCCGTCCGGTGCCCAGGTCAGAAAGGGCATTCAACGACAGGTGGGAGCCCAGGATCCTGAACCCAGAACTGGGCAGTTGCAGCTGTTGCTGGCATACACTGGATATATCACCTGAGAGCTTGGAATCCCGAGATACCGACAAACCTGCCCTCAATACCTCAGCTTTAGTTTCTATGGCGGTGCTGAGAAGTTCTTCGGAGCATCCGGAGCCCCGGCTCTCTGGCTGCAGATCGCACGGTGGGGTGCACTCTTCCTCCTGTTCTTCTCTCGCCTCCATTTCATGGTTGTTGAGTTTAATTACAGGTAACGTGAAAGCGTTCACTGATGACGTGACTATAGAGCGTGTCTCCCACTCTTTGGGAGCGGGTGTGGGCTCTTTAAGCTTGTTCTGGTCTCTGTAAATGGTGTAGATTGTCTCTGTAAGTGACTGTCTCTCTCTAGACCAGCTAAACTTTCTGGTCAGTGACGATCCCGTGTAATCCTTTTCTTTACATGAGACAGTAGAAGGCCAGGAACCTCTTGAAGGCATGGCTGTCTTATAGGCGGCTGATGTGGGATCTCCTTCCTTGGACTGTGTGCAGCCTAACAGCCCGTTAGGAGGAGCATGGCCTTTGGAGCGCAAGCTGTGGATATCTATAACCGTAGAGTAAATGTCCCTCAGGTCAATGATTTTGGTCTTCTTGTCACGGTTCTCGTGCAGAACGGCATTAGCACAAATAAAAAGGAAGATACCAATGCCCATGACTAGTGGTCCGAACACTTTGAGGTTGTCAGAGTACAGATAAGTAGAGAACAAGCCTTCAAAAAATCCAGCCGGCCGGAATTTGGGTTTGGTAGCGTTAATCATACCATCGCTGCTATTCCAGTGCAGCTTCATCCAGAGGTTGGTATTGCTTGTGAAGTTGGAAGCCGGTCGAACGTTTTTTTTCATGGACGAGTTCTCTCTTGGTAAGACTTTTGGATATGCCGAGGTCTCTCTGGGCCAGTACCCTAGGACAGCCATTGATATTCCTACCATTAAGACGAACACTCCAAGAGCTGCAACCAAACCAGATACAGAAACCAGCTTCAGCTTGCCCTTCACCACCACCACATTGTTCTTCATCTTCTTCCTGGCTTTTCTTCTCCGCTTGTTCTCGGCTCGGTTCTTGGTGCGCAGGGAATCCTGCCGGCGGGAGATCCTCAGGAGCCCGCCTGTCGCTATCATGGTGACTGCTAGACAATGGATCTGTCAGTCATCCTACAAGACACAAAATGGAGATATATTTTACATCAGAGGCTAACACGCTCATGTTTTGACAGCCAAAAAAAAAAAGAAGAAAGACTGACAAACAGGTATATTAACATCAGGTCCAAGGAGAGGACATGAAGACATGATTCAGTGCAATACTGTTCTCTTCAATGAAGGGGAATTATTAAAGAAATTTCAAGTGGTTTAGTATGGGGCGGCACAGCGGCACAGTGGTTAGCATGTTCGCCTCACAGCACGAAGGCCTGTGCTCAGCGTGTTTTTGTGTGGAGTTTGCATGTTCTCCCCGTACTTGCATGGGTTTCCTCCCACAGTCCAAAAACATGCAAAGTAGGCTGTTTGGTTGTTCCAAAATGCGAGTGTGAGTGTCAGTGTTTGTATGTGTGTTGGCCCTGCAATGGCCTGGCGAGATGTTCAAGATGTACCTCACCTTCGCCCAGAGTCGGCCGCGATGGGCGCCAGCCTCCCAGCAACCCTAATTAGGATTAGGCTGCTTAGAAAATAAATGAATGAATGAATGAATGAATGGTTTAGTATGATGTGAATGATGCCCAGAGTGATTCAGTCTTTCCCAAATCGCTTCCCAACAAACCACAAGCACCTACACCGCACACCTTACAGTCAGATTTAAGACTATAATAGCGCTTTCTGGATGGCACAGTGGAGTGCTGGTTAGCATGTCAGCCCCACAACAAGAAGGTCCTGGGTTTGAGTCTCAGGCTTGGGGAAGGCATTTCTGTGTGGAGTTTGCATGTTCTCCCCCTGCTTGTGTGGGTTTCCTCCAGGTACTCTGGTTTCCTCCGACAGTCCAAAGATATGTATATTAACCTAATTGTAAAAGGCTGTTTCAAATTGCCCCTAGGTGTGAATGTGAGTGTGAATGGTTGTGTGTATGCTGGCCCTGTAATGGACTGGTGATGTGTGTGATGTGTGCCATAATCATCTATGGCCTAACAGTTAGAGAAGTGGGTTTGGGACTGAAAGGTCACTGGTTTGATTCCCGAGGCAGCACTCTTCCTCCACCTTCAAGGCTGAAGTGCCCTTGAGCAAGGTACCCAACCTCCAACTGTTCTCCGACTGTGTGTATGCTCACTTTAGATGGCTTAAATGCATTTTATTACAATATATATATTTATGTGTGTGTGTGTGTGTGTGTGTGAGTGTAAAATTTATATTCATAAATGTTTATCATCTTTATATCTAACTTGATTTTACTGTATTATCAAAATATCTGCTCATGTTTTTACCGGATCCTTTAAGCATGATCTTAATTTTTTTCTACACTCCTATTAAGGTTCATACAGACAAGTGACAAGTTAAAAAAGAAACCAACGGCCCTGTTATGACGAGAAAGTCAGATGGGTCACTGCAAGTCAAT
>JAQMYF010000003.1:10272678-10282733 GCA_030014195.1 Neosilurus mollespiculum | reverse complement strand
GGAGGTTTGATATTGGTCTATAGTTGGACAGCTGATATGGGTCGAGGTCGGGTTTTTTAATCAGAGGTTTGATAACTATATATAACTAAATATAAGCATTTAACATTTGTCTTTAAAGCTGTGCAGCAAATGAGCTGATTCAAAATTAGATATCTCTATTGTATTACGGATTACACATTATCATCAAATGTAATAGACCTTTATCCCATTTTGGTAGTATGAAGGGGGGGATTTATTCCCTTCCATGTGGATATATTGTGTTTTTGTTGTGTTTTGTGTTTTGTGTTTTTTTTTTTTATATTAATCCACTTTATTTCCCCCATTTTTTTCATTTTCCCTTCCAGACTAAATTACCAAGGAGTCATACATTGATAGCCAGTTATTATATTAGATGGGAGGCTAAAATGTAATATCTATCAGTGGCTCAATAATGAAATGATTAGAGTTGAGCAGTGTACTAAATCATAAAGCCTGAGTGAATCCATAATTAGAATGGTGGGAGGCATGCTACTGCACACGCATTTAAAGACAAATAGGCACCTGCATTCATGATTTTCAGTTTCTTTATGTGTTTTAATTCAGTAATGCTGCACTGGATTCATGATATATTTACTAAGAATACATGGTAAAACAGACAGTCATGGTTAACAGAGGGCGGCAATGTGGCACAGTGGTTAGCATGTTCATCTCATAGCAGGAAACTCCTGGGCTCAGGCATTTCTGTGTGGAGTTTGCAAACTAGCAGGAGTAAGTGGTTTGGCATTGAGTGAGTGGGTGAGTGAGTGGATAACAGACAGACTGTTCGTCTCTGGTTCAAACCACAAAAACACGCTAAACTTACAGTTCTGCCTTGTGCTATTCAGTGCAGTTTGTACTAGTTTGTGCTATGATAGGACAATGTGTACGCAGTTCATCAAAGTTTCAGCTCCAAAGGCATTTTGGCGAAAAACAATGATGAGGTAAATAACCCCTTGATTTGTGGACACTCATGATTATATTTTAAATGCCCCTTCTCAGTCACTGCTTATGATGTTAAGAATGCATCAGTTAAAAAATATGATAATAATAATAATAATAAATTTATAATGTTATTTCTGCAAGTAAATGGTTCTTCACTCGCAACATGTATAAAAAAATTACTGTAAATAAATATTTGTATATAAATATATAACATAATATATCTAATATCGCCATTTAACATCTTATGAAAACTACTAAATACTTATTAAAACTACAAGATAGATACATATTTAAAAGGTTACCTCACAGGAGATAAAATATACTATAGGAAATGTGCAGGCATGCATGCTGATGATAAAACCATATATATTCTGCCTGGTCTTTACCCTATTCAATAAATTTTTTTTACTTGAATCTGGAAGTATCTATAATCCCTTCTGATATATGATGGCCCAATTACATATAATAATATATTAAAGCCCAATTACACACAAAAACATGGGGCATTTCACTCTGAGCATAATTGTTACTGTATGGATCTACAGTCTGCACTAGAAAGAAATCAGTCCCAGCCTTCATCCTGTCATACTGTTCTTATATCTGTATGTGGTGTTGTTGTGTTTGGTTGGTAACACAGTCCAAAATAGGATCAGTTCCACTATTTTCTCTATTTACTTTTACTTGCAGTTTTTAACTTGTCGAGCTAATGTCCACCCTGACTCTTTTTCATCTTGTTATTTGTTTTCAGACGCACACCATTTCACAAGAATTCAATTGTCCTGTAATTCCTTAAGCCTCATTTCCACAAGGCATAAATTTGAAGCCAAGCGTATTAAGTAAACTTTACATGGAAACATGACTTTTACATTTAAACTTTACATTGAAAAAATTCTGATATATTTGATTTAAACTTGGCCTTGACCTTTTTAATGACTTGCTATTGACGGCTTTGGCTAGTCCTGGTCTTAGATTCCCTTGACCCTGAGAATGGCAGGTCTTGGCTTCAGCCTTAGATGAAAATAATGTGCATTAAGACATTTGTTAAAAGCATTCAAAGCTAATAATCTGATGTGGATGCAGATATGTAAACATTGTGTTGCTGTAATCAGAGCTTCAGTCTATTGAACCTTGAATCCTCATGTCCCCATATGTTTTTTTTCTTTACACAGATCTATTACTGGGAGTTCCAACTACAGAATGAGACGGAGAGACTGCGTACACTCTTCCTGCCAGAGCTAGGGGTGAAACTGAAGAACTTGACAGGCTACACCACTTATATGATTAGCGTGGCTGCCTTCAATGCAGCCGGGGATGGTCCACGCTCTCCGCCCACCAGAGGGCGCACTCAGCAAGCAGGTATACCCCAATAGCATAACACACTGCCCCCCACTGCCCCTCTGACCACAAGCATAATTCTGAAAGAATACACTTCAAAACTGGGAAAATGTAAACCTTTTTGCATGCCAATGAGCTTCCCAGAGGTTCTTCCTTCAATACAAGATATCCCATTTAATTGCTGTTTATACTGAATGGCAAGGACATGATGGAAATGTCATCTTAGGATTCATTTTCTAGGCT
Organism: Neosilurus mollespiculum; assembly: GCA_030014195.1. NCBI lineage: Eukaryota > Metazoa > Chordata > Actinopteri > Siluriformes > Plotosidae > Neosilurus > Neosilurus mollespiculum. The sequence continues at coordinate 10,280,195 of JAQMYF010000003.1, read as the reverse complement.
TTAAGATGGAATTTGACAGTTTTAAAAAGACTTTTTGGCGTCTTTCAATGTGAAGGCCATAGAGCAGGAAGCATATGACAGCATGGTAGTGAGAATTTGATCGTTTGGGCAGCATGTGGTATGGGTCTTGGCAGGACTATATAATGGGAGCTGTGTTCTTGCTTCCTCATGCTCTCCTCTATGGCTTCAGCAGAAAAAGAGTGTTGTTGTTTTTTTTTTTTTTAAATAAATCCCTCTAGCCATTTCCTCTCCCCCCCCCAAATACTTTGACAGTACAGTAAGGAGATGACAGCAGGAACCGATTCTAGGCCATCATGGCGTTGAGATCCTGGGACATCAGCCAATACAAGCTTCCCGTTTCCTTTTTTTCTAATAGAAACTGGCACTGCTGAAGGTTTAGCCTGATCCAGGATTGAAAATGTAACATTTCTATAACAAATGGGAAAGTTGTTTTAAACTTTTAATCCTTTTCTATTGAAGAAGCTTGCATGAACCAAAAAAAAAAAAACCCAAAAAAACACTGAACGCAACAAGAAGCACTAATTCAGTTTCCCCACTGAATTTGATCTTGAGTGTACTTAGCTTGGGTTTATGTGAAGACTGTCATGTTCTGTTTGTGTAAAAAAAAAAATCAATACAGTAATGAAGTCTCTATCTGTGACTCTGTTTGCTTTTGTTCCTCCGCAGCCCCCAGCGCCCCCAGCTTTATCCACTTCAGTGAGCTTACCACTTCTTCTGTCAACATGTCCTGGGGAGAGCCCAAACATCCCAACGGCATAATCGAGGGGTACCGCCTGATCTATGAGCCCTGCACACCCATCGATGGTGAGAAACTCCAACATTTAAGCATAATTTACACTTTTTGTTCACCAAAGCCCTTTCTCACAATTGGTCCAAGATGTGTTCTGTTCCATGAAGGAAAAGCATGAAATAAACGGCATAACTTACATAATTTTTGCCATCTGCACCATGTCATGGCATGGCATTAATCAATGTGTTAAACACATGTCAGGGAATAGTTTTCTTGCATAATCCTGGTTTAGTAAGAGCTTCAGAGCATTTAAGATCTGGTGGAGAGACCATGGTGAAGCTTTACAGTTTACACAAGGCCATTCCCTAAACTGGAGGGAAAGAGTTCCATTCGGTGTTATTCTACATGCATACACTGTGAGCGCTTTTCCTCTCGCTTTTGCACATATCTAGATTTGTAGTGTCTCCTTTACAGATTCCTCTCCTCACACTCCAGGTGTCAGTAAAGTTGTTACAGTGGATGTAAAAGGCAGTTCCCCCCTGTGGATGAAAATTAAAGATCTGGCTGATGGGGTGACCTACAACTTCCGCATCCGTGCCAAAACCCTGACCTATGGGCCAGAGGTGGAGGCCAACATCACTACAGGGCCAGGAGAAGGTCTGGCTGTCTGAGCATTTGTTCTGTTTTTCGATCATGAAATTGTTTTATTATAAGCGGTGTACCCAGTCTTATATTTCTCTTGCCCCATTGTTGTTGTTGTGTACAGGTGCTCCGGGCCCTCCAGGTGAACCGTTTATTTCACGATATGGCACGGCACTTACACTCCACTGGACAAGCGGCGACCCTGGCAGAGCGCCCATTACACGATACGTCATAGAAGCCAGGCCATCTGGTACATCCTAAAATAAAAAGAGAAGTGGACTAGGAAATCTTTCTAAACAAGGGCTCTTACAGCAGGAACCAGATTTAGCACAGAAAATGAATAACATTGACTGAAACTGAAAAAGGGCTTTAATGTATTAGAGTAAAAATATGTGGCTAATAATAGATGCTTTGAAATCCTAATAACAATTTCTTATTCTTTACTTAACACAGCAATAATCCAGAAAAAATATTCATGCTTAGACATAAATAAATAATAAAAACCTATCAGCAAGAACTGAATTATGTTGCAATTCATGTCTCTAGAAAGGCGTAATGCTTAGCTCTGAACAAATGGGAAACCTGATCATGCTCTTTGTCTCTGATGCTTAAGCTAAGTAGGCTTTGTACTTTTAGTTGCTAATTCCTCGCCACACAAAACACATTGTGGCCTCTTTCTTATTGCCGAAAGTAAAACGGCCCCACAGTATGGTTAATGGAGTATTTTTATTTCAGTGTTATTTCTGTGAAAAAGTTACCAGCCTGCTGTGTTCCTCCCATCTCCTAAAACATGCCAGTACATTGGTCATTTTAATGCAGAATTATGATTATGCAAATGAACATGAAAATTAATATGACTGGAGACTGAAATTCTACATGCTTTTTATTTAAAAGTTCCCAGATGTGGATTTTCAATAATGGTGAACTTACACAATACTGATCATGATCCCGATTTGAGCCGATCATATTCCCATGTTAGTCTGATGTTTCAGCATATGTACTGACGTAGGGTGGCATGGTGGTGCAGAGGTTAGCACATCGGCCTCACAGCAAGAAGGTGCCGGCTTCGATTCCCGGGCTTGGGGTGTTTCTATGTGGAGTTTGCATGTTGTGCTTGCGTGAGTTTCCTCTGGGTACTCCGGTTTCCTCCCACAGTACAAAAAATGCACAGTAGGCTAATTGGTTGTTCCAAATCATCCCTAGGTGTGAGTGTGAAATGTGTGTGTATGTTGGCCCTGTGATGGTTTGGCGATCTGTTCAGGGTGTACCCGGCCCTCGCCCAAAGTTGGCTGAGATGGGCGCTAGCCTCCCCATGCCCCTAATTAGGATTGAGCAGGTTAGAAAATGAATGAATGAATGAATAAATGTACCAATGTTCTCTGATTGTTAACCAGTGTGATGCCGAAGTTATTCCGCTGTTTCATCTGATGTTGTTACAATCGATTCCATTGTCACTCCAATTTGTACCGATGTTCCAATGTGTCTCTGATATTAAAAGAAAATGCGCAAATTTACTGGAAATGTGACCAGAATGTCGCCCGATGTTTCTCCCATTTTTCACAATTTTATACCATTGCTTCTCCAATCACTACTGATGTGTGCCGATGTTCCTCCAATTTTTTCCCCAATGTACTCCGAACACAACATTTTTTTCCAACACAAAATATTTCACTTGTCCTCAAAGTTTTCCCCAAAATTCTACAATGTCCTCCGATGTTCTCTGATGTATACTGATGTTTTCCGATATGTACTGATGCTCTCCAATTTCCTCAGCTGTAACATCGGAATATGATCAAAGTGAATCGGGATTATGATCGGTATGGTGTGACGCACCTTAAGTAGCATCTATCTTAGTCGTTGTGTATTTCTAAAGAATTCATGAGGAAGAACATCCTTGTGGTTGATTAAGCCTTAGGCTGACCTGCCAGTTGAGAACCAGTCTTCTAGAAGATAATTGTCTGTTTTGTCTTACTTTTGGCTACTGTTTTGTAGGAGGATCAATATGTATACTTATTTCAATCATCCACAGATGAAGGATTATGGGATATCCTTATCAAAGACATTCCCAAAGAGGTGACATCATACACCCTGAATCTGGACATGCTACGTGAAGGGGTTACTTATGATTTCCGGGTCATTGCAGTCAATGACTATGGATACGGATCTCCCAGCGCTCCTTCCCCCTCCATAGCTGGTAAGGATTCATTCTATAATTGAAATTCTAAATTCTATATTTCCATATGATTATTCGCAAGGTGTTTTATGTGGCATTATTTCTTAAATTTCCAGCTCAGAAAGCCTCCCCCTTTTATGAGGAGTGGTGGTTTCTAGTGGTGATAGCACTTGTAGGACTGATCTTCATCCTCCTGCTTGTCTTCATCCTCATCATTCGTGGGCAGAGTAAAAAGTACACCAAGAAGACTGATTCAGGTACAACTGGAAGCAAATCAGCTTTCTTTTCTCAGTCAGACAGTCAACAATATAGATTTATTCTATAGGGCATGAGTGTCCAGTCTTACGCTACAAGGGCAGGTGGTGCTGTTGCCACTGGCTCCTGATTGGTGATAATGAAAACTTGCAGTCATTCCAGATAAGCTAAGCTAAGCTAAGATTATTGTAATTGCACACAGTACCACAAATCCTGGCAATCCTTGAGGTGCCTTCACATATAATGGACCTAATTAAATAGAAAAGGAGTACAACTTAAGCCGCTTTCCCACATTAATGATTTTTGTACTGGTAGACCACAAACAACTGTCATGCGATACAACTGCATTCTTGTTGTCTTGTGTCTTGTTGGCTTTGTGCTCTACCGTAACAAAAATTGTATGTGTGGGAAAGGGGCTTTATCTGAATAACGTGCAACGTTAAACAAAAACACTCACTCAATCACTCACTCATATAACAAACCGCTTAACCCTATTGGGGAGGGAGGAAGGATGGAGCCGAAAGATCTCAGCCGAAATTGCAGGCCCAACACACACACATCCACACACACACACACACACACACACACACACACAACCATTGACACTCACACAGGGACAATTTAGAACAGCCAATTAGCCTAGAAGTGGCACACAGAACCAGCCAAGCCCAGGAATCAAACCCCGGACCTTCTTGCTGTGAGATGGACATGCTAAACACTATACCACTGTGCAGCCTAAACAAATACAATACAATACAATACAATACAATACAATACAACAGCTGAGTTATTGCTCTTGTCTACATTGCAAAAATCAAGCCCCATGGGAACAGAATCAGGAATGTGATGTGACACTGCAGTAATCCACTGTGATACAGAAGATTATGATTCTTTTCAACAACTATCTAGCTCTATCTACTGAGCTATTTGCTAATAAAATATAGATTCCATTTTTTTTTCAAATTTGGGGTAAGCCTGGGAATCAAAGCCAAGAGACATGAATGAGGAACAGAAATCCTGTTCAGAAATAATATTTCAGTATCCAATGAGTTAATTGCCTTAATTTTTGTTAATACGCATCAGTAAATAATTTTCAGAAACTTCCCATCATTTTATCTCTTTCTCTCTCACATCCAAATGCTGTGTCTATTAAAGCTTTAATGGATCAGCAGAAATAATACCCAGGAACAGTTACTGAGTTGACTAGTAGCTTCAATTCATTACTTACTGTAACTGAGTTAAACCTTTATTCTGCTGTTAGTTTAATGACTATGGATTAACTTTACCTTCACTGGTTTAACAGACGCCAGTTCACCACAGTGTAGCTGAATCTACAGATGATTTGCATCTAGTGATATAATTATTTACATTTTCTTTACAAAAATAAGTATTCCACACACAGAAAAAATAGGGGATATCTGAACGTCCACTTCTGAAAAGGCAAAAAGTCTTTGTCAAGGCCACTAAACGCAACAATAACAACAGATTGATAAGTCTGCTTGTCTCTAAAAATCATTTTTATAATTCATAAAACTTTTTTTTTGCCATAGGTTACTGATAGTTTTACAAAATGTCAGCAAGACCCAAATCACTGCTTAACTAGAGGTTCTTTGGAAGCATTTTATTTTACATTTACTTTGACCTGAGTTGTTGTCGCTGGCAGGAGTCCTAGGCTGATAGTCAGAGTAAAATATGATCTCTTTTGACCTTCACTCCATTTTAGTGGCGCAAGGCTATTAGTGAAAATTCCAACAGAACTGATTTTATTGATGCGCCACTGGGTTCAGCCAAATGTTGGAGGTAATTGGCTTTTTTACTGTTATTTTACAAAAAGTACAACCTTTTCTTGTATCTTATCGGTAATCACTTACCTTACAGTCCCTTCTTGGATAAACTTAACCCATACAGTGTATGACTTGTTCCCTATGCACTTTATCAGGTTAATATTTCACTCATTTCAAAGTGAAAGTTTAAAAAACACCATGGAAACTCTGCTATTTGGGAGTAAAGGGGCAGCAATTATTAGATTTTTTTGTTGTGCATATAAAGTCTATACACCAATTATACAAAATAAGTACACATTAACACCACCTGACTGGTCTGTGACTAGGCAACCCCATACACAGCAAGCTGTGATGCATTGAGTGTTCTAACAACTCTCTGTTCTATCCAGAATTAACAGTTTCCGCAGGTTGTGCTACAGTAGTGGGATCAGACCAGATGCACAAGACTTCACTCGCCATGCACATTAATGTGCCTTGGGCACCCATGACACCACTGCATACCAGGAACACTCCTCAAGACCTGCCGTTTTGAAGATAAATAATCCTAGTCATTTAGTCATCACAATGTTCACAAGTGGCACTTGTCAAAGTCTATGTGTCCTAAGTCTAAGTCCTATGCGTTTTCATTTTTCCTGCTTCATAAATTGACTGTTCACTTTCTGCCCAATACATTCCATGCCTTGGCAAGTATCACTTTAATGAGATAATTAAAAAATAATGCACTGAATGTGAGATGGATGTAACTGAATATTCATTTTAGTGACATCCTCTGAACATGACATGCATGTTTTAGTTTTGTTTTTTTTTTGTTTGTTTTTTTGTATATATTACATGGGAACCTAAGAAAAAAAGCATACTAAAATTTGATTTTTTTTTTAATAGTTTATTATTAATATTTTGTTTCATCATGACAGACACAGATGAGCTCCCAAGGCAGGCAGCTTTGGCAGTTTTGGTAGTACTACACAAAAACATAATGAAAAGCAAACTAAAATGATTTTTTTAATAGTTTATATTTACACATTTTGACCATGACAGAGACTGGTCAGGTGAGCTCTGCACTAACCTTATTGTTGTGTGTCTTGTCATTTCTCCGAACTGCTTCCATTTACTACCACCTAATAACTACTGAACTTAATCAACGGCTTAAAACAGGAAAAAGTCGAACAAGGACATACACACAGTGTACTTGGGATAAAACATGATGTCCTTATAAGAAGACAGTGGGGTCTCAAGGCTGTACTCAACCAGAGTTCAGTGCATACTACATGGACCCATAAAAAAACAGCTCTGTAAAGATGTGTTTACATACTAATTGAAAATTGAAGGTGTGAGAGCAAAACAAAGGCATATGAAATGGGGCAATTTAACAAAAACAGCAGGACAAAACCACATTGCAGAAATTGAAGATGGTAATTTCATACAAGAGTCATATGAGAATTAAGAATTTTAATTGGTTGATGGAAAACACTTCTTTTTGCTGTTAACTGGTACCATAAACATGTTGTACCCAGACTGTGACTCAATCTCCTTTCTGCTCTGACCCCTTTAGATTTAGTATAAATTACAAGGAAATACAAGAAAAACAACCATGTGTTAACAGTAAAAATTACATGTTTATATTTTATATTTACATATTTTACTCATCATCATCTTCATCTTCTGCTTAATCCGGGGTTGGGTATTTTACCCATGATAGAGATTCTTCAGGTGGACTGTGTGCTTGGAGACAAACTAATGGAGCAGAGCTCTGTATGTGCTGTGGAAATAACGAGAGTGATTTTAGCATTCTCAGTCAGAGATTAGCCTGCATACTTCACAAATACAGAGGAAAATCGGCTGTGTAAAGGTGTGTTTGCACATTAATTAAAAAATGTAGTATATAGTACAAGGAAATACATGAAAAACAAAC
>JAQMYF010000003.1:10225749-10268002 GCA_030014195.1 Neosilurus mollespiculum | reverse complement strand
ACTACAAGTTACACTTGTACTAAGTATATGTTCTGTAGTATACTTGGTATACTTATACTCAAGTATACTTAATAAAACAAACTTCAAGTATACCACTTTTTGCTAAGGGCTGTGATAGGCTGGTGAGCTGTTAATGGTGCACCCCGCCTTTGCTTGGAGTTGGCTCGCCTCTCCACAACCCTAATAAAGGTTAAAGCGGATCAGCGCTTATGCAAAAACAAAGGCAGTGGGAAAATGTTGCTCTGCCAGTGGTGTTTGCTCTGTAGGATCATCTTTTCATCATACTCAGAAAAAACAAGACTGAGTGACTGCCAATAGTTTAAGTAACGTAGTTACGTTTTAGTAACGTAAATGTTTTTTTTTTTGTTTTTTTTTTTTTTTTATTACACATAGAAAAGTTGGTCACTCTGTCTGTCTTGTAAAGCAAGTCTGCAAGGGCAAATTCCTCCATACATAATCCATGTGTTAAAGGCATGTAAAACTATTAATGAAGCTGTGGCCTGGGGGGGGGAATGAGCCTACTAGTAGGGAATGGTTTATTTATTTATTTGTTTGTTTGTTTTGTTTTGTTTATTATTGCTTTATGTGGTTTGCCATGTGTAGTGGTTACCATGTCCGCCTCACAGCAAAGAGGTCCTGGGTTCAAGTCCTGGGCTCTTTCTGTGTGCATGAGTTTTCTCTGGGTTCTCTGGTTTGTTCCCACAGTCCAAAGACATGCACATTAGGCTAACTGGCTGTTCCAAATTTCTTCTAGGTGTGAGTGTGAACAGTTGTATGTGTGTTGGCCCTATGGTGGTCTGTCAAGCTGTTCAGGGTATACCATGCCTTCACCCAGTGTTGGCTAACACAGGCTCCCGCCTCCCCGCGACCCTAGGAGGGTTAAGCGGCTTGGAAAATGAGTGAGTGAGTGAGTGAGTAAGAGAGTTCACCATGCTCTTGGGGTGGGAGAGATTGAGACTTTCTGTTTCATAGTCTATTATAGGTGCCGGTGAACTTATGTATGCAGAAGATAGAATTTCGTCTGAGTGTATTATATTGTCTTGTAATGCAGCATGAGAAGCAACTGACTTCACATGACTTGGAGGATAGGGCAAAGCTGGCTGGTGGGTGAGAACTGGCAGAGATAATCCGAGAGAAAATGGGGCAGGGTGTGAGACAAACAGCCTAGAGTGTAGTCACTCATGAAGCAAAAACCAGGGTTACTTTATACCCTCATATACCAGTTTGTGAAACTGCACAGCCACTTAATACCTGTTCACTTTATACAGGTGGCCACTCAAACTGCACATCTCTGCCGCTCTCCCATGGAGACATGATGAGGATGGACGAGGGTCGATTCCCGGCTATGGAACTAAATAACAGGCGTCTCTCTGTCAAAAATTCCTTCTGCCGCAAGAATGGCATCTACACCCGGTTTGTATTCTATTCCATAACTTTAAATGTGGTCTGTTTTTACACTCACAGTGAGTGTGATAATATGATCTTTAAACATATGATAAGAAAATATGATTATATGGATTATATTATATAGCAAATAGCTTTTCTTTTTTCACACTGTGTTTTTAATAGAACATATTTCACCACACTAAATGTAGAATATGGCAGTGGAATTGATTTTCAGAAGCAGGCTGCAGAAGAAAGCAAAACTTGAGCCTTGGGCCCACATCTTATTTAAACTCAGCTTCCTGGCACCCTTTAAATGTATTGAATGGAGAATTGGCTACGATTTCAATGGCAGTTGTTCCTTTCCACTCTCCATCTGTCAACCTAAAGGAAACCGAAGAGACTGTGCCAATCAGAAGCTGAGATCTGGCCTCGCCTCACACCACATTCTCATTCTTGTTGACATTCACAGCACATACAGGAGAAACATTATATTTCTATATGACTTCAAAACATCTCACACTTTATTCTTTGTATGAGGATCTTGCTTCTTTCCACAGCACAGAATGACACAAGACATGTCACATCCTCTTTTGTTTTTTTACCTCTGGACTCAGAAATTCTCCTTACTCACAAGGGCACTTGGTTTACAGCGCCGCTGTTTAAGTTTACACAGTGTTTAGACAAACACAGATAGTGTGGAGGTCAGCGATCTGCTGTAAAAGCTGGTTGCGAGGGAATCAGTGAGGCGTACGCATGGAGGGTGGAGGGGTTAGACTTGTGGACAACTTCCTGTGGCGGTAACCGGAGAGAGCATTTTGGGCCCATTAGAGTGGAATGCATCGATGTGAGGTGGGGGTGGCTCATGCTGCTCCTCATCTCTTAACTCAGCTGGGATGATCTTCCTGACATCAAAGCACCCTGTCTTTGAAGAGCCCCATTCAGTTACATTAGTGCCACTGGGCCGTCCCCTCGAGAAAGAGCGAAGAAGATTGATTTGTTGTGGACAGCGCTATAGGAAGATGAGATGAGAGGAGAAATGAGATTCCCAGCCAGACCCTGAGATGGAGAGGTGTTGAAGAGAATAGAAAAGTAGCAGATATGTGTATTATTAAATTTGGATGGTAGTGGGTAATGGGCTGTTTGACATGGCTTTATCCCTGCATTAAAAGCCAACCTCCACTGAATTTTAACTAAAAACTTTATCAGAATACTCCCTTCCCCCTGCTCCCAGGAGCTTGTCCCAGGAGCTCTGGATTAACCCTTCCAAAGCCATCCAGTCTTTCTAGTCTGCTAGATTATTCAGCATGCTAAGCACACTAAGCTAATTTACTGCAAAACAACTCTCGAGTCCTCATACTCAGATCAAACTCTAGCATTTCTAGTGTTCTTGATTTAATGCACATCAAACCTCATTACAGCAAATCACAAGACTCAGATCAGCTGTCTGTGTTGTGGTTAGAGCCTTTGAGAGGGCAATGACTTTCGGTGCTTTTAGCTGAGAGCAGAGCTCTCTGAAACATTTGATGCTTTCTGGTATAGGTGCTTGACTGGGATGACAGTCCTCACTTACTCACTCATTTGCTGAAGCGCTTAATCCTACTACTAGGGTCGCGGGGAGGCTAATCCTACTACTAAGATCATGGCTCTCAGCTGACACCGAGCGAACCCTGAACAGCTCGCCAGACCATCGCAGGGCAACACACACAACCATTCACATCCACATCTACAGGCAATTTGGAACAGCCAGTTAGCCTACCATGCATGTCTTTGGACTATGGGAGGAAAACCGGAGTCATTCATTCATTCATTCATTTTCCGCTTAAGCTGCTTAATCCTAATTGGACGCTGGGAGGCTGGTGCTCATCACCGCGGACTCTGGACGAGGGCGGGGTACACCATAGACAGCTTGTCCCATTGGACCATTGCAAGGCCAACACTCACACAACCATTCACACTCACACCTAGGGATGATTTGGAAGAGCCAGTTAGCCTACTGTGCATGTTTTTGGACTGTGTGAGGAAACTGGAGTACCCGAAGGAAACCCATGATAGCACAGGGAGAACTACTCCAAATGCCCAAGCCCATCAATCGAACCCAGGATCTTCTTGCTATGAGGCAGACGTGCTAACCACAATGCCACTGTGCCGCCCATCACAGTCCTCAATGACTCATGATGATGATCCGTTCTGATGATTGAGGGTCGGTAATTCTATTGTCATAGAGTTCTCTAAGCAGATTTTTTTACTGGGTAGGTTGCTAGGTCTTTCCCTAATCCTTTACAATAGGCATTCCCATCCAACTACTAACCAAGGCTGGCCCTGCTTAGCCTTCAAGATCTGACGCGATCGGACTTTCACAGGGTAACTGAAGGGATCGATGACTTACGAACTGAGAGAAATACTACGCAGCTGCTTGCCAAAAGGTTTTACGTGTGTTATTAGATGCCTCTAAGGACATTGGTGAGCTCCACCTTTCCTCATGCTAAACAGATGCCTCACTATCTTTCCAGAGATCAGACAAACTCAGGAGATTATGAGCTAATTAGAGATGGGTGAAGTGTGGTAGCATGGCTTGCTTCCACTGTTCCTCTGAATTAGTCTGTTCTTCCTGATATCCATCTGCTTGCTCCTAATTCTCTTTAATCTGTGAATGTAAAGGGATTAGAGTCAGTGCTATAGGATTTGCTGGATAAGCAAGACTGTGTGGTCATTTTCTGGATAAAAATTTGGATGGACAAACTTATTTTGAGACCAGCAAAACTTTCAAGAAAGGAGAAAAATATTAGTTTTCTGAATCTTAATCACATTATGTTAAAAACCAGAAGAGCGGACATGTTTAGGCTTGGTATTAAAACTGGTCACATGTGGACAGCCAATTCGGGAAATTGATCACACCTGGTACTTTCAACCATTAGTGTTCACATTTCATCAGTAATAGGGTTGCCAAGTCGACCAAAAGAAGTATTCTATAAGCTTTCCCAACCAGCCTGAAAACTTATACCAAAACTTATACTAATTTTATACCATCAGCATGCCATTTTTAGACTTTCAGTTCCTTGTAGTTATTTGAACAAGGTGCTGCAGTTGACTTATAATATTACAGATATGTCGTAAATACAGAACCATAACCACTTCACTGATATCAATAGCCTGCAGTATGTTAACACCGGGCGGCACAGTGATGCAGTATTGGTTATCAGTGTCAGTACAGTTATCACTGTCACCTCACAGCAAGCAGGTCCGGGTTCGAACCTACTGGTAGGCTGGGACCTTTTTGTGATCAGTTTGCACATTCCATTCAGGGGTTTACTCTGGGTGCTCCAGTTTCCTCAGTTTAAAGGTATGCGGATTAGGTCAACTGGCTACTCAAAATTTTCCCATAAATGTAAATGTAAGTGTGAATGACTGTACATCTCTGTGTTGAGCCTGAAACACACACATCTAGAACTAGCAGTTAGGGAAGGTCACTTGTTGCATCACCTTAATTTTCTCAATGTTTGGGCAAATGCAGGTGCATATGGACACCTCAAAAACTAAAGCAAACTGCCAGCTAGTACATACATTCTGCACCTGTGTGAGAGGAAATAAGCTTATTGTTATTCAATAGTGACTCCGACAGAGTTATTACTGCAGAATTTAAGTAAACAAAGCAGTGTTTGCTCATCAGTTGCACATGACTCTTGCTTGCTCACCTCACATAGTTATGTATAACTAATTTTAATTAAGGATATGGCTAATAAGAACTGGTACTGGCCTTGTCGACCCTGTTGTTAAACTTCATGTCTGTCTCTCTTCTTGTTCTCTTGTTTACAATCCTGAACAGCCAAATTAGAGTAATTCCTATCACTGATGAACTGGCTGCCAATTCAACATGTACAATCAACCGAAAACGAGCTTTCAGTTGTGTAACGAGTGCCAAAGTGTTAGACACACAAAGAAAACCAGGGAGACAGATGCTCAGTAGCATCTCAACATTGGCAGATGGCCAACTGTTGGCTTGGTGTAGCCCTGTAGACCTGTTCAGGGTAGTGGTGGCTCAGTGGCTAAGGCTCTGGCTTACTGATCTAAAGGCTGTGGGTTCAAGCCCCAGTACCTCCAAGCTGCCACTGTTGGGACCTTGAGCAAGAACCCTCAATTGCTCAGTTGTATAAAAATGATAATTATAAGTCACTCAGGATAAGGGTGTCTGCTAAATGCTATGAATGTAAATGTAATGTAAATGTGTACCATGCCTCTCACCCACTGTCAGCTGGGATAGACTCCAGGCCACTCACAGCCCACAGTGAATAAGCAGTATAGATAATGGATGGTTGGATAGATGAGTATTGATAAGTTTCAAACAGAATTCAAATTAATAATCCTCAGACAAATAGATTAACAGCAGTGTTATCAGTGTAGCTGGACAGTTGAAGAGTAGCTCAATTCAACAGTTTGGTGATATTGTCACGGAAGCATCAGGACACATCACTGTTCACATTATAAACTCTGTGTGCGTCACAGAACACCTCCTAATGTGCTGTGAGTGATCTTATTATCCAGCTAGGTTTTAAAGAACTCTGTAAATACTCTCCTTTTTTTGTTCTTTAAGAAACTCAGCTGTGAACGGTTAATGTTTTAGAACAGACACACTTACCATATCTAAATTACTAAACAGGACTTCTCAGCACTTCTCTATTTCTTATGGTTCTTATACACTTTATCATCTCCCTACTCCAGGTCTCCTCCACGGCCAAGTCCAGGTGGTCTGCACTACTCCGATGAAGACATCAGCACGAAATGTAATGACCTGATGCCAGCTGAGAACAGCAGTCTCACTGAGAAACCATCGGAGGTGTCTGATTCACAGGTATCCCGGTCATCTTAGATTAAGAGCACATCCCTGCACGTAAAAACACTCACTCAATCATTTGCCGAATTGCTTAGTCTTATTAGGGTCGCGGGGAGGCTGGAGCCTGTCTGGCATGGTATACCCTGAACAGCTCGACAGACCACCATAGGGCCAACACACATACAACCATTCACACTCACACTCACACTTAGAGAAAATTTGGAACAACCAGTTAGCCTAAAATGCATATTTTTGGATTGTGGGAGGAAACAGGACCACCCAGAGAAAACCCATGCAAGCACAGACGAGAACATGCAAACTCAGGACTCGAATCCAGGCCGTTCTTGCTGTAAGCCAGTGCTAGCCACTATGCCATCATGCCACCCTACATAGATACACATCGAATGACCTTCTACTGGTGTTACAGATATTTCTGTTCTTTTCTATGAAAGAACTCTATTTCTTCAGCAACTTTACACTGATAAATTGCTGTCAAGCCATGAAAATAATGACTTGACATGCTATTCAGTAAAGACAAGTGATGCTGACCTTTGCCTGACAAATGATGCTTTATATCAATACAGAGCCACCCATCTCTTGACACCATTTTATTAATCTGCTCCCGGCGACCTCTTTCATAGGAAACAGATGAAAAGCCTAAGCTAATTTCATCCCATTACGTTTTGCAGAAGTTAGATTTTTATCCAGCAGATCTTATCCATCAGATACAGGCTGCATGATTCAGCAAACTTTAAACAAGAGCTAGCGTTAGAGTAGTCACTGCGTATAGAATCTCAGGACTCTCTGCTGGAGCAACTGGATGACACCCCCTTGATTTTTTTCTCCCTCTGGTTTTTCTCATCTGCAGACACCTCAACTCTCTCATCATTCATTTGCCAAACCGCTTAATTCTACAGGGGTCACACAGAGGCTGGAACCTATCTCAGTCGACACTGGGCAAAGGCAGGGTACAACCTGAACAACTCGCCAGACCATTGCAGGGCCAACAAACACAACCATTCACACTCATACCTAGGGTCAATTTGGAAGGCCCAGTTAGCCTAATGTGCATGTTTTTGGGGGGCAGTAGGGCCCGGTGGTAGGGTGCTGGATTACTAATCCTAACGTCAGGGGTTCAAGCCGTACTGTCACCAGGCTGTCATTGCTGTCTCCTCCAGGGCAGCTAACTGGCTTATCAAAGGCCAGCCATGTCTCTCACTGTCTGTGGTGAGAAGCATGTAAAAGAACCATTGCTGACTTTCGTAAAGAGTAGACTGCATTGCCGTCAGCGTGTTTCTGCCCTGCGTTGGCCTGGCGAGCTGTCCAGGGTGTTCTATACCCAGAGATGGGCACCAGCCTCTCGCGACCCTAATTAGGATTAAGCGGTTCAGAAAATGAATGAATGCATATTTTTGGACTGTGTGAGGAAACCAGAGTACCTGGAGGAATCCCACTCAAGCATGGGGAGAACATGCAAGCTCCACACAGAAACGCCCTTGCCGAGCCTGGGTTTGAGTCCTGGTTTCAGGTGTTTCTGCATGTTCTCCCTATGCTTGCATGATCTCTCTCTCTGGGTACTTCAGTTTCCTCCCACAGTCCAAAGACATGCACAATAGGCTAATTAGCTGTTCGAAATTGCCCCAAGTATGAGTGTGAGTGTGAATGGTTGTCAGTGTGTTGTCACACTGTCAAATCAGGACTAGCTCTTCTGATAAAAGCCAAAAGTTACAGCGGTCTAATCATCATCACATAAGCTCGCTAATGAAGGATGCTAACACAGCTCTGAAGGTCAGAAGACATTTGAAACACTTTTATGTTCTTACAAGATGCTTCTTTTGCCAAACATTATCATTGTTTTCCCCCCAAACCCATTTGTATTCTGTTTTTTTAATGTCAGTTCTGCAGAGATTTGAAAAAGGCCAAACAGCTGCATGGTTTGCTGTTGACATTTTCAATCCTCTCTGTAACATCTGTCAGTTCTCTTCAAGGATCATGAAGTTAATCGGTGTGCAAGAGAGAGTAAAGCTTTGGTGGGCATTTAACCAGAATGCATGTGGTTGAACTGACTGAATTTTGAGGAGATGTTTTACTCTGGGCTACACCAGAGGATAATCAGGATTTTGAGACTGTACCAACCATTGCAAAAGGCTGGTTCTAAAGGATTTAGATCCCAGATTACCCTGTGGTGTCGGATGTGTAAAATGTAATCATAACTTCTCTAATCTACTCCTTGTCCTGCCGTGGCTCGCCAATTTTCAAATTGTACACTTTAAACATATTTAGTATGTGTAACTCAATACCTTGATGTGCAGGCTTGACGTCAAACATAAAAGCACTAATAACAGTCAAGATGATTTGTCGTTCACCCTATTTGATTTGACTTTAAAATAACTATTTTTCATGGAAGTTCTATGAGATCCAAGAATCAGGATTGTTGTGCAGGACTAGTTCATGACTATAATCTGAACGTAGGTGGCATTTACACCCGATCCTGCTGGCTCATCAGGCTGAAGATTATTCCCGGTTTTTGTCGTGTGAAGCGACTAGGAGTTCAACTCCTCCTGGATGGGACGCTAGTCCATCGCAGGTTACCTTCCCAGTATACTGCTGGGTGGATAGAGGCACATCTGTGGTTAAGACCTTACCCAGGGTTCTTAGCACTGTGTGGGTCTAAAAGGAATTCAAACCCACCACCTCTCAATCATGAGCTCAGTACATTTGAGGTTTCTCACAATTTTACCATCAGTTAGGATTGTATACAGTTCATGGAATAGTCTTGAAAAACAGTAGTATAGAACAGTATAATGGTCTTTAAGAAACAGTAATCTCTTAAAAACTGAAAAACAGATAAAGCCTTTTTAAAAAATAAAGTTTTTCCTTTTTTGCCATAAACTTTTGCTTAAAATAAATAATTGAGAAGTCTGCAGATAAAAAGTGTTTCCTCCTTTCCCTCTGATCACAGGGCAGTGACAGTGAATGTGAGGTGGATGCAGCCCATCAGAAAACACACTCATTCGTCAACCACTACATCAGTGACCCAACCTACTACAACTCGTGGCGTCGACAGCAAAAGGGTGTCTCACGGCCACCAGCATACAACTATGGGCAGGCAGAAGGGGCAGCCGAACAGGAGTCACGCCCCCAGGCTCCCCCTCTGCCTCCACTGCCTCCTCTGCTGCCCCAGAGCACACCATCTCCACAGCCCATGGGTCAGGGCACGCTGTTCAGGCCCAAGGGTAGCCGGACTCCCACTCCATCTCTGCTGTCCTCTGAGATCCACAGCCAGCATGGCCTTTACAGGCCTCCCAGCAGCCTGGGCACAACCACCCAGGCACCAACTACGGGCTTCTCATCTTTTGTTTGATATGAGACTCTGGTTCCATTTACAACACATCTGATTGGGACTCCAGTGTGAGCAGTAATTTGCTCCTCCACCATCACTGTCATTGTGGTTTGTTCATGATTTCACCTAATAAGGAGCGCTGAACATCTTGCCTTGCATTTTTTTGTTTGTTTTGTTTTGTTTTGTATGTGTGTGGTGTGTATCTGTAAGAGCATTGAAAAACAGACAATCATTCAGCACATTTGTGTTTGTGGTTTGAGCAGAGCAAGTCACTTAACCAGTCACATCTAAGCAGTGCGTAACATGAGAAATTCCTAAACCTTATTTCTAAGTTCTAATAAAAGTGAGGGGAAAAAATGTTTTTAAACCCTAAAAGAGATTTCTGTGAATAAAAGAATGAATTTAAGCATAAGTTCAAAACTTCAACATGGGTTTTGCATGTCATTTTACAAACGACCCAAAGTGATTATCTGGGGTGTACATACATTTTGGGTGTAAATAAACATTACCTTACTCAGTTTCATCATTTTCAACACTTTGCTGAAATAATTACAGAATACTATATTACAGATTAATGGGATGTCTTAACGAGAGGATAATAATCTTATGATATGTCTGGAGTTTTAGCGAAGGTTTACATACATCTCAGCCGCAGTTTTGCTTTGAGTTATTAATCAGCACATGAGCTATTGCTAAGCTAGAAGTTGTGGGTTCTTTGAAAACGTTTCCGCTTGTCCGCTTTGTTGTGTCACTGTATTCTGTCATACGCATGCTGTGTGTTCATAGTCCTGGTTTTAAAGGTGCTTTCTGGGAAAGGATGTTCAGGTGTAACTTGGACCATTGCCAGATTGTGTAAAATGTTCTTCATCCCCAAACCCCCCCAAAATGATGCGTACACCTGTACAAGAGATTCTGCTCTTACTCTTCTCCTATTGTGGTTAAACCTTTATTAATAATATTCAACAGCAGTAGTGTTATATAATTTCTGTGAAATGAAATGAAGAAATGATATCAAAACAAAGCCTAGGCATAAACAAATGGAAGTTTGAAGCACTTATTGTTTGTTATAGTATGGATGATGAATAGATTATAGACACTCTTCTTAAAGAAACGCTGTACACATTTTGGGGGAGAGCAGGAGTGAACACACTGTCCTCATTTTGGATTTGTACTGTGAGATTTTAAAAATGAAATATAATAAAATAAAGCATTTACTTATGTTCAGATAATCTGAAGTTGGACGATGAAATGTAAGATAAAGCTTTTTATCTCACAGAGACTGAAAGTAATGTCTGTTTCTTCTTGCGTATGTATTTCTCTAATATATTGTAGAATGTGTTTTTCCTGCTCACAGTGAGACACCGTGTACAGATATGCCTACATGTATGCAGATATGCTTAATTTATTTATGGTCATTCGATCATTTGCTTTTATATTCAAACTTAAAAATTGAATGTCGACTCAAGAACTGGAGTTGATTATAATAATGATCCACACAATCTCTTGTCTTGTTCTCTGTGAGGTGACTATCACTGTATAAATTCATTGAGGAATTATAATGGGCCAGGCAATGGTTCTTTTCCAAAATAAATTCTTTTATTTTTCAGTGCTTCTGCTGAGCTCTTTATTTGTATTATATTTAAATATACTGTATGTTGATCTATTGTAGGTCCACATCGATATTTTAAGTCCTAAAGCCTATATAATAGACAAAGTCATGCATGAATTGTGTCCTTTGTCTATTGTGTCTTTCATCATTCATATATCCTGATGATAAGAAAACCTTTCACTTCATAAGGTTTAGATCCATAAAAGGAAATAGCTGAGGTGATTTGTGCTGAATGAGATGCTAAATGGGTGTAAAATTAATAATCATCCAGGGAAACTGAGCCGAAACTCCGTGGGAGGAGGGAAGAGCTCGTCTGGAGATAATCCCTTTATTCCAGACTGCAAAGCATTGATCTGGTTGGAGCAGGGGTGTCAGAGAGGAGAGGAGAGGAGAGGAGAGGGGTGAAAACTCCACATTGAGGTGGAGGGAAAAGGAGAATGGCATATGAGCTCATCTATCTCCAGACTTGCCAGCAACAAAAGACATGTCAACATTCTTTCTGTTTCAGTCTGAAGTGATAGCTGCTTATAAGAGATCCCTTTCCAGCTCAGGGTCGGCCTGCATGAGCAATATAGGAAGTTCATTTTCAACATCATTCAAATAGTTGCATCCTTAGTATACACTCTGTCAAGCTGTCTATAAGATTAAGATATGATTGTGATAGATGATGATAGTTGCTCCTCGTGTAGAAACTCACTGTGGTAACTCATTATTGCGCTATATAACACTTTTCTATTCGAATTTATTTATGAGATGATTTCTCATTTCAAAACACTCATATCTGGCATTGATCTTTGCTTCTGGCCATGGGTAATGATCTAAGGGTTTAAACAGTCCAGTTATCTTAAGCAGTATTGCCAGTGGCTCTGTCTTT
The DNA here is from genome assembly GCA_030014195.1 of Neosilurus mollespiculum. Classification (NCBI taxonomy): domain Eukaryota; kingdom Metazoa; phylum Chordata; class Actinopteri; order Siluriformes; family Plotosidae; genus Neosilurus; species Neosilurus mollespiculum. The sequence continues at coordinate 10,255,962 of JAQMYF010000003.1, read as the reverse complement.
GCAAGAGGATACGTCTGCTACAAAGCCCAGTGGCGAAGGCGTGAATTAGTCATGTGGCAGTCTTTTGGAAATGAATACACAAAATGAGCTCGAAACCAAGGGCATTTGTGCTTCAGACAACTTGATGTACATCAAAATGGCCTGGCAGGATATTGTATTTCAATGGAAAGGGCAGTTAAATAAGTCATCGAGGGAGAATGGAGCACAGCTCCTCACACCTATCCCCAGGTGAGTCAATATTAGTAAGCATTTTAGAATGAAACCTTGGTTGAATAAAGAAGTGTGCTACAGCAGTGATAAGTAAGGTATAGCAGTTTCAGTTGTATATGCTCCTGTAGCCTATATAAACATTGCATATATTTTTATACAACAGTGATTAATTTGATCAGAATTAGTCTGTCTCCCACGACTGAGTAGTTTACAAGTGGCCAGTGTTTAACTGTAATAGCAGCTTTGCCTACTCAATCCGCTCCAGGCCGAGATCAAGTGCTTCGACATTAATGCGAATAAACATTATTCCCTCTGAATGGGTCCCAACGCCATGTGCCGTTCTGTGAATAGGTTCTCTATTGTCCTTCTGCTCAGGCGTGCTTCACGCGCATGCGCACCGGAGGCGTGCTCATAGAAAAGCAGGGCTGAGCTGCGCGAGCTTCTTTTGGCTGAGCAGTGCATTTAGTCGCCGAACAACAGGGAAGATGCGTTTCTTCGGTTCGTGTGGAGTGTATTTCTGCTGTCGAAATTAAGAGGTGATATGTTTTCACGGGTGTTAAGTCATAAATACGCGACAAAAGTAGGAAATGGAGAGGAAATGTGAATAGTAAGGAGAGAAAACTGAAGCTAATCACCTGGGGATGAAAGTCCAACCGTCGGTTACACGACACACTGTTCATAAAGGTACGTTACATTTTAAATAAATGTATTAATATTATTATTATTTATGATAATAACTACAGTCCTCCTTAAAAGAGACGGATATTATACTCCACTTGTTAATGTATTCAGTATTTTTGTGCCCATGAGGCATGAAATGAGCTTCGTTACTGTGTTTTCAAACTTGCGTTAAAAACGTTGAGTATTATTTGTGGTGATACGCCGCAGCACGCGCGCACACACGTGTGCGCATGCGTGTAGTGTAATGTTACAATCATCACTACACAACGTGCTTATTCTACCTACTTGATTCATTCACACTCTTTGTATCAATTGTATGAATCCCAGCTTGGCCCAGGCTTTATTATTGTTCTCCATCTCTCTTTGTCCCGTCTACAGTTTGTCTACTATTTGTTTACACTATCATATTACAGAGTTTGTGTTCAATACAGAGGGAATATTTTGAGTTTATGATCAGACCTAGATATCCTTTCAGTAGATTGGTGTCAGTTTTCAGACATCTTGCTGTTTAATATATATACTGCACAGGAACTGCGTGATCTGATTAGTCTGCTTCTTTTGAGTTTAAAAATATTATTCCGAGGGGATGTTTGAATGAAACCCCTTAAACTTTACCAAGGTCACTTGGAGCAGGTGGAATCATCATCATCATCATCATCACACATTAAAATGAAAAAAATAAATCATAAAAATGTAATTCTTTTGTTGTTCGTGTGTTTACCTGTAGTATATACAAAAAATGCCATTGCGGAGCATGGTTTACTTGTGCTTCTGTGTAGTATATACTAGTCCTGAATAAGTAGGTTTTAAACAGACCTTGTTCCCTACACAGCGTTTAGCTACTTCTGCTGAAACTTCTGCAGGAGCTTTCATGCAGAGCTCCTGACCTGCATCTATAGTGGTTAAATATGTTTTTAAAAAATAAATAAATAAAAAATAACCTAGAAATTCTTATTTTGCTTTGCTTGTCTTTGTTGCTGTGTAGCTTCTACTAAAACTTGTGCACCTACTTGCGTGTGCATGCAGAGTTCATGCATTTGTCATGATTTAAAAGCAATAAAAATATACCAAATGTTTCCTTGTAGTATATACTAAAACAATAATTCATCTCAGGCTTGATGTCGTGTCTCGGGGACTATTCAGAGACATTCTGCTAGCCTTCAGCAAATAATTGTTGATTAGAGTTTGTTAATGGTTGTATTATCTGAGACCCAATGAAACCCCAATGACAACAAAGCTTTATTTTAGTAGTTGATTTCAGATGGTGTAGTTGTGTCTCCAAGCTTCTCTAATGGTGGTGTAAATCATTAACAGGGTGGTGCAAGGTCATGGAACTTCTGGTCCCATTTTGCCAGTATTTAATATACCACATTGGTTTAGGTGCTGCACTGTGCTTGTGTTAAAGTAACAAGTCTCAGAGATGAAGATACAAAGCTGTAAATGTCCTTGTCTCATGAGAGATACTATCACTAGTACACTTTTTGTACTGTATCACTTTATAAGTGAATCAGTGACTGTTAAGATCCAAATATATATGCCTAAAATTACTACAAAAAGTAAAAGTGACAAGGATAACTATAGTTAAGTTCCTTTATTTTTGAGGGTGTAGTGAGTATAAATTTAGTGTCGTCATAGTGGAGTGGCCTAAATGACAGCATGGTTTCATCACCACTGATGTGCTTGTTAGAGCACAGAACTAAACTGTATCAGAATTCCAAGGATCTGTTTGAAAATGCACATTATACATTTATCTTTGTTAGACTTTAAATTATAGAGTGGCACTATGTCTTGTATTACTTTAGGCGTAAATCATAAAAAATCCTTCTGGTTGGTTTATTTCCCTTTGATTTCTATCATTAGTTCAAACCTCCTGAGAAATGACTAGTTATCAGCCGGTGAACTTTCCAGATCAGTCTCAAAACCCCCGTTTTAGCATTAGAGTTTGCTGGAAGTCAGCTATTTCCTGCAGTGCTCTGCTGGATGCTGCACCAACAGGATTTATTACAGAGTATATCTCTTAAAATAATCAGACCGTATAAGTCAAGTAAATTTTGGTAATAACACAATCATCATAAAAACATGCATTAAAGTAACCTGAAACTCTGGCCTTATGAGTCAGTCAGTAAGTGGATTTCTTTCTAGACACATGACTTGCACTCCTCTGCTGTGGCCTGACAGTTATCAATAAACTGACACTGGAGGAAGGCTGGCATAAAATTCCTTCAACTTCCTGCTGTTTTTATATATTTACACGGAGTCGCTTTGCTTGGCAATCATTGTTTAGGAGCTTATATGTGGTTGAAAATTGCACAGCTGTGACCTCTCCCTGTAGCCTTTCGTTCTTCTGGTGTAAGTTTGTAATCGTTTATCTAAAATCCAGGCGTGGCTTATGTGAAATCTATTAACAGCCTGTATCTGATCTGTCATCTGCATTTCACATGACCGTGTAAGTAAAATAGTAACTGCTGAAATCAGATTCTGCATATCTTATTGTGCCGTCAGTGCCTTCAGTTTCTTTAACACAATAGTCTCACCTCTTTATGATTAATAAAGCTAAAGAGCCGTCCTACTCAATTTGCGATTCTTTTACTGTGCAAGAATTGTCCTGATCCCAGATCACCTTAGAATGGTAATTTAATGCCTTGTTTGGTAGGATTTATGGAGTTTGTGCCTTCAAGAACATTCTCTGTAAGCAAAAATATGGTAAACATGTAAATAATGGGCATAAACAGGAATAAAGTTTTTGTCGCCCTTTCTCTTGTGAATTATGCCTTAAGCACCAAATCACAAGGTTTACTGGATTATTATAATCTATTAGTCAGGTCAAAGCAACATTCTTGTTGTGTATGTCCAGACTATGCCAGGCCTTTGATCTACAGGCTCTTCAAACTTTATGAAACCCTGTTACCCTGAGAGCGAGGTCAGCCATCCTCATCCAATTGCTGGATCGAGTTTCAGCCAGTGAATGACTCGTGTAATGTTTTCAGACATTCTTTGTTCATGTTTATTGTGTTAGCCTGGGGTATCACAGCAAATGTGTTGTCTTTTTTCCCATAGATTCCATCCTGTTGCTGTGGAGTATGGGTTATTAACTGTACATGGCAGTGATCACAAACCTCGGTAGTTTATATACAACATATACAGCTCATCATTTAATTATGAAAACATTCATGGATCCTGCCATTTAAAACATGTCAACAGATTCTGTTTTGTTTTTGTTTTGTTTTTTTGCAGTTTTGTGGGTTTGTGGTTCAGCAGTAAACTATCCCCACTCTTGTCAGTTCTGTCGACACCATGAGTGTTCACATCTGTAGTACAGTTGAAGGTGTCTGGAAATCCATTCAAACCTTTCAAGATGCATACTGTGGTGCTAAAGAATAGGGCTGGGTATTGACACTGATTTCCTGAATTGATTCGTTTTCATTTCACAAGGTCCTGATTCGATTCAATATCGATTCATTGAGGGATGTTTCAGCTACAGTACCTGTTTGCTTGAATATGAAAGTGAGTCTTATAGACCTAATGACAGAAATTATACTTTCAGTTGAATTATTAATAAGAAACCTTCTAACTAGGCACAATATTTAAAATATTAAAGTTCACACTAAAAAGTGACCCCAAACTTGTTTCCTGAATATTCTTTTTATTGACCAATGCATTTGATCCGTAAACGTAATAAAGTGCAACATAGACTTAACAGTCAGTAGAGTAACCAGATACAATATATATGTTTTGTGCACGCTGAGGATTTATACGGCAACTTAAACACAAACGCCTTCTCCAGTGGGGTTTGTTTTGGGCCGTGCACTTTAGTAGCAGCCAGCAAATGTGGATGATGCCTTGTCCAATGCTTGAGGAGATTTGTGGTATTCCCGCAACATTTTACCTCCATATTACACATCCTGCAGACTGCCCTGCTTTTATCCAACTTGTCCCTGTCCTCATACTATTAAATCCAAAATGCAGCCACACATCTGAGGGTGTCTTCAGAGCAGCGCTGGGTTCCGCCATGTTTGTTATGAAGAGCCAGTCTTATTGTGCAACAGCAGTTCAAGTGAATGGAGGTGTCATTTGGTGGTAATAAAAGATTGGTCTTTAAATAAAATGAATCAATGTTGAAAATTTTCATAAAAAATTTATCCTAATTCGAAAACATTTTTTGAACCCAGCCCTACTAAAGAACTGTCATTTAATGAATATTAACCAGTAGTAGAGTCAAAAAATACCCATCCATTACCGCAATTTAACAATAAATAAAAGCTGAAAGGCCCTATCTTTCTGCCAGATGGGAATTGTCTGGTCATATGTTAATAGGCTGTTGTGACCACTGAACTTCTTACATTTTGAAGTGTTTAGAAAATGAATGATTATATATTTCATATTCTATTAGGGTCATAGCAAGGCTGGAGCCCATCCCAACCAACTCCATGCGAAGGTGGGGTACACAATAAACAGCTCAACAGACCATCGCAGGGCCAACACAAATACACATCAATTCACAGTCACATTCACACCTAGGGGCAATCAGAGAACCTGGGAGAGGATGCAAACTCCACACCCTGGACCTTCTTGCTGTAGAGAGGTAGTACTAACTACTACACCACCGCCACGTATCTAGAAATGATGCAGTGTTGCTGACACTCTGGCACAAAGAATTCTGCAGAGTGAACAGGGGGAAAATCAGTTCAGTTTCTGCGGTTATGCTAATGTAAGCAGATGTTTATTTCTGATTGGTAGTTTGATACACCCATCATTAAAATAGCTTGCAGCACTTTATGGAAAACAGCTCAGATGTCATGTTGGATGAATTCTTTGAAATTGCCAAGAATGTTGAAATACTGGTTATAACCAAAACTGACTGTTTCTTCCAGTGCTATTTTTGGCATTTCTACTGTAAAAAAAAAAACAAACACCCAAATTCACTCCTGTAGAGTGTTTGTGGAGACTCAGCCCTCACACCCATAAGTGGGCTTTCAGTGAACTATTGTGCCAATAATATATGGACTCAAGTGCAGGGCCCAAACATGTTCAGCATGACAGTGTGCCTGTGCACAAATTATGGTTTAAAATGCGTGATTTGCCAATGTTGTTGTGGCAGAACTTGATTGTTCTACATACCTGACCTTATCCCTCTGAGATGAACTGAAATGCCGAGGCCTTAACCCAAACATCACTGCCTGTTCTCCTGCCTAATACTCTTGAGGCCTGTCAGTAATGACTGAACGTTTTGGGTAGATTGTCATTACTGTTATTCATATTTGTGAAACATCTCTATGAAGCACAGAGTCGTTGCCCTGGATGTGCTGTTAAATGAATATAATCTTTAATCATTGTGATGTACAAAAACATACACAGATGAGCCTTTGAACACTGTCTTGGAAATACCACTATGTGCACACGTGCAAAAAATCAGCCCTGTTTTCAGTGATGGAAACTCGCCTCATTATTGTGTTTGTTTTGAGTGTGATCAGTAAAGCTGTAAGTGAGGTGTACATGGGAGTTTGTTATCAGGAAGGGAGGAGATGTGCATTTCCTCTAACTTGGGAGAGTACTAGTGGCTCATATGCTATCTGCCTTTCTAGTCTCTACCCCCTCCATAATGAACTAATGTGATGATTCTATATACACTCTATTGCTCCCAGTAGGGCTGTCATGATGCAGAGGGGGTGGTGCAAAGGGTTCTGGAGCTTGAACAACCCCTCCCCCTATTTCCGTGCTCTAGGCAAGACGCAGGTTTGCTCTTACTCCTGATGTGTATTCTAGCAGTAAAATAAAACCAATGAATAAACAAGCTGAAAAAGTGCAGCTCTTAATTACTTCTAGTTGTAGTGTAGGTGACTTTGTCCTTAAACCAACATCTTTTAGTGACAAATCCATCATCAAGCCAAAAAAGGTACAAGCTAGTTCACAGGATTAAAAAATCCCAATCACGGTCCCACTACTGCCCTACCTTCCAGTCTCTCATACCCCCTTTTGTTGATTTCTGTTTTGTGTCCAACACTTTAGAATCCTGATCACGGTTTTAGTTTTGCACAGCATCAACACTATTGAGCATTCCCCTTCTCCAGCTTAAAGTGCAAAATGCTTGCTCAAGAATGTGTCTTACTTCTATAGAAATGAGCAAGACTTTAAGTTTATTGGCGTATGCTCATTTTTCTGTTCAGTGATGTATTGCTTAATATCAATGCAGATGTAAATGTCACATGGAAGTATGTGGAGGGTGTCGAGTGAAACGGATGTACGTAAAGAGCATAGATGGTCATTTATTTACTGTGACCTGTAGGAGTAAAATGTAGCATGCATCATTATGAAAATGCCATCTGTCTGATGTGTTTATAACTTGATTGGGGCAACAATGAACTTACACTAAGCTGCTTATCCAGGCTTCACTCTCAGATCTACATGTGCATTATTATCTAAACAAATTTGATGGTGTTTTTGCATATCTGCCAACTGCCAGATGCACACAAATCAGATTGTCCTATCAATTACTCTTGAGCAACCCAAGAGCATGACTCTTCCAGGGGTATTTGGGTGAGTGCTGATGTCACAGCTCTCCCATTGAGAGGTATCTGTCTTCACTTCAGGTATGAGGAAAGGACGGCAACTTAATCAACGTATTGTGCTCTGTGGGAAACCAGGTTGGCTGCATTATCTTCAGTGACTGGACTCAAACCACTCTGAGCTGATCTTTATCTCTCTAATCCCATTAACTGCTCTTTACACAGTTGGAAAACAACGACATGTTCAGCCTTTGTCAATATTCTTAATCACTTGAGTGGAGGGTTGCTTTGGTGTGCGTGTTGTTTAGATGCAAGCTCAGTTCAGATCTTTAGATTTGGTTATTGAGTTGGACGGTCAAAATTAAAGTCGGTAGGTTAGAATACAAATGTCTGTTTTGCTGTCCAACATTTTAAATATTATTATGAAGTAATTTTGCCTATGGTTTACAGTTTTATTCTTACTTGTGCACAGTCTGGGCATTGACTGATTTGTACCAGTATATTCATGGTGCCATTAGGAAGGTATCAGAGAGGTGGCCTATCGTTCTCTTGAGGTCAGTGAGTCCAGGGAGATTGTGGCCTATTGGACCATCGCATGAAGCCAATATCAGGGAACTAACAGCAGTCAAAGCAAGCTGAAACTGCATGGTGACCCAATATAACCTTCCACATTTTAAAAGTAAATGGAAAATAAATTGTTGAAAATAATCAAATTATTATTTGAACACATTAATCTTAATTTAATATGGTTTTATACATATATTTAAACATTCCATCCTCCAAATGGTAGCTGTAATTGTGTATACATGCTTGAAGGCAATTTCAGAAGGCTGCCATGGCTGGATGGGTCATCTCAGTGGAACAGCGGCTATCTTTTGCTAAATAGCAACCTTAAAGGCTTCAAGAGTTAGGGGTCGATGAAAATACACTTATGATATAAGGTAGCCCCACAGAAAAAAAATCACAAGGGGCAGGGAAATAGGCTGCCACCCAACGTCACCACTTAACTAGATCACCCTCGGCACTTCCAATGATCTTCGAGCAGTGTGTTCCGTAGCTCCATCTTGTTGAATCCACACATTGAATTCAAGTTCAGCATGTACTATTAAAGTATAATGACCCAAATGGTATTACGATTTATCAAGAAAAAAATTATGCACATAGGATTAACATTGAATAAAATGTCTGCATGAGCAATCAGTGTTAGACCTTTTTTTTTTTTAGATACAATTGATTTAAATATCCTTCATTTCATAGAACAATGTATTTTCAGAGTTGCAAGTGTTATATCTGTCTGTCCATTAACGTTCGCAGCGGCCTAATTGAGAAACTCGTTTCTCATTCACTCTGAATCACGTGGGCATTAAGACATTGGGAAGGCTGCCCTAGTTGTAACCCGGGCGGTGAATAATGCTGGAGTAAAGTTAACCAGGAAAGGAAGCCGATTTCAGCAAAGCAAACGTTATTTCTGTCCACAGCAGAGTGGTCACGTTCGCCAACTTTGCAGCGGAAATTACACTAATTGAAGCAGGAAGTAGCACGACACCAGCTACCATTGCATGCTTGAAGGCTGTTCTTGGGAAGTGAAAGCTTCAAGGTGATTGAATTTCGATTCGTATTTTACCAAATTTCATGAATAATATTCTATCCACTGATATAACGATCGCATCAAGTAATGTATGCGGTTTCTAATGTAGTGCACATGCGGTAACCGGCATACAGCTTGTTTCAGTTGCTCCTGCCCTTTCCGTACTTTCAACTCTTTTCTTACTTTAACTTTTTTCTTCTTGTACTTATTATTTTATTTATAAGTAGTTGCCCTCTCAATATGTGGGTTGAGACAGTTTTTATACTTTTTATCGCTGCGGAACTTTCATGGAGAGTTAAGAGCGCAGCAACTACACGCTGGGGATTAGCTGATCGCCCTGACGCTGGCCCATTAGCGGCCAGACCCATGGACCAACCAGAAACAGCGGAGGCTTACAGAGAGAAAAAGGTACAAGCTGTGTTTCCCGTCACTGTCTCATGTGCTTTTTGGAGACAGGGCTACACCAGGATATTCCCGATGACAACGCATCTATCGCTTTCACACTGTCCGGGACGACAGAGACTGCACCGTGAGCGGCAAGCGGAAAGGAAGGGTTTGCTGTTATTGTTAATAACTGGTGGTTTAACCCCGCCCAGATTATACAATTTCCTCCGGGGTCAATACAGTATTCTGATTCTGGTATGCATTATACAAGGTGAAAAATATCGATTGTGGGCTTGCTTTGTTGATAAAATTTTCGATGAAATGAGGAGATTGCAGTACCTGAATGTGAATGTACCATGGAAACCACTGCAAGCAGTTTTTGAGATACACACTTCAAACATTACAATGAAAAAGATAAAATTTTTCTTTAAAGCCCAATTCAGCTGTTGACACAGCACCTTAAACAGGCTCCAAGTGTTTTAAAATGGGCGAGTGATTATTCGTTAAATATTTAACATTGAAACTATGAAACAAGCAGTGGCCTTATGACTGTTTTCTGTCTTTTTCATGCCATGAATTCTGTTCACATAACATTAGCAACATACCCAAAATTTCAAACCCCTTAACATCTATGTTATGATTGGGCCATGGCTGAAATTTGGTAGGAATGATTTTTATGATGTAATTAGCATCATAAACCAATGGCATTAGATTACTATTAGATTTTATTTTAAAAAAATTAAGTGGGATCATTTCCACCCATTTTCTCTAGAATCTGCTACCAGCAGCCTTTTTTATTATTGTTAAATTCAGCAGCATGGGAAAACAACCGTGGAGGAGGGCTGCGTAAACAATGGAAGGATTGGAAAGGTGGTGATTTGCTAGATATTTGGGAAATTATTCAAGCCAAACCTGAAGCTACCTACCAAAAAACCTAGCAAAACGCTGTCTTGCTTTTTTCCTGCCTTCAGGATCTATCCTTGGTAAGTTTATGCATTGATGGTCATCCTCCAGAACAAAATGCAATGCGTGCATTACATACAAGCAGATCAGATTTAATACCATGTTTTTTGTTGCTGGTGATGCCAGTTGACTTTGCCAAAAATGCATCAGTGTGCAAGTGGGTTGTTTTGGAGGACTTGAAGGTTCACATAAGAGTTAAATACAGTTCACATGTAATTATGAATATACACTATCAAGATCAAATCTGATCCGAACAAAAAATCTGAATTGAACATTGAACAATAGAGCTTGTAATCTGTACACAGCCTTGGACTGTTTATTTGCTTTGGCTCAAAGTGGCTGCTCACTTTCACGGATTTTTGTTGAAGGGATTGGTAGTTGACTCTGTCTCTATCGTCTGCATGTACACTGGAGAGTAGCATGCTGATGCGGCATACTAACTCACATTTTCTTGTTTTTGCTGGGAACATGCCACTTCAGGAAAGGAGCTATTAGTTAATGAGACTAAAACACCTACAGAGATGATTTCAGCCTCATATTTGGATTGGATCCAGATATGCAAAGTCACCTACACTACAACTAGTAGTAATTGTTTGGATCTCCTGTTTTTATTCGGGTGCATTTTTGACTTTGAAGTGTACTCTGAATAAGCGATATTTGCAACTCGTCTTCGCATGCGCGAACTCTGAGCCTCCTTCATGTTTGGCTACCAAAACCACACAGTGTTATGTGTGTTAATGGAGCTTTAACTGTGATTAAGCCTTAAATTCAGGTGAAGTGTAAACATGGTGCACACTGTGCTATTGTAGGTGTGTCGCCGGCCATTATAGACTTGAAAGGTGGAGTAAAAGTCAGTATGATGACCATAATTGAGAGCACAAACAGCCAGAATGTACATGCAAACCACCGTTTCTTCTGCACAGTTCACACACAGAGAAGAAAAACCCCGAAGCTCACGAGATAGATTAAACTACTAAGTGGCTGAATTATAGTTAAATGTTTACAATTTGATTATTGCTAATTAGTGGATGGACCTAGATTTTAATTAAGGAAATCGTTGAGTTAAGTGTGCTAATACCTCAGACCCCCTATTATCACCCACTACACGATAGCATGTTTAACTTTAGTTACTGTACACAGACAAGTTTACAGCTGTTATAATTGTTCTAAAGGAATACCTGTATTACATTAATAGATTAGTGTATAATTATAAATGCCCCTTTCATACAAAAACTTATTTAGACATAGCTAGTCCTGATTCCTCTGAAAATAGGTCTAGCCTTAGTTTATGCCTTATTTCCAGTATTTTGATATTTATGTTTGGGTTGTATGAGGCAAATTATTCCAAATGCTTGTTATCACTTATCACATATTACAAGTTTACATGTCTAAATATGTCTCAACTATTAAACTTTGTCTGTTATATCACATCAGGCATGGTTAGTTGGATTTCTTTCTGACTTTCATGTTTGTAGAATACTGTAGACTACTGTCAGTTTCAATTGATGTAATGACCTATTATGTAGTTTATTACTGGACCTGAAATGTGCAAAGAGCTAAACATGTACACGTTACAGGTGATTGGCAATTTTTTTTATAACGTGAACAGAACAATGTTATAAACAATGAAAAGATGTACCTTCCTTGTAATTGTTTCCCATTAACACCAAAAGTTTGGCGTTTATAAAATACTTTAAATTCCTGGACTTTGCACCTTTCAAAGTTGTCTAAGCTGCACTGGTTGCTCACGTTCATATTTATGTCACCCCGTTTACACAGGTCCGCTTGGTAGTCCTGATACCATAATGCATAGCGCAAGCTGAGATGCAAAAAGGGCTTATTGCAGAGGTCCTGTGTAAAGCTTGACAAGACTGGTGATACAATATAACTAGAGTAAACTTCACCAGTGTAATATTGTGTACACATGCAGCATGAAGCATGCTTAAGTACTTAAGATTTGCGTGGATGAACTCCAACTGCTATTCTAGTTAGAACCACTTACTAATCAAAATCTTACTTCGTGTCAGAGAATTTCAAGTCTTGTATTCAACGATACTTGTCTCTCTATGGGCTATCATGGTGTCATCATTTATTTTTTTTATTTTTAACCCAGATGTCCATGGTCATAAGGATACGTGCAGTTAGTGTAGAAATGCTTGTAGATATGTACGTCATTCCCAGTTGACACTGCAATGTGTGTATTTGTGAATGTGACTGACTCAGCCCCACAGGGTCAGGGGTTAGTATGTATAGGGTCATTTAGGTTGTGGGGATGGTGAAATGGTTGGATGGAGAGGGAGGGAGATGTGTTCAGTCTGCACAGGACTGAAGGAATCCAGCTGCTCCCCCTGCGTTATGCTGCTGCTGCCATGGATGTCAGAAGGGGCTGTTTGTAAAGTCACTGGCAACGTCCGAGGCCTTTGGTTTCCCACGCTGGCTTCTCATGCTCCCCACACTCCTCTCATTTTCGCACAGAACTATAAATAACCCCTGTTGCCCCAAACTGGTGGAGCAGCTATGAAAAAGTGCTCTGGAATGAACGCTATTTAGTTGTGATTATTAGCCCTTCCAGTAAATCATGCTAATGGTTTGATACTTAAGGGGCATTGCTATTATGTGAAGTGTGTGTGTGTGTGTGTGTGTGTGAGAGAGAGAGAGAGAGAGAGAGTGAGAGAGAAGTGGGGGGGTTGATGTCTGTAGAGGTTGTGGATGTTGCGGGAGGGAATAAGACCTCCAATCTATCATGAACTGCTTGTTCATGATAGCTTGTTCTAGCTTCTGCCTCCCAGTAGCATTACCCCATATAACCTTGCCATTCTTTATTATTAAACTAATAGTATGTGTGTTGATGTCTCCCTCATCCTCATCACCTCACTTTATTTTCATTTACCCATTTAATAGCTAATTTATGAGGAAGACCAATGGCGCTAATTAAAATTACACAACAGGCTGTTTCATTGTATTTTTTGGATATGATTATAGTTGGAGCATCAACTCGATGCTGTTATGGAAATAACTGTTAGAGAGCAGGCTTGTGTAGCATTTATTGTCTTTGGCCATTAGGGAGAGTTCTGCAAGCTGCATGTGCTTGTTTAGCCATAGATGAATAAAATAAGCCATTGCTTTATTTATTTATAATAGTCTGTAATCCATTCAGTCATTACTTATACCACTTACACACACCATGGACATGGGGGAAGCTGCGGCCAATCCCAGCTGACTTTTCTTGAGATGCAAGGTATACTAATCTGTAATCCCTTTATGAAAGCCTGCAAATTATAGAATGGTTTTGAGATGAGAAATGCTAAGTCTGTCTTCACTACGCACAGTTTGTGCTGTGCTCCTTGATAAAAACAAATGTCTATTTTGATTCATAATATGTTGTATGTTGTGTGGAAATACACAGTAGCATTATTTTCCCAGAGCTTAAGGATAAGTGCCAGACTCGAGGGCTGACTGCTACGTTACATTAGAAGCCACGAACATGACAACAGGAAGCATTTTTGTGTTGAGTGCTACATGCTGTTGCTGTAGCAACAAACACAGGTAAGCATGTCATCAGGAAGTGTAGGCAGTGCTGACAGATGAAGGAATAACAAAGCAAGGTCAGTATCAGATGGAGCACAACCAAAGCTGACTTCACTCCACTATTGTTTCTCTAGAAAAGAGGAGGACTGATGAATATTTCATTAGCATCAGCTGGAGGAACTGGTTTAGCCTGCTGAGCACTTTGCCTTTCTCTTCATTTGAATGGCTGAAATGAAACAAGCTAGGATGAGGGACACAGTGTTCAGACTATTCAGATGTGATAAGATTTCTGGACATCTAGATAATGCCTCTATAAATCACAGAGATGGAAGTGTCTTCATTACTTATGCATGGCTATAACACCAAAAAATACACATGCACATTACATAATAGCATGTTTTTCATGCAGTGTTTATAATGGTTTGGCTATTATAACCACAAGAATAGGCCTTGTGTCCTTGAACACTGTGCTTGATTAATAATAGGACACATGCCCATAATATCTGTGGTAGGAAGTCAGTAACTTGCCTCAAAAACCCCTGAAGCGTAGGTTCTCTGAAAGGCCTTTTAAATGTCATCTATATTTTTAATTGTTCTCCAACTGTTTTACCTTGCCCAGTACTTGCTTTCAGTGTGCTTTTGATGGAAGTTTATAAATGTAAGCACTTCCTCCACTTCTTTTTGAACCGGATGGAACAATGTCTGTTAAAATGTTAGTTTGGATGAGAGCTACATTATTTGGGTTAATTTTATACTAGATAAAAACAGGATGTTTTCTTTCTGGATTCAGAAACACACTGTCTGTGAGAATGATTGACATGGGTGAATAGGAGTTTATGCTGGTGAACACTGTCATGAGCAGATAGTCTGTTTGAGGGTTTACAAGAGGTTTTTACATTTGTCTGACCGGTTTATGAATTGAAAAGGGTTTCTGCTTTGTGAAAAAGATTCACCTGGCTTTTATCCTGGACCTCACTGCTGTCTCTTTATATTTTTGTTTCTTTAATAAAAGAAAAATAATGTTAGTTGCCTATATTTGTTAGCAGATGGACTTGGAGGTGTCATGGACATAGATTCAAGACCAGGCCTGTACACCTCCTTTTATCATTCATTTTCAGCTGAAAGTTGTTAGTGCACCATGATATCGTATTGTATGTAGAATTGGCTATAATAAACACTGTCATATTGAAGAGCCAGAATAGCTACTTTGCCCATCTGTCACTTCTGTATTCTTTTCTTATCTTGTTATAGTACTGACTAAATCCTTTGGTCTTCTTGACCCAAAGCTTCAAGCTGTGAACTCTGAGGAATGGTGCAGTCAGACGTTTCTGTCTGACTCATGCAGGGCAGTTACACTGCATTCAAGCCTCTGTTGCAGATAAGGCATCTTGGAGCTGCTCCACTACTGACTCTTCATTATACTCAGTGTAATGAAATGGCAGTAGTGAAATGCACTTAGCTTAATTACTTTGGCTTTTGTGCTGTCTGCCTTTTAAAATTAAGTATCTGTTTGTTGATCAAAAGCTCATAGTGGGTTTTTTTTCTTTCCACAGGTTCCTCAAACTGACTGGAACCCACTGAGCCTCACTAGAAACTGCATGTACCTTCAGAGCTAACCTAATCATACTGGGTACAACTTAATTCCTCTGGAGTGAAATTTTATTTGGGCGTATAAATTTGCAAAGATGCCCATCTTGAAGCAACTAGTGCCAAGCTCATCTCAGACCAAGCGACGCTCCCGCATGGACCTTACCGCAGAAATGATTAGTGCTCCGTTGGGAGATTTTCGTCACACCATGCATGTAGGCAGGGGTGGTGATGCTTTTGGGGACACATCCTTTCTCAGTAGCCGCTCTGGTGAGCCCCCACAAGATACCAGTTCTAATCCCCGGTCTCCCAAGTTGGGCCTACTGTCCAGAACCTTCAGAAGCAGCAAGCGCTCTCAGTCTGTCACTCGCGTGGACCAGCGGGACAATGTACAACTACCCCCAAGTGGCTCGCCAACATATGTGAAGAATGCCCTGTCACTGCCTTTCTTGAATGATGAGGATGGAAAAAGTGAAAGTGGTAGGTTGCTCAAGAGCCTTGCCTCCAGTCCCATGAAGCAGAATGCCTCCAATGGGGCAGCTGCTCATAACCTAGACCTGGAGCTTCAGGAGAGGTCCTTCGGGGAGCTGACCGACTTGCGACCGTCTCCATCTTATAATGGAGGAGGCATGAAGCATGCTGAGTCAGTCATGTCCTTTCATGTGGACCTGGGGCCTTCTATGCTAGGAGATATTCTAGGAGTTATGGAGAAGGAAGATGATGATCTGGGATTTGAGGAGGGCAAAAACAGCGAGGGACGGGCTTCCCCTATTCTCAGCAACCAAGGAGTGGAAGATGAGGAGGAGGAGGAGGAGGAGGAGCGAATGAAAGTGGAAGAGGTGAAAGTAGAGCAGGAGGAACAAGAGATGGATCTAGAGGTGGAGCATGAGGTTCTCCTTCATGTCCCCAGTTCAGTAGAGCTGGAAATTAAAAGTGGTGCCATCAGCACTCCTGAGTCTCAACATCAACTCCTGCAGCACTCTGACAGCTGCTCAGTCTCCAGCTCTGGCTCTCAAGCAATGGACGACAAACATCTCTGCCAGCCCCATCAAGGAGACATGGACAATACCAACTTCAGCTACCATCCAGGGGAGGAAGGAGCCTTCTCTTCCTTCTTGGAGGATGAGGATGATGAGATCCGTGTGTGAGACTCTAAGCCGTGTGGAATCTAAATGGGGATTGAGACATGTATGCAATTCCGACACTTATTAAAACTAAAGGTCTATAATGGCTCCTGGGCCTTATGAGGAAAGTGAGCAAAACGTTTAATGCCCCAGCGGCGGGCCTATGTAGCACCATTGACCGATATCTTTACTCAGCCTGGGTCTGTTCAGCATGATGAGGAGACCCATGAATATGGGGAAAAGAAATATCTTGAATGTCTTAATAATGTCTCTCATCACCTGCCTCTGTGTGTTCTGACTCCAAAATTGGGGTATTTTTGTGTGTAGGTGTGTGCTACAGGTGCTGGGTAATGGTATCTCCTGAAACAAATATATCTTCACTACACAATAAGCACGCTCTTTCCTGATGAGTAAAAGACCATGCAGCTAATGCTCATATACCCCCAGGACATGCTGTGCATCTGCCCAGCCTCTGGTTGAGTGCAAAATCTTGACAGTAATTATAACATTGCAGTGCGTGTAAAGGATTTTGGTTACACATCCTGTTAGACACTGTCATTAGGGCGGCTGACAGAGAATGATGGGAAATCGTTCTGTAATAAAGATAACAAACCAGAAACTAAAAAGGGGTGTGATGGCAGATGTTTCATGTTCCGTTTTCTGTCCACTGACTGTCCATAATACTGTACTTGCAGTGGTAACAGCTGGGAAGCATTGTGTTAAGGGAGAATCATGTTCATAGAGGATTTTGTATATTCGTTATCTGTGTGGTGTCTTCATCTCACCACTTCCTTCCTCACCATGTGACAGTAATGCAGCTAGCTGGTTAAGAAGGTGCAGAAATTATGCTCTATCTGTATTAAGTTTAGGTGCCTGGAGTCTTTGCAAAATGGGGTTGAAATTGGGGTTTCTTACCAAGCATTATCATAGCAAATCATGACACTGTGTTAATTATGCTAAACATGGTTTTGTTATAGGAAGCAGTGTATTTTGTTCTGTACCACTGAATAGTATTAAAAATCACCTGGGTGAGGGACAGCCTGTACACTAACTTGTTCTTAGTTCCTGTTATTATTATGTGTTCACTGAAATCATGATGTAAAATGTGAATATGTGAGGCCTTTACTGCTGCTCGGTCTGTGCTGGCATCATGTTCTAGCTTACTCATTTCTGTCTTTTGTAGGTTACAGAGACTCACTGTTCTTAAAAAAAAAAAAATAAGTCCTGAGTTGTAAGATATCCATGCAGAACGTTTAGCAGGAGGGTTTTCTTCAGCCTTGTGTAAAAATGACAAAAGTGCCAAATTTAATCTGCCATGTAATCCTAAGTAAAACTAGCAATTTGTAAATCATCAAACGGGATTTTACACTCTGGGTCCCTAAGTGACTTTATTCAAATGAGGGGCTAAAACCTCATACTTAATTCACAGAAATGCTTAGCTTGAGTTTATTTGCTTAAACCACAAAAGAGCAAGATCACAGAAGTTGAATATAAGAAAATAAATATGGGGATAGTTCCAGAATTTCTGTGCCAGCTGAATTAATTCACAGGTCTTTTAAAATCCAGTCTTCTGAAAGATAACACTGTTTATAATTGCATTTTGCTAGTCTTTCTTTCTTTGACCTCTTACGCATACATTTCTTGCTTGAATGGCCTTGTTTTGAAAATGGAACATAACTATATTTTTCAATAAAATGATCTTATCACCAAGCAAGGCCTGTGTGTTTTGACTAAAGGTTTCACATTGAGACAGTGTCCCTAACAGTCCTGTAGTGTGTAAAGTTATGAATCCTGATTATATTAATATTTTTGATTTATGGGAGGATATGGCTAGTAACTGAAAAATAAAAATGACCCTGACTGGTGTAATTGTCTTCAATATTTTATAACAGCTTGGTTCTATATCTCTATACAGAGTTGATCTCATGGAAAAAGGTGAACTCACTGCTGTTTGTAGCCAGAGTTTAGACTGCTCTAGTACAAGGTTGGTGGGCCATGGTCCAATTGCAGAGACGGCAAAGCATTCAGTGGATTAACTAATACTTGAAGTAGAGTATACTGTAGTAGAACGAGTGCATATACGGAGAGTCTGGTTTTCTACCCATGAACCATTGCAGCTTCTGTAGCAAATGCTCTGATGTAGTTTATCCAGTCACTTGGATTCATGTACGCTGGTTAGCTGAACGTGGCTTATTGGACCAGAGATTTTCTACAGGGCTAATGGGAAATGCAAAACAAACGTGTCATAGTCTATGGCACTAGTTAAACGTGGTAGTGTGAAGCTTTAAAACAGAGCATAACCACTTTGAACTGTTATTCAGCCATAACTGATTACTAAAACACTACAAAGTCACCATCTTCCATCTTCTTTCATGTTACAGTCTCATCTAGAAGCAACAAACCGAACCATTACACATTCTAGTTGCGTAACTCTGCTGTATTACCCTGGTCAGCCATTAAACATTCTGGAAGAGGGGTAAAACTTTCCAAGATTTTGCCCCTTAGGAACACTTCTAGCTACCATGGGCCATTGCATGGGCAGGGGCAGTGGTGGCTTAGTGGATAAGGGGATAGGTTACTGATCCGAAGGTCAGTGGTTCAATCCCCACTGCCAACACTGTTGGGCCCTAGAGCAAGGCCCTTAACCCTCAGTTGCTCAGTTGTATAAAAATGATAATTGTAATAAGAATGTCTGACAAATGATGTAAATGCATGGGCTTTTAGTGTTCCTTGGAGAGGCTTATTTGTACCACTTGCTCCCATTTAGATGGCATGCCAGCTAATAACACATTTACTCAAAGGCAATAGAATGTAAGTGCATTATATCAGTGTGCATGTGATTGTTGCCCTGACAACGATCTCACCTCCACCCGCAGCTACTCCTGGTTCCTCTGAAGAGTTGGGGAATCCTGGGGGAGTGTTGACCTAAAGTAGAGGGGGGTGTACTGCCCTTACTGAGCTCTTAAGTGCAAATCTAAATTGATGAGCATTCAATACATTGGGAACAGAGTGCTGGCGAACCTGAGGGAGCTTCCTGTTCATCAGTATCACTGTTATTGTGATGACAACAGGAGCTGTATACATCTTCCCAATTAGAACACGCCAAACCCCTCCTACTGCACACTCTATGTCTAATACTTAGTTCTTTAGAAGAAAAAAAATCCCCCCTTACCTGTCCATTGCAACCTTCTGCCTGGCTTTTCTTCATATCTTTGAAATGCAACCCGTCTCCATCTAGCAGAGGTTGTGTATTAATAGGCCCCAAATTCCCCATTCTCATCTAAAAGCAAATGTGTATCGATGTAAGAAACGAGAACAACCTCCTGATGTGCTCTCTGATTTTTGTTCTTTTGTGCCACCTAGTGGCACTACATGAGATTCCTGTTATCAAATATCTATTCATCATCTCTACTGCTTAGTCATCAGAGCCATAGGAAAACTGGTGCCAATCCCAGCTGACTTCAGGCGAGAGCTGGGCTAAACCCTGGGCAAGTCGCCAAGCTATCACAGGGCTGTGATCAAATATTTATTGTCAAATTGATAGAGTAAACCAATTGAGGCTCTTCTGTTTATAAATCCTGTAAGAAAGCAATGAAGTAAAATCATACTTGCCTTATTTTATGACATGCCCTATTGAGTGTTGAGCTCATGAAATCTAGCTGCTATTATATTGCTTAAATAAATGCACAGAGAAAATTGATGTATATCAAAATATGAAACGAATTTCGTGGGGCGGCACGATGGCGCAGTGATTAGCACATACACCTCACAGAAAGAATGTCCTGGGTTTGAGTCGTGGGCTCAGCGATGGTGCTTCTGTGTGGAGTTTGCATGTTCTTGCTGTGCTTGCTCGGGTTTCCTCTGGGTACTCTGTTTTTTTTCCCACAGTCCAAAGACATGCACATTCAGTTAACTGGCTGTCTCAAATTGCCCCTAGGTGTAATTGATGACCCTGTGAGTGTGAATGGTTGTGTGTGTTGGCCCTGCGATAGACTGTGAGCTATCCAGGGTGTACCTCACTTTCAGCCAGAGTGAACTCTGGCTTTCCAGTGGACTTAATAAGGATTAAATTTCGGCAAATGAATGAATGAAATCATCACTGGCTCAAAACTATATATACGTGGTCAAAAATATAGATGCACCCACTGAAATGATTCATTCGGTGTTGCTGAAAGTGCCAAAATGTCTTTTTACTTGCCAAGGGCTCTTCCTCTTAACTTTGTGAACATGACTGATACAGCTGGTAGTTCTCTGTGCCAACATAAGAATGGTCTGTTTGACATTGACGCGATTAACCAACACACAGTACACAGGGAAGGTCCAAGGAGTTCAGTGTACATCTGCATTGTCTCTTTGAACCATTTCTAAACGTGTGTGTATGTGTGCAAAATATATAAAATGCAGGTTAAAAAGAAAAAATATCCAAGACTTAAGCTCTTCCAAGCCTTCTTCCCTCTTTTACATTAAAAAAACGGATGTAGTTAGTATGGATGTGAACCTAACAACAACTCACGATTCAATTCGATTCAGAATCGATACTTGATTCAAACCGATTTTTGATTCATAATCATTATAAAAAAAGGGAGCCACTTTCACGAGTAACTACATTCTTCTATAATCTAGGAACATCTGTTCTATAAGAAAGAAAGAAATGATATTACTAGACAGCTGGTTTTGTAGATGTACTGATCCGCTTTGCTGGTTCAGAGTTGGTTGGGAGTTTAGTGAAGTGAAGGAGTGTGCGATGGTCAGGAGTTGGTTGTGCTGCTGCTCCGGTTATTTTAGCTCCGGGTGATGGCGTAAGATTTGGGCTCGGGGATTTGAAGTGTTCCCGAAATACTTGTTTTTTATTTTGCAGATTTTGCTCATCGCATATGTCATGTCAAGCTCCTTCTTACTCTGAAAATTGTAAAATCCGAAGTGCACCCAAACATTTGCCTTCAGCGAAGACGGCGCTGGCTTGTATTTTTTGCGCTGCTAGGCTAAAAGCTAGTTCTGGAGCCGCCACTCACTGGAAAAATTCAAAACGGATGTCGTGTCTGGACAAACAGTACGCGCTGTGAGTAAGGTTTGAAAAAACGTGTTCTTAAAAATTGATTCTTGAAAATTTGGATCTATTCAGAATGCTAATAAATAAGAATTGCGATTCAGACGTGAATCGATTTTTTCTGGCACCCCTAGTAGTTAGTATATAAAAACACAACCACAGTGTGCCATAGTTCAGGGTCTCTGCTTCGACATTAAGCTTTGGTTACTGCCTGTGTGATGTTTTGGAAATTCTATTTGCGTATATACTCTATGGGTATCCTGTAGACATGCCGAGATATATTTGTCCCAAGTTTCGGTATGGATCATGGTTTTTGGGCGGTGGTAGTAGTAACTTTTTACTGCATATTAGCATAGAATATTACTTTTTATATTTAAGAAAAAAATGACATCACCCTTTACATGAGAGATTTCCAAGCTTATTCGCAAAGAGTTGGTGTGGGTGCAGGTTTTCACTTCAACCAAGCAGTAGCCACACTTTCTGCCTGTTTCAATCACTGATTTAAAAAAGAAAAGGGAAAAAAAAAGAGACTAGATTGCTCATTAGTGTTTCAATTTTGAAGCCGGGTGGCAGCCATCTTAGTGAGACCACCTTCCTTAAAGATCTAAAAATGGAGCCATTGAAAGCCAATACAGCTCATCAAACCCTAAAAATTTTACTGCACAATCAGAGTAACTTGAATTCACATAAGTGTACTAATACTTTATTTGTAATTAATTAAAAATTAATTTGTAAATTGTAATTAATTGAAAATAGATAAATAAATTAAAAAAAGATCTGCCTAGCAGAAAAAAAGGGTTAAAATGAAATGTACACATTGGATGTAATTATTTCCATTTTCCCATCTTTTTATATGCTATTTGAGAATAACTTTCAACATTAAAGTGGTCTTACTAAGATGGCACCAGTCTGGCTTCAGGTTTTGCCACATGCAAACAAAATTATACACGTTCCAGTCATTTACTGAGACCAGTGCTTCACACAGGTGGAAGGTGTGGCTACTGCTTGGTTGAAGTAAAAACCTGCACACTCAGCGGCCCTTTGTGGATAAGATTGGACATCCCTGCTTTACACTATGAACTTAATTTCTATTTTGCATAAAGACAAGTTTTCCATTCATTTCCAAAATGGCAGGATGTCTGATTAGGCCTCCTATAATGTCTGGAATAATGAAGGGGAGGAAATATTAAAATAAATAGCTTTTTACAAATTACAGGGCTCTGATGACTTTTAGGGGTTCTGAAATCTTGATTTTGAATAAAAAGGTTACATACCTGGTGATATAAAATTGAATATAAGCAATATAAAATGCCCTGCGATGGCCTGGCGAGCTGTCCAAGGTGTACCCTGCCCTCGCCAGATTTGGCTGAGATGGGCGCTGGCCTCTACACGATCCTTATTAGGATTAAGCGGTTCAGAAAATGAATGAATAAGTAAATGTAAAATGTCACATACTATAAATGAGACATCCTGGAATTGCTTCCACTCAATTAGCCCACAGTGGTAAAGCAACACTTGCACTGCTTGTTTGTGGTCCACTTACCCAGACATCATACTGATTACTGAATCTGAAATCTTTCCACACCGCAGTTAGTAGGGCTGGTGTTTCCTACTGTCATATGGGATCTGAGATGATAATATTATTTGAGCTTTGTGCGTACAAAGTGTTGATTGGCATCAGGGAAATTCTAATAAGCTCCAGCATTCTGCTGTTTCCTATCAGCACTCTGTATGAAAATATGAACTGGAAAAAAGCAATTCTCCAACATGACAATGGGGATCACTAGGGAGACCCAGAGAAGTAAATTTATAGAGACTCTGCTGTCTTTCAAATCTGCTACTTGGGAACATTTTGGATTCAGGGTTTAATATAATGGCAAGGGTAAGAACTTGCTTATGGTGCTTGTACACATATTGCATGTACTCTGCAGCACAATAAGCAAGTTTATTCATTCATTCATTCATTCATTCATTTGCCAAACCACTTAATCCTACCAGGGTCATGGGGAGGTTGGAGCCAATCCCAGCTGAATCTGGACGAAGGTGGGGTACACCCTGAACAGCTGGGCCAACACACACAATTATTCACACTCACTCATGGGGCAATTTGGGACAGTGAATTAGCCTAACGTGCATATCTTTGCACTATGGGAGGAACCCGGAGTACCCAGTAGAAACCCATACAAACACAGAATAAACACATGAAAACTGCAGACAGAAACGCCCTCGCCAAGCCCGGGACTTGGACCCAGGACCTTCTAGCTGTGGGGCGGACATGCTAACCACTACGCAATCCTGCCGGCCACAACAAGCAAGTTGCAGAAATTATATGAACATTACAGGCATATAGTCATACCATGGGTCACATGCATCTCAAAACCATGTCCGCAGATGTGTGTGTGCGTGTGTCTTCTGAGGCACAGACGGAGTCCTTATATATACTGTGTATAGGTACTACAGAGTGCAATAACATATTGCTCCTCTCCTTTGCCCTAATAATACTGGATTTGACCAGAAGAGGGCCCTGCTTGTTAACATATAGAAGAGTCTGCTGCCAGCTCTGCAGTCCTTTCTCCTGAATTCCATGGCAGGAGCTGCACAAGGCAGCCAGCAGGAAGAAATCTGGAATGCATTAAACAACCTGCTAGGCTGGAGATTTTGGACAGAGAGAAACTAGAGAAAGAGGGGGTGGGTTGGAGCTCATACAGAATGCATGAATGTTCATCAACTTCTTTTCCTCTCATCTTACTCTCTCTCTCTCTCTCTCTCTCTCGCTCTCTCTCTCTCTCTCTCTCTCACACACACACAAACACACACACACACACAAATGCGTATACACATGACCCCACCCTGCCCAGAGCTCAGTATGTATCAGAGTTCTTTGAATTTTTTTCTATATTACTTGGTTATTCAGGGACACACTAGCATTGGAGCTGTCTGCACAAGTCATGACAGTGTCCCACTATTGTGTTATCTGCACAACAGCCCAAAATGGATATGCTTGGTTTGATGAGCACACAGAGTCATGGACATTATCCAGGCTGCCCTTCCCCTTGACTTGAATGTCTTTCTAGCTAGAACGTCCCATCCTCCGGATAATGTGCACATTCACAGATCCAGATACTCACGAGTGGAAAAAAATCCCTCTGGAATGAAGGGACATATGAGAAATTAATACGAATTAGAAAGGGAATTATTTCAGCAACCCCAAAACTCACACCGAGTCAGTTGATGTGCAGATACGCCATGCTGCAAACAATTATTCTTGGGTGTTTGAAAAGTTTAGACAACAAAATTGTTCAGATTATCATTTCGTACCATCAGTAGTGTTGTTTTTCCTTCTATTTCAAAACTGAAAACCTCAAAGAATGAAAAAAAAAACCCCCAAAACAATAATCCAACCCAAATTATTATTTTGGGGGGATGGGGGGTTGATACTCCTTCTCGGGGCTGTGCCTGGAACCACTGCTTTTTCCATTCAGCATTTTCCACAGAGCGTTTCAGTAAGAGCACTTAGTTACAGAAGTACAGAATGAAGTCTCCTGCTAGTTCTGTGAGGAGACTGATCAGTATAAACACTGACCCCTGCCCTTGAGCCCATGGGGGGACAGTGTGTGCACTGTGGATGAGACTGGATATCAGCTGCAGCATATGAGTGAATCTTACTCTCTTATATATATCACTTTTCCTTTCTCATTAAAACAATATCCTAATTTAAAAAACATCAGGGAAAGAAATGGAAAAACAGGAAGAGAAGATTGCCTCTCTTTCCTGTTTAAATGTTGGTACAGACTTTAACATATTCTTCTTCCAGCTTGGTTACAATATGCAGTATCCTGTGTAAATCCAACCTTAAGGGAAAAGTCTCAAATGTAACACCTTAAATCTCCCCACCCTGCTGTGTTTGCATCACAGGACCCTAAATCAAGTCAAGTGCTAAATAATAAAAGTCATCAGAGACACTTTACAGTGCTCAGTTTGAAAGACAGCATTATTTACTGTAAGTTAGTCTTCAAATACATCTCATAAGTTCATTCATTCATTCATTCATTCATTCATTCATTCATTCATTTGCCAAACTGCTTAATCCTACTAGGGTTGCGGGGAGGCTGGAGTCTATCTAAGGCAGGATACACCCTGAACAGCTAGCCATTCCATCGCTCGGCCAACACACACAGTCACACCCAGAGGCAATCTGGAACTGCCAATTAGCCCAGTGTGCATGTCTCTGGACTGTGAGAGGAAGCCAGAGTACCCAGAGGAAACCCATGCGAGCATGAGGAGAACATGTAACTTCCACACAGAAACTTCCTTGCAAAGCTTGGGATTGAACCCAGGACCTTCTTGTTGTGAGGCGGACATCACCTCATAAATATTTTCTTTAAATACTATTTTGAAAATACCTCGATATTATACATGATGAATTTCAGATGCTGTTATTCTTTTCCATGGATATCACTTACAGGATTTCGTAACGTCTCTGAGCCTCCACGCCCTCATCATATTCTATTTATCCTGTATACTTCAACAACAACCCCCCCCCCTATTTTACTTATTAATCTCTCCATGGCGTGCGTATTGCCTTCGCGAGCTCCACCGTCCACTGCAGTGAGAGGGCGAGCTGGTTTCCATGGCAACTGTGAGCCCAGACCTGACTCTGTCTACTGAAGCCACAATGAAAGGAGAGAGAAAAAAAATCATGGAGAGAGAGAAAGTAAGAGAGAGAGAGAGAGAGAGAGAGAGAGAGACCTTTTCAGGAAGTCTGAGGCTGCTGAAATGCCATCATCCTCACAGTATAACACACACACACACACACACACACACACACACACACCTATTGTCACTAAGAAAAATAGTGATCTGATCACCTGATCACCCAGGATGCTGGTTAACTCCTGGCGTGAACAGGTAACCTGTGGGTAACTTTAGTAAAGCCAAAATGCTGAAACGGCGAGCAAACACCAACGTTCCATGAGAGCAGAAACCTGAGAAATCAATGGCCTCTGAAAATTCATTCATGGCCACGCCTCACGTTCACATTAGTGACGTTATCTGTCACGTCAACATTCAGACGCAGCGACTGTTTTCATCTGATTTCATAAAAATTGATTTAAATTGGTGTTTTCCACTTTCACTCAGCAGTGAGGAAGTTATTACCCATGTAAACCCTGGGACGTTTTCCCACACTGAAGCTCGACAAGATCAGATCGTCTTATTTTCAGAAAAATTACTGCCGTGCTCCCTCCGAGACGCCGTAACCAAACGCTGCAGATCAGGACGGCACTTTAAACAAACACCTTTAAGGAAATGTTCAGAATACACCATCACACCACACAAAGTGTATCACTCGTATATAAGCTCGATCATATTGATATGCTTTTACAGGATGGGTTCACGATTATGTTGCCAGGGAGACAATGCTGTCAATCATTATGCGATCTGACACACCTACAGACCTTAGGTAGGAGCATTTAATAATAATAATAATATTAATAATAATAATAATACACTTAAATAAATAAACAAACAAACAAACAAACAAATAAATAACACAGTGGATCAATCTATATAGATGGATAGATAGATAGACAGACAGACAGATAGATAGATAGATAGACTGATAGACAGATAGATAGATAGATAGATAGATAGATAGATAGATAGACAGATAGATAGATAGATAGATAGACAGATAGATAGATAGATAGATAGATAGATAGATAGATAGACAGACAGATAGATAGATAGATAGATAGACAGATAGATAGATAGATAGATAGATAGATGTGTATCATTATGATTTATTTCACTATGAGTTCTCTGAAGGTGAATGTTGGTTCTCAGAATTAAAAAAAAGAAATATGGAACATTTGAGGACTAAAATAAATCCAGAAGAACGATGATGGAAGGAACGGAAGGTTTTCTGTAGTGATGACAATCTCGATGTGAATAACAATGTGATCCTGATGATGCTTTAAAACTGAAGAATTTTCAACGAAATCTTATTTATTAATTAATTTATTTATTCATTCATTCATTCATTCATTCATTTATTTAATGATCTATGTTAAAGTGAAATATTTCAAACATTATTCACAATAAAACATAAAATACACAAAAATACATTAAAAGAAAATACATAATATTTATACATAATTATTATTATACAATTATTATTATTATTATTATTATTATTATTATTATTATTATTATTATTATTTATAGTAACTGTAGTAGTAGTAAGTAATGTGTTTGATAATTTGTTTATTTGTTTATTTATTATTACTATTATTATAATTGTTGTTGTCATTTGTTTATTTATTGTATCTATCTATCTATCTATCTATCTATCTATCTATCTATCTATCTATCTATCTATCTGTCTGTCTGTCTGTCTGTCTGACTGTTAATTGTTTGCTTACTATTTTATATCTTTTTATTCCCTCAACTAGAGAGGGAGGTTATGAGATTGGTCACGTGTTCAGATTTGGAAATGTGGGTCTTGGCCCAATGAAGAACCGATAAAATTTTGGGCATGACTCGGATTTGGATCCAGGGGTGTTTTAAAGGATTTTATTTAATACTGCGTGATGGAAATCACCCAGAATGCACTGGGAGCAAAAAAAATACAAAATTCAAAAATAGTTACGGAACAGATCACAAGGGAACACCATTATTCTACATCATCTATAACCCTATAACCCATGTAAAGATGAGTTTGCACTACCTTGGTGGAAGTCTGCGCTCTCTGAGGGCATTTCTAATTGATTTGTTAGTTTGTTCATTCATTGATATGTATGTATTTATTTATTTTTTATTCATTTCATATAAATTCCTATTATTCCTCCTTAAATATTTAGCTCCTTTAAACGAGTTCATTTAATTATCCACAGCAAGCATCCCTAATCCAGATTAAAACCCTTCTTTATCTTCCTCTTATCCACACATTTCTACCTTACACTCCTGTGAAGAAGACATTATTTATGTAGATTTATGTAAACACGTTAAAAATAATTCCAGCTGTGCTGCCTGTCGTTGCCTTTTATCGTACAACGTGTTTATTTTTTATTTCATAACTGCATCAATCTCTGGACGTCTCTCTTGTCGTTGTGTGCACATGGTTGATGATCAGTGGCCCTTGGCCTGTGGGGACTCTATAAATCACGCTGGATTTACTCGGCACCATTAAAAATATTGCTGCTTCACATTCCGTATCACAACACGATGCCTGCTTTGCCGAGAGGGATGTATGGAGTGATGAAAAACGACAGCATTGCCCTGCTTTCTGCCCATAAATCATTCAGTATCCAAGGTTCGGATGGAAAGCGAAAGCCAAAATGGAGCCACAGGAGGTAGTGGGGGCAGTGCATTGTGGGTCGGGGAACATTTTTTTCACTCCTAAATGATGAGCGAGACGCCGTGGCTGAGTCAGCAGCAGCAGCAGCAGTCTGAAATGTGTTTCTATTAAAAATATTTGTGATGTGTTCAGCAGTTCTTGGTGTGTTTGTTGTTATTCCGAGAAGTGAGCCGTTTTGTATCCCGTCGTTATTACTAGTGCAGTAACACCAGGGGTTTAAAATAGAAATCCCATACAGGTCAAGTTTAGTTTCTAAAACAAGCTTCTAAATCATTTTTTTTCTCTTTACACATATTTTATTAACATTTAATCAACAAGAAGTTTAACATAAATGTTGTGAAGATGTCAGAGCAAAATCCTCAGCCTAAAATCCCAGAATCCCGTTTGAATAAGTTTGAAAGCTGTACAGAGTGAAACACTAAAGCTCTGCTGCATCAGTCTCTTTAAATAATCCTGGGGCACGATGTCCACGATCTCCGTGATTCAAATAAACTCGGAGTTTCACGATTTATGACCACGTCTGGAGTACATTAAGGGTATAAAAAGGAGGCAGGTGCATCTGAGAGATGAAACTTAAAGGAATCGTGTTGCCAAGTTTATCAGGATCCCCTATGATGGCACGTCATGGTCTGTTACGCTCTGTTAAGATCTGTTAAGCTCCACTGTGCTCTACCACGCTTCCCACATTCTATCACAATTGGTGTTTAATTGTAATACATCATAATAATCAGTGCAATCATCATGAATCCACCAAGTTCCTTCAAGATCATCACGATTCCACTGAGTTCCCTCAAGATCATCACAGTTCCACCAAGTTCCCTCAAGATCACCACAATTTCACCAAGTTCCCTCAAGATCTTCATGATTCCACCAAGTTCCCTCAAGATCATCATGATTCCACCAAGTTCCCTCAAGACCATCAGGATTTCACCAAGTTCCTTCAAGATCATCATGAATCCAACAAGTTCCCTCAAGATCAACACAAATCCACCATGTTCCCTCAAGATCATCACGATTCCACCAAGTTCGCTCAAGATCATCACAATTCCACCAAGTTCCCTCAAGATCATAACGATTCCACCTAGTTCCTTCAAAACCACCATGAATCCACCAAGTTCCCTCAAGATTATCACAAATCCACCAAGTTCCTTCAAGATCATCATTAATCCACCAAGTTCCCTCAAGATCATCACAAATCCACCAAGTTCCCTCAAGATCATCACGATTCCACCAAGTTCCCT
>JAQMYF010000003.1:10188280-10203667 GCA_030014195.1 Neosilurus mollespiculum | reverse complement strand
TAAACAAAAGTTGGAAACAAATATGATTAAAAATCAGTAAGCTTTTCTAAATCTTTTAGCAATTTTTGATGTCTGGTTTCTTTATTTCTTTCTTTATTTTATTTATTTATTATTATTTTTTTTAGTGTTTTATATCTTTGTTATTATAAAGTAGACGTGCAGTACGTTTTACAAATTTTGGGGCCAAGATCACCCTCTAATAGTTAGACCAGAGCGCCTCCTGCTCTCCCAATAATGAACTGCATGTTCAAATGACCTTTTAACAACCAGATGACAAGGAACTACTGGGTTGATGTTTATCTTTAGCAATGCACTTTGCCCCAAACTACACTTTAATATCTTAGTAAATATTCTACTACTTCTGTTCCTTC
This sequence comes from Neosilurus mollespiculum, assembly GCA_030014195.1. Lineage (NCBI taxonomy): Eukaryota > Metazoa > Chordata > Actinopteri > Siluriformes > Plotosidae > Neosilurus > Neosilurus mollespiculum. The sequence goes on along the minus strand of JAQMYF010000003.1, from coordinate 10,203,296 downwards.
CTCAGCTACAGGATAGCGCAGTCATGCTGGTCATTCTGATCGGAACAGTCATTTTGCACCTTGTGAATCTGATTCTGCTGCTCATTTCGACATCTGTAAATGTGAGTGCACTTTTCTTGTACCATATGCCTGATTATGGGGTGAGGTTTATGTACTAAAATGATTAGCTTATTCTGGAGATGGCTTTATTTCTTAAATCAAGGCCTGGATGACAGGCGAGAAAAGGAGTTATGAACTGTGGTATAACTGCACGACAGACAGTCACGAATATCGCTGCAAAAGTGTCAATCATTCAGGTAGGCAAAATATTTGTAAAAGAATTTGATTAATTAAGCATGTTCAGAATGACAGAGCTAATTGTTGGTCTCTGGGTGTGATTATTTGATTCTTTTAGACTGGCTGCAGGCAGTACAAGCCTTGATGATCCTAGCCACAATCTTCTGTCTGCTGTCTTTGATATTATTCATGTGGCAACTCTTCACCCTGAACAAGGGAGGACGATTCTTCTTCACCGCTACCTTTCAGATCCTCTCCTGTAAGTACTCAAACCAGGTTACAGATGCATGACATTGCAGTGACAGAAAATTCCTGTTTGAGATAGACTAGGTGTGTCCTATTTTTCCCTTGTTCTCTCATGCACTCTTGCAGGCCTATTTGTGATGAGTGGAGTTATAATCTACACAGTGATGCGCTCAGGGCAGCAAGAAAAGCACTCCTTTGGCTTTGCCTTTGTGCTAGCCTGGCTGGCATTCCCTCTCACTTTGATAAGCGGCCTCATTTACATTGTTCTTAAAAAGAAGAAATGAAGGATCAGCAGAGATACCCCAGCTGTCATCACTGAGAATGACACTCAGTATAGACCAAAGAGGTCGTTTCCTCCTGGCCTGTATAACAATGCCATATGTGTGATCATGCAAAAGTGACAAATCCTGAAGGTCCAACTCAGTGACGACTCAGTGAGGATGAGTCTGTGGCTTGTGATAATATTTATATCACTTTTACATCGTTTTTGTACATATGAATGTTGAAACCTTGTTGATGAAAGCTGACCACAAAGAAGATAGTATAAAGATCATTTTTATCCTCATGTGTTTACTCCATATCTTGTATCTAATAGAAGTACATTCTTAAAATCCAGTTTCACAATGTTTGTATGATTAAATTGTTTATTTTTTATGTGATAAACTGAAAAGGGTTTTTTTGTCCATGTTTTTAAATGGTGAAATGGTGCTATGTTTTTATGCCTTCAGTTAATATCTAGATACACCTGTTGGCTCAAAGTCTGTTAAATGAGCAAAACAATTTTACATTGTGTATTATAAGTGTGCCAAAATATTAATTTTAAAGCTACTTGTTTTTGTTCTGTATTCTTTTTTAATTAGAATTTCTAAAACAAAAATAAATAAATAAATCTGACCTTTCTGCTTGACTTTGCTTGTCCACCAGAGAGCATGTGGAGTGTTGATTTGATTGTAATTCTTTGTATACACTTACCACAGTGTGCTTTATTAAATCCACACCCACCGGATATAAGCAGTCACACACTCTGATTGGGTACTGTTGTACTAGGATATCAGCTCATGTACATGTACTCATGCAGCTCAGGAGTGATTTGCCAAACTAACTCTACTTGAAAAGAAATTACAAATATATACTTAAAACTGAACAAACTTTGGATTAAAAGTATTTGATGGCAAGAAAGTTTAAGGTTTTTTTTTTTAAATTATTATTCTCAAGCATTATTATTATTACATTTTTCACCTAATGAATTGGTACTGTTGCTGCAATGCAGAAATAATGTTATATAATTTAAATTTGTACTTACAGTCCAATAATAAAACAGTTACTCCACTAAATCTTACATGGCTGCTTGCCTACTCATTGATAGAAGTCTACCATCTAGTACACAACTCAATTTCATGGAATAACTTTTAAGTATCCAGGCTCTATCAAGATGCAATGCAAAACCATATCTATAGGATACTTAAGTGAATTAAATCCATCCAACCGTTATTCATCATCCATTCATTTTCTGAACCGCTTAATCCAAATTGGGGTTGCGGGGAGGCTGGCCATCTCAGCCGACTCTGAGCGAGGGCAGAGTACACCCTGGACAGCTCACCAGGCCATCACAGGGCACAACCATTATTTATACTGCTATATCTATGATAGGGTTGCAGAAAAGCTTGAGACAAACTCAGCTGAGTTTGGCAGAGAGAAATTTAAATTAAAACATACTTTAGATAGTCTAATTACTGAAGGGCCAATGAAGATTTTATATAATCTTGAAGGTCATGCTAAAGTCACACCCATTATGGAATATAGACTTTCCCATTTACCATATGAATGTAACTGAAATCCATTTTATTCAAACGTGGATATGATGTCGTTCACATTGTGTGAAAAATCGCTTAAAAGGAAGACAAAAGTTTCCATCTATGACATTAAACGAATATAAACTATTGATAAATAATATCAAACAATGGGTCTGCTGAACTTATGTATAAAGACATGTTTGATGTGTAGAGATTCATTAATAAAAACACATTTTGATGAGGACCAGCAAAGAAAAGAGGTGACAAGTCATACAAGTTCATATAAGGGAATCAGAGTGCACTGTACATTGGTATCAGACGTGGCTGGAATACTCCTGTGGCACTCTTTCAGAAGCATAGGCAAGTGCAAAGCAGGTATTTTGAATTAGGATTAAGACTATCGTTCCTATTTATACTCACCTTAATTAAGATTTTTTTTGTTATATTCTCATGGAAATTACTATTGATAATACACTACTACACTCTATACACTCACTCTTGCTCACTCATTTGCCCCGCCACTTAATTATACTACGGTCATAGGGAGGCTGGTGACTATCTGATCCAACACTGGGTGAAGGCGGGGTACACCCTGAACAGGTCACTAGACCACAAATTAAAGTGTGTTAAACGTTATTTGTATATATAATAAGGTTAAAAATAGTCCAACTGATGACTGTTTTGTCATGATGTGGTGCTTGATTTACTGCAGCCCTCAGTGGTATGTAGGGCGAACAAGTGGAGGCTACAAACCATGTTGCTGACGACTTTTTCGACTTTCATGCATTGTACAAGTGAACTCATATTGTTCAAGAAACCCATCCTTTTTGACACTGACAATCCTGTTTGCAAAGAGTGCTCCTTAACACCTGCTTAAGATGCATCATCCCACGTAGCTTTAATGGATTTTGATCAGCTTCCCTCTACCTTTTAATACCTGAAGGCATTTTACACCAGGAGCAAGTTATTATTGAAAAGGTACTACTTATACTTTGCCCAGCAATAAACAAACAAACAAACAAACAAACAAGCAAGCAAGTAAGTAAGTAAGTAAGTAAGTAAGCACATCCGCATCACAGCAAGAAGGTCCTGGGTTTGATTTCCGGAATCAGGTGTTTCTGTGTGGAGTTTTTATGCTGCCTCATATGTTTGTCCTTGAGCTTGCGTGGGTTTCCTCTGGGTACTCCAGTTTCCTCCCACACTCCAAAATCATGCACAATAGGCTAATCAGCTGTTCCAAATTGTCCCTAGGTGTGTGAGTGAGTGTGAATGGTTGTATGTGGGTTGGCTTTGCAATGGCCTGATGTGCTGTACAGGGTGTACCCCGCCTTCGCCCAGAGTCGGCTGAGATGGGCGCCAGCCTCCCTGTGACCCTAATTAGGATTAAGCGGCTTAGGAAATGAATGAATGAATAAATGAATTAAAGAATAGATAGATAGATAGATAGATAGATAGATAGATAGATAGATAGATAGATAGATAGATAGATAGATAAAAGGTTGCACATTGTATTCTTTTGTTGGACCACCTTTGTAATAACAACCTTATGCAATGTCACAACAAGTTGCATTAATCTTTTGCTGCTGTCTTGTACTGATGATGGGAGGATTAAATCACTAAATAAAGTCTTGTCCACCTCACAGATATTTTCAGTAGGGTTAAGGTCAGGACACTCATTCTACCTGAACCACACTTTCACTATTTGAGCCTGAATTCTATATCAGTGCCATCATTCAGTACATTCAGGCCATCAGCTGACTTTATATAATCTCCCCATAATGTTGCCCAGTTGAAGCAACTCCCAGTTCAGAAGACTGCTTCTAGAGGCTGGTACAGTGTTAGTTAAACACAGAAATATCAAGGTCGACGCTGTAGCTGATGGTAGAGAAAGGACACAAATGGTGTGCCAAAAAAAGAACAAAAAAGGACACAGTGAATACAGTGGATCAGCTTATAACTGTCAGCCAGATCGATGGCACACCCAGGCCATATATATATATATATATATATATATATATATATATGTGTGTGTGTGTGTGTGTGTGTGTGTGTGTGTGTGTGTGTGTGTGTGTGTGTGTGTGTATAGGCTACTTAATGGCTGTCACTGTGAAATCAGTCTGAATCCCATGTTATTTTCATGTTCTTGGTCCTATAATTCCATGTAAACAATAGGAAGAATATGCAGTGTTTTGCATTGGGAAAGTTACTTATTTATGATTCAACTTCACCAAGTGTTTCAGTGATCTCCAATCACGGCCAGTCAAGATTTTTTCTGACCACATTTCTTCTGTGAAGTTGGTGGTTCAGCACTATCCTTCCAGGTTCCCAGTTTCAGCAATTTTCTTAGTTGTATTGTTTGTTTGATGCAGGCCAATAATTTGACCCTCCTGAAACACAGTGACATCTTTTCCATGAATACTGACATGCTTGTTTAAAAAATGAGAACCTACACACAGTATCAGTGAGGGTTAAAGTAATTATTGCCAATGAAACATATTACCCACTTCAGTAATTATCCAAGCAACAGCTCTGAAATACTGTATTTTCTTATTTACATTTTTATTTATTTATTTATTTTTGTGGGCAGGATATTATACTTTTTTCCCAAGACACCCTTACAAGATTATAACCTTCACCCCTGCTAGGATAAAGTAGTTACAGAAGATGAATTAGTTTTTTCTGGGTTTAAGGGTTGTTTGTGGTGATACTGTGTATTTCAGAATCAGAATCAGAATCAGAATGATTCTGAAATGCACAACATCACCACAAACACAACAAACATCCATTTACTTGCAAGTTTTGCTGCACCCTGTTTTTAATCCACATTCAGGAGAGATATTTTTAACTGTACCTAAATTTTACATTGTTCAGTACATAGTGGGGGGCAGTAGTGGCTCGTTGGTCCAAGCCCCACTATCACCGAGTTGTCACTGCCGTCCCCCAGTGCAGCTAACTGGGTTATCAAAGGTCAGCTAACTGTCTCTGGTGAGAGGCATGTAAAAAAAAAACATTGCTGTTATTTGAAAAAGAGTAGGCCATTGAATTGCTGTCAGCGTGTTTCTACCCTGCGATGGCCTGGCGAGCTGTCCAGGGTGTACCCCGCCCTTACCCAGAGTCGGCAGAGATGGGCGCCAACCTCCCTGAGACCCTAATTAGGATTAAGCGGTTCAGAAAATGAATGAATGAGGACATAGTGGGATAAGATTCCCTGCCGAGGTCAAACGCCTCACCTGTTTTTCCAAAAAATAGCCACTAGAGGGAAGCAACTTACATTTTTATTGTTCCCATGTACTATATTGGCAAGAGTAAAATACATGTGTCCACAAATAAGCTTAAACTGGCAAGTTAATTCAAGAACAGTATTTGTGGAAATTATATTAATTTCCACTAATCAGGAAAGCAATGAGGTGGCACAGTGGCAGAAAGAAGGTCCTGGGTTCGAGGCTTGCTAGGGCGTTTCTGTGTGGAGTTTGCATGTTCTCCCCATGCATGTGTGGGTTCCTCCAAGGTACTCTGGTTTTCAATCACAGTGCAAAGACATGCACATTAGGCTAATTCGTTGTTCCAAACTGCACCAGGTTGAGTGTGATTGGTTGTGTTGCTCTACAATGAATTGGTAAGCTGTTCAGGATGTAATTTCCCTTCATCCAGAGTTTGCTGAGATAGGCTTCATCCTCCGTGTGACCTTAGTAGGATTAAGTGAATCAGCAAATGAACGAATGAATGAATGAAGGAGGAAAACAATGTACAAATGCTTTCAGATTATCATAATAATAGTAATTAACATGTTCTGACCACCAACTCCATAATTTTTCACTAAATGGCGATTAATTGGATTGGTCAAGTCCAAATATTTAATTCACATTAAAACATTCAGGTTGTTCTGGCAACTCAGGTTAGCATCAACTAACTAATGTTAACCAGTTATCTAACATAGGCTTGCTAGAAAAATTGGCTACTGATAATTTATCATTGGTATATGAGTTTAGATAAATATAAACATAAATATATAAAATGTAAATATTTTATTAATTGGTCATTAATTAAGTTGACTAATCAATAATTGTGTAATTTTCAAAATCAGTCAACTACATGGAGCAACAATACAAAGGTGTAGAAATGTAAACTCCGTTCAATTTTGCACTGATACCAAAAACTAGGATAACAAGCCTAAACACATATGCATTTTGTTTCACAGCCAAACTACATATGGCTATTTGTATCCTTTTGGAAAAAAAAAAAAGCTCTGTTGCATTTCTCAAACAAATCCACAAATAGTGAAATTATATACAACAAAACGTAAAGTTTATTAGACACATAGAAATAACATGAATAATCTGGATGCCCCGATGTTTTTTTTAGCAGGCCCCAGTATATTGTGAAATGCAGGTGGAATCAAGGTGAACAACAAAGGGAGGGGAATATGTCTTGTAATCTTTTAATATAGAATCAGCAAGGCTTGTGAAAGGGCTAAAAAGCCCAAGGTAAGTTTCTTATTTCACCACAAGAGAGCGACAGTCCCTTGCAAGGGAGGAAATTTAACATACAAAGACTGAGTTCTAAAGGAGATTATTATTATTATTAATATTTTTTGATTTCTCTGGTTTCCCTTCACTGTCCGTGGACTGTGATGGACTAGTCACATCCTTGACAAGTATAATGCCATGACTTAAGATGAATGAGTATGGCACAATGGTTTACATGTTGTACGTTGCTTTGTTCAGATGGTATACATATATAATGATGTTGTTTTGTTCAATACTACAGCCATTAATCATCTCACTAAACTATAGCACCAGTGCCAATAATAAAACAAATATAAACTATCTATATATATATATATATTATATATATATATATTTGGTAAATGTTGATCACATGAAACCCTCATTTGATATGAATGGTGTGAATGGATTAATATATGTATGTACAAGTACAGAATTCATGGATGATCTGCTGCGCTTTAGTAAGACATGCTATTAAACAATAAACCTAAACATTTAACATCAGCTATCAAACATTTATGTCTGTAGAGTCCCTCTGGGTACTCCGGTTTCCTCCCACAGTCAAAAGACATGCAAATTAGGCTGTTTCAAATTGCCCCTAGGTGTGGACGTGAGTGTGAATGGTTGTGCCTCCCCGTGAACCTAGTAGGATTAAGCAATTTTAATAAATGAGTGAATGAGTGATTCATCCATCTATCCATCCATCCATCTTTATCTCCTATCTGGCAGGGTTGTTGGAGAAGCTGGAACCAATCCCAGCAGATTCCAAACTAGAGGCAGGGTTAACCTGGACAGTTTACAAATTTATTGCAGGTTAAAACAGAGACGAACAACCATTCATCCTCATATTCATACCATGAGCAAATTAGAGTAGCTAGTTGACCTTATCTGTATGCCACTGGACTATGGTAGTAAATGGAAGCACCTGAAGGAAACCCACACAATCATTAATGAAAATGAATTATTAAGATGTAGAGAATAAGTGATGCTGCAAAAGGTGTTTCAGTACTCTATACACATCATGTTTTTGTCACAGAGGACTCAAGATGAATAATATGTCTAAGAATGTGACACTGAATAAACTGTTTGCTTACTGCCTAAACACCTCAAACCACACATATTATGGAAAACAGCACTTGACATATTGGAAATGTCAAGAAAAACTCAGGGGACTCATAATGGCCTCACAGCTCCATTTCAAATGTGGTTAAACTTAAGAGTAATTTATCACTTCCGGGGTCATGAAGGGACAGCCAGTATTTACTACAGGATGTAAAGTCTCTCATCTGGGACCAGACAGAGGAGGGTGAGAATATTACCCAGCATTGGTGGACCCAGCTCTCCATCTCTGCTTTACATGATGACCATCATAAAGTAGCTCCAGTACTAGGCATTTTGTTTCCTTCCTCCAGCCTGATTATTTGGGAATAAATTAACTTGACAAGATACTGTGGATTAGGGGATCAAGTGTTCTAGTGGTCTGACTCACCTTGTGACATGGATTAGCTGATAAAGGACTCCAAACAAGTGTCTCGATCCAGACAGGGGAGCATCCCATTGCTTTCATTCTTTAGATTGGCCATCTTTTTCATCCCAGGCAACCGTCGCCAGGAACAAAAGCAGACTCTTTATATGGGAGTAAATGATGGAGAAAATGGGGAAGCTGGGGATATTCAGGCCCAATTTCATCATGGCTATAAATCTCCCCAAAATCAAAGCATGCCCCCACCCTAGCCCCTCTGCAGTGTTTTTGTGGTGCTAATACACATTACAGTGCGGCTGGCTGCTCTCTTTGACTGCTTTGGCGAGGAGACCCGGCCCAAGCTGCAGATGCACAACCCGGTGACGCCTTTGACCTCTGATCTTGGTGCTTAAATTGCCAGCAGTTTGACTGATAGGCTCTCTGAAGATACAGGAGTCTCAGTGCTCTTATTTCAGAATCACAAAAGCTTGTAGGCAAAGATATACCAGTACAAGCACAGAGTTAAATGAGACAGAGAGCAAAGAATTTGTTGCGAATATACTGCTAGCAGAGGTTTTTTTCCATTCAAAAGCACACATTCTGAACAAAATCTATGACCTAGTAATGCTCTCTGAGAAGAGACTTTTTCAGAAACTTTAAATAACCCATCTAATGCACTCATCTCATTGCTTTTGCTTTTCTTTTCCGTGACCTCTTCCCTTCTTGATTTAGTTCTCAAGTCAGGCAAGTCAGAGGAGCACAAAGCTTTTTCCACACTCAGCTTAAGTAAGTGATCATCATGGAGTTGATGTGTTAGCTTCTTGCAAACTTTCAAAACAGTCGAGCATTCTGTTCCCATAAAGTTTTTCCTCCACAAGGAATTAAAATAAGCAACACACAATCAGTTAAGACCTGAGGACCTAAATATTGATTTTCTTTAGAAATTACCAGAAGACTTTAAGTGCCCTTGTTACCACATAGCTTTTTGCACTGCTTATATTGTATGTTTTATCAAAATACATACGTACCTCTACTACTCCTGATCTGAGGTGTGCTACAGGCATTGAAGATGAGAAGCAATTGATGCTTTTACATTTGCTTGCACACCACCTACATTTCCACAATTATTGCCACTCTTCCTAAAAATGAGCCACAATGACTCACATGTATGTCAGTGTTTTACATAGAACACTATAGTCTCACTATTATTGTTCCATCACCTAACAGTGAATGTGATATCGGTTTGTAGCTCCTCCCCTAAATTGAATAACAGCACTAAGTATTAGGAGCAAGGTTAAAGACACCTGAATCACTGACACCGGTTCAAAATCATTTATATTCATAGATCTGTGCATGTGGATGACACTCTGATGTTATTTACAGTTGCGCTTATGTTTGCTTGAAGGTGTAACAGTTTAGCTTATGGGGACTATTAGTACTCTCAAAGAGAAAATACTATAACCTCAAGTAATTTCTTATGATTTTTAGTACAATATTTTAACATACATTTTCTGGAATTGTGTAAATTTTTAGGGTGAATGTAATGGGTGAGCTTTGTGACTCTAATCTCTAAAACTCTCTCTAAATCTTTAGCGTGCAAGGATGTCTTCATTACTCTGAGTCTTCGTGCTTGTGTCTAATTACAGACCTCTTGCATCTTTTATTTTCCATTACTGTATTCATAGTGTGGGGCCACATTTCAGCCTCAGTACTTGAAAAAGTAATTTCATTATTATATTAAAGAGTACCGGTATTGGTCATCCTTGCAGCAAATTTGTGCATATGTAATACGTTTAAGGGATACAGACGCTTATTTTAACATAAATGACCGTAAAAAGCACAAAACTGATCATTTCATCACCTGGATTACTTGTGTGGGCAGTCAGTTATCCCTGGAAGTGACGTCAACACATTGGACGGGGATAACGTCTCTTGTGGAAACAGTGAGACATCACATTCTAGTGACTCTGAGGACGAGAATGCTGCCAGAGATGTGCTTGATGGTAAATCCAAAGTGGCTTATACAGCTGACAGTTTGCTAACTCGGCTTTCCTGTAGTCAGTTGGTTTAGGAACAAAAATAAATATTTTCTGTGATTTCTGTGCTTGTTGTTTGTGCAGTTCAGCACTGGCAGATAATGTGTTATGCTGCACGGGGTCAGTGACGTAGCCCAGCCAATCCAATGAGTTCTTGTCACTACCAGGCTGAAACAGCTAATGAGAAAGGCAATATGTCTCTGAGTGTGCCTAAAGTGTTAACACTCGTGTACACTTTGAAAACAGGCAAGGAATGATGTTGCCGGAATGAACCGCTGATGTTATATGTGAATAACATATAATAACTAATAACTTTTAAATGTTTTAATAACTAATAACACTTATCCACCACAGGTACCCTTTAATAGTCTACCAGATATTTGGATGCATAACAAGGATTTATTTTGGGAACTGATGTTCCTGTGTAGCATTCATTGCAAATTGCCACTGTTTGGACAACAGTGTGTGGTAATCAGACTCTCACTGGTTCGAGTTCATGGCTCTGTGTCTCTGTCTTCAGGGTGTGTTGTTATTCCCAGTCATCATCAGGTTAAACCAGTTCAATTAGCTTCCTCTCTAACAGACGCCTGATTTAATAGAAGAAAATTAATAAAGGTCAGGACAGGTTCAGCTATTTTAACCCTGCTGACCTTAGCTGGAGCCTTTGGTGTACTTGTGGGTTTGTTTGTTTAGCCCTCTCTTTTAGTCAGTAATGAATGATCAGTGGCCTGATAGGTCTGATTCAGCCTGAGATAAATTAGAGCTTGCATTACACCCAGCAAACATTTTAGCAATAAGATGGATGGAGGCTTTGAAGAGTGCAGCTCATACGTATCAGTTGACAGAGAACAGGCTTCAGGTAAACACTTATAGAAAGATACTTCCTCTGGGTATCCACTGGCAGGACAAACAGAGAGGCTCATCCCCCACTAGCACAACATTGCATTTGCTATTAGTGTCAGCTCTGCTTAGACAGATTGGGTGAGTCTGTATTAAAGTTATCTCTTTATCTTCTGAGTATGTTTCTTTTTGGATGAGCTATAAACAAGAAAGAGTGCAAAGCCTCCACAGTCTGATTGGATCTGATCTAGCCATGGTGTTATCTCTCATAGCCATCCCCCATCCTCTCTGCCTGCAGGTTAATTGTCTTGCTGTAAGCTTCTAATCACCCCTGTCTCAAAAAAGGAGGCTTAAGTCTGGGACTCCGGTCTGTATCAAACACAGATATTTTTTTAAATAGTCACTTTAAGTGCATTTCACAATCCGAACTGATGGGCAGAGTACCTAAAATGGGCTTGCTGATGTTAACAAGAGACACTGAGAGAAAATACACACTGTAAAAGAATACAGACAGATGTTAACGGTCCATTCAGTAACCAGTGTATTTGGACTAAGCTATGCACCCCGGTAAAACTGTTAAAAGCCTATAAGATACAAAAAAGTGATTTTGCAGAGAGGGGAAAATCCAGGGATGAGGAAGGTGAAAAGGTGAATGGAAGTTCAAGATTACACTACGGCTAAGAAACAGTGTAGTGTAAAGAAAGGTTTATCTATATCTGAAGTTCCTCATGTGCACTCATGAGACAGTTGTCAAGACAAATCCCAGAGCACTTTTACATAACATGATGCAATTCCCATGCTGTTAATGATGACACGTCATTAGTGTTTTCTGTTTGTGTGGGTGTTCAACAGACTTAGAGGGACTTAGAGAGGTGTAATAATACTGAAGTCCCCAGGAAATGAGAAATACAATTTTGTTGTTTTAATCCTGTGTATCTGTCTTAGTTGTACATTTATCTCTTGCTACATGCCAAATATACACCAAAATAAAAACATTAAAAGAGTATTTTTTTTTACATCAAAATCCATGTCTTTTCTCTTCTTGCTTAACAGTGTTGAAGGATTGATGACTCATTCTGCAATCAGGGAGGTTCATTAATTTGGCATCTAACAAATATACTTTCTCAAATTTTTTGAACCTCCCCATTGCTATAAATTGTACTATCTACTGACTGGGGAATAGGAGTTACCATCTAGCTAATATTGGTGGGGCATCTGAGTGTTTTTAGCAGTGCAAACTACCATAGTTTTGTTTCCCTTTCTCCCAACCTTTGGTAGGTATGTGACAAATAAAAAAACGACTGAAAAATGTAACAGTGACACACCATCAGATAGCATATAAAAAAAAAGAAAATGACACCAAGATTGCATTACATTCTGTTGATGAGAAGAGTGTTTTTTATTCATTCATTCGTTAATTTTCTTAGCCGCTTAATCCTAATTAGGGTCGCGTAGAGGCTGGCGCCCATCTCAGCCGACTCCAGGCAAGGGCTGAGTACACCCTGGACAGCTCACCAGGCCATCGCAGGGCCAACACTCACACAACCATTCATACTCACACTCACACCTAGGGGTGAACATGCAAGCACGTGGAGAACATGCAAACTCCACACAGAAACGAGCTGGAAATCAAACCCAGGCCTTCTTGCTGTGAGGTGGACGTGCTAACCACTATGCCACCATGCCGTCTAAGAGTGTTTTTAATGCCTGGAATTTACTGTCTACCCATGGGCCAGACAGGGCTAACAGGGGTGTAAGGCAGTGTCATAGTGGAAGGCGATGTTTATCTCTTTTAGTTTGTTCCAGACACTGATGTACTTCCATGGTATCTTTGTAATTTGTATAAAAATTGTATTTATAGGAAAACTTAACCTAAAGAAACTACATTAGGTGCTAACCAGCTACCTGACCTTAACTAGCCATTAAGCTAATCATGATTCATAAAGATACATGCAGCGGTATAAAATTGGTTTAGCTGCATTTTATGTAATTACTTGACAGTGCAGCTAAATTATGAATAGATGGAGTAAAAAATCCATTTGTATCCACTCATGATGTTGATGCTCACACTGCAAGCACAACTCTCCTTCTCAGGCTGATGGGTCGTCAGTCCATCCAGCTGAAGGAAAGTGCAGATCAGGCAAAGAACACGTCCCTTCGCAACAGGATAGCTTTGTAAGATAATGCTCACAAGCATCCATAGACAGTTTTTCTTGCATATTCAGACAAATGTTTACATTTGCCATAGTGCCATATCGCCACAGTCACTTGTGGTTCTCACACTATGACCTCACAACTATAAATAAAAAGCATAACCTAATGGCTGCTGTAAATGCTAATCGATATACACAAAAAAATCCCTCCCTAGCTTTCTATTTTTACCAGAAGTACATAATTATGTGGAATCAAATTGAGCACTGATATCTGTTTCATGGGACATTAAGGTTTTTCACTTGGATAGATCACCAGGATCTTATAGAGTGTCACATTGTCTAGAGTCAGAATTAGAATACTTTATTTATCCCAGAGTAAATTATGTACAGTTTTGTGTACATAAATTTAAAATGACTTGTTTAGATTTGTAATCAGTATGCAGGTTATGTAATTTGCACCTCAAATTCCAAGGGCACAGATGTAAAAGCAGTCCAAGTCCTATGGCATAAATGAAGTATGTTTGTTTCAATTTAAGCAATTTGGGAGCTAGAAATAAAACAAAGGGAAAAGCAAAAGCACTTGCTTACTTTTCTTTTACAGCCTTGAAGCCTGACAGATACATTCACAATAGGTTTGAGATATATGTGATGAAAAACACTTCAAAGCATTTTTGACTCATGAGACTGTTGTTTCATACATCACATTCATACGTTTAGATAATCACCTACTGAGCTATGCTCATTTAACTCCTGAGGTATGAGCTGCTCGACTCCATGTCATGACAGGACTTAAGATCATGATGCTTTGTGAGGTCAGAGCTACATGATTTGTGGTTTGCCACAAACAGTCTTTATTACACCTAATTATCATTTTTACAACAAAACATGGGCTTACCTAATAGCACAGGAAAGAGGTGAGGTAAGTACAGTAAGAAATAAGTCATGCCAGACTTATTGACAAAGCTTCAAATCCTGCACGCAGCATCAGACTTTTGCCCACGGCTAGAACAGGAATAATAACAGAAAGAAGATTTGAGAAGTTATGTGCGTTTATTGTGGAACAGGAAAATTACCTGGAATTTTAACGTTCCCGGCAGATTAACATCATCAGTAATTTAGAAAGCAGAGAATTATAGTATTAGTTCATGGTTTAAAAAAATGTAGTGTGAAGGTCTTTATAGAAGGTGATAATTTAAAGATGTAAATACTTTTTTGGGGGGGAAAATAGACAGATTAAGAGAAGCTCCTAACTGGAAAGACTTCCTGAAGCAGTTTCAGTTTTTGACATACCCCATGACCCGAACCAGATGCATTTATTATCAATGCTCCTTTTGTTTTCAGTCCCTTAATGTGGAAGATTATTACCTAACCCTAACCCTTTACTTCTATGTAGTGGCCATATTTCTTCTATCAGTGTCCCCGTCAGAGTAAGTTAATAAACTATTTGACCTTGAACCTGAGGTCACACTTAATGGCCGACAGCTAAGCATGAGACTTAACACAAGCTTTCCTCTTTTTCATAATACCTTTAGACAAATGCTTGCCTGGATTCATTGTTGTGTTTTGGTGTCATAATGTTCCACCTGTTTTGTACTCTTTAATATAAAAATAATATATTCACCCCCTCCTCGAATCGCCACCTTATCGTGGTGGAGGGGTTTGCGTGTCCTAATGATCCTGGGAGCTATGTTGTCAGGGGCATTAT
>JAQMYF010000003.1:10174294-10186537 GCA_030014195.1 Neosilurus mollespiculum | reverse complement strand
AGGGACGGCTGGGAGTCACTGCTTAGGCTGCTGCCCCCGCGACCCGATCCCGGAATCAGCGGAAGAAGATGAAGAGAGATGAAGATAATATATTCACAGTTCTACTTCAGTCAGATCCTCTGTCGTGGGGTTATACATACAACCTTACTTGACAAAAGAAGGAAAAAAAAACCTTAGCGATGCTAAATTTAATCTTTATTCTAGCAGTTTGCTGGATATAGCGCTATATCTTAATGTGGAATGTTCCAACACAAGGTTTGTACCTAAAACAAAACAGCTGCCCTTCATTCATTCCAAACAAACAATGTCCTCATTATGCTTTAATTTCTATTTCATTTACATTTTACCTTATAAAATTTACAATCCACCTCACATCAATAAGGTCCTTGGTTCAAGGCCTGGGCTCGGTGAGGGTGTTTCTGATACTGGTTTACTAGGACACAAGCTACAGTATACAATCAGTCAAAACTCAGAGGGGAGTTTTTTTTATTATTCATTTATTTTTTTTTTTTTCCCACATCCAAGTACTTGCGAAAAAGGTATCTTTTCAGCCGTCATTTGAAAACACCCAGTGACTCAATTATCCGGACATCTAGGGGAAGTTCATTCCACCTGCCTTGGTGCCAGAACAGAGAAGAGTTTAGATGCATGTTTTCCTTTTCCCTTGATAGAAGGAGGGACCTGGTTTTAGCTCTTCCAAATTGCCCCTAGGTGTGAGCGTGAATTCTTGTGCGTGTTGGCCCTGTGATGCTCTGGTGAGCTGCTCAGGATGTACCCCGCCTCCGCCCAGAGTCAACTGAGATAGGCTCCAGCCTCCTTGCTACCCTAGTAGGATTAGGCAGTTCAGCAAATGAGTGAATTAATAAATTAATTAAATTTACTATCAACATTGAGAAATGCTGGTGCCTTTTAGAACATTTGGCAAGAAATATTTCCATATATCCTCTCTAGTTATTTCTTAGTTTTAGCAAAATCTCCATTCATTCATGCAAATCATTTGTTGGAGACAATATCAATTTACAATATCAATTTACAATAATAATAGTAAAGTGCTATATTTAAAGAAACAGACCGGAGATAGGAACTACTGCATTAAATAAAAATTTTGTTAGCATTAATTCAACTTTTCTGTTGGTGTGCAGTAAATCAGGGATCCCCTAAGAGATCAAGGCATTGCTTTCACACTCCAAAGCATTTCTGTCACCATGTAACCCCACTATCAGTCTGCATATTCCACCTGTAGGGTCAAAATGAGTTCCTTCCGGTCCAGGGTTCACACTTTACGTAGTGCACCAATCATTCCTTTAGAGATAAGAGTCTTGAGTTAGACAAACACACCCCTAAATCCTCCTGTCATACGGTGGACTGAACAGGAAAAAAACACCATAGATGATAGATCATGGGTATATGCTTGAAGATATGGATGGAATCCTGGGTCATCTAGCTACCTTTACCTACTCTTTTCTTCCCTGTCTCTTTTGCATTATCTCAGAAACCCCATCGTTCTGTGTTGTCAAAAATATCAAAGCTGCTATACTTGTGGTTTTTGTTCATGAACTTCCAAAGTTTCCATAAAAATGATAGACACTATGCCTTTTGCTGAAGGTTGCCTGTTTGTACACATTCTTATTCTTTTCTCACAAAGAGCTTTACCTTGACTGGTTAATTGTTTCTCAGTGAGCAAATGGACTGTCACTTCCAATCACTTCTTGTAAGAGACGAGCTCCTGTAAAGAAATAAGCACCAGTTTTGGGGCTACAAAATAGCACTGAAAACATTTATTGAACTCATTTGAATACTTCAGTGAAAACTTTTGTCAATCATGATTACATTTTTCAAGGCATTTATAGAGATTAGCAGCAGTACCAAATATCTCAGTGTCAGATCTGTTCCTCTAATTTAAGGGGCTTGAGCAGTCCAATAGAACAATCAAAAAGCCCCAGCAAGGCCCTTACCCCCAGGTGCTCAGTTGTATAAAATGAGAAATGTAAGTCGCTCTGGATAAGACTGTCTGCCAAATGCCAAAAACGTAAAAAAATTAAAAATAAATAAATAAACGAATGAATCACAATTAAAAACACAAACACAATTTATACAAAAAGTCGTATATAAGTCTAAGCTTTTTTTTTTTTTTTACTTTCTGAATATCATACTGTATATAGCTATGCGTACAAGACTCAGCAAAACATGTTGTTGTTTTTTTTTTTCACAAGACAGAAACATTGTTAGTGTGCAAATATTACCATCAAGCAACTTCAGCCCCTCTGTTGAGGTCCTGCTTTGTCAAGTCCACTCCTGCTGGGGTTTTGTGGCTTCTGTGGGTTTTCTGATTGCTTACTAACATTACACATTCTACAGACTTCTCTCTCTCTCTCTCTCTCTCTCTCACTCTCTCTCTCTCTCTCTCTCTCTCTCTCTGTCATTTGGTTTTCTGTTTCTTTTTTTGTACAAGGTCTTATTTTGTGGTTGGAGAAACACTTGCCAAATTTTCATCCTGCTCCAGTTCAGACCCCACATAGAGCTCTCTACAGTGTGCTCCAGGATGATGCTTATGTTGCGTCTGCAATCTTTTAGTTGGCAGGCGATTTGAACTCTGTGTATGTTGGAGATTTGATCTTGTTGGAGATGTTCCAAGCCTTAAACTTATCATTATTTCAAGCGAACAAATGGGAGGTGGATATTGACCTACAAAACCTTTTACAGCATGTCAGCTTGCAAATATATCTCCCTCAAAGTATTCTATTGACACTCAAATAACACAACCATCTAGTTACTGTGATCTGCACTTGTATTATACAAGGTACTTCAGTAATCAGGGTTTGTGTGGAATTTTTTGGGTGAGCTGTAATGTCAGACCCATCACCACAAAATGAGTTTTAATGCACCAAATTGACTATCATCACAATATATATATATATATATATATATATATTCAAATCAGACGAAATGTACATGATACGACAAAAATAAACAGAATAAACATGGTTGCGTAATGGGTAGAAGAGCACCTCACTCGAAGGTCCTGGGTTCAAGTCCTCAGCTGAAACATGAGTTTCTGTGTGGAATCTGTATGCTCTCCCCTTGCTTTCTTACTCTTTTGCTTACTCTGGTTTCTTCCCACTGTCCAAAGACATGCACATTAAGCTAACTGGCTGTTCCAAACTGCCCCTTGATGTGAGTGTGAATGTGAATGGTTTTGTGCGTGTGAGTGTGTTGGCTCTGTGATGGTCTGGCGAGCTGTTCAGGGTGTACCCCGCCTTTGTCCAGTGTCGGCTGTGCCATCTAATAACCCAATAGCATTAAACGGTTCGGTAAATGAGTGATGAGAAGGAAAAAAATATGTATCTCAAGTTAAATAAATTATTCACAGCCATTTTTGTGTGTGTGTGGGGGGGGGGGGGTTGTCAGTTAACAAAAAAAGTCAGTTTGGTGCAGTAAAACTCATTCTGTGGTTATGGGTCACATGTGTCTCAGACATAATAAAATCTTCGAAATTAATTAATTAATTATTTTAAATGCAGATCAATTGATATGTTTATTTTAAGTCATCAATTAACAGTAAGAGCTGAAACTAGTCTCTATGCGTGAGTAAAAATTATATTCAGAACTGAAATCTTTTGCTCATTATCTTCATGTGGATTGAGTAAAGCTTGGCATCGGCTTTGATCTCAAAGCAGTCACAATTTGTTTTTTGTTAGCATGCAGTCTTTACAGCAGTCTTCATGCAGAGTCCTGTCTGCTTCCAGCTCGCCCGTCAGCCATCCTGCACAGAATCACACTGTACTGACAGGGTTCATTTTACTGCAGCGAAGAGGGAATGAAAAGCAGATTTCTGCCAGTAAACATACATGTTTCAAGCCCACAAGCCACATTTTGGCTCCTCTCATTGTATTCCTTTAATCCTGGCTGGGTGGAATTACTCACTGATTGTGTCAACAATTAAATTTTAAATCAGATTTTCTACTCATCCTCATCTCATATAAATTTTGGTTATGCAGCATGTGTTGGATTTGATACAGACTCAAAGTTGGTAAACAAAAGCAGTCCATTTCCAAAAGCACTGTCTGGATTTTGTGTAATGGCTAGACATGCTTCAAGACAATTCATGCTTACAAACAGATGCCAAGTCCCGGAACAAACAAGATTTTAAATCTTATACAGTATAGAAACTTGCAACACTGTATTTTACAGTAATGTAAAATAATTTTTAAAATGAAAAAAATAAAAACAGTAATGTGCATCACCTATGATTCAAACAGTGAATCCTTATACACTTCCAGGCCAAAAAATAAAAAAATAAAAAATCACACTCTAATATTTTAATGGAGAGCATTTAGCCTTGATCACAGCATGTAATCGACATGGCATTGTTCATGGTCAGGCCAAGGCTCAGCAACATTAATATGGCAATAAAATAAAGTCAGCTGATGACATGAATGTACTGAATGACCAGGTTATCACAACAATTGAAAGCCTTTGGATTGTGGGAAGACTTTATGGAGTGCTTCACTGCTGTTAGACCTGCTTACAGCACGTAATTGTCATGCCATTGTTTCAACAAACTTCAGCAACAGAACATTTATTTCCAACCATTGTTGGGTTCATTTTTCACCGACACCTTGAATTAATGAGGGTATAATTGAACTACTCCATAAAGTCTTCTCCAGCACATCTCAAAAACTTTCAATAAGTTTAAAGGTCAGATGTCTGGGGTGCAAATACTAATGTGAAAATGATTCCTCATGCTTCCTGAACCCCTCTTTCATTATTTAAGACCCCATTTTATATCCGTGCCATCAGGGAAGAAAAAGTCCATTGATGTGATAACCTGCTCATTCAGTACTTTCAGCTCATTGGCTGACTTCACTTTATTGTTATATTAATGCTTCTGAGCCTCGACCTGACGAATTGAAGCAACAATGCCATAGCTATTACATGCTGTGATCAAGGCTGATCAATGCAGCTGTGATCAATGCAGCTGTGATCTGTGATCTGTGATCTGCTCTCCATTAAAATATTGAAGTGTGTAATTCTAAAAAAAATTTTCCGGATGTCATTATTATTGAATTGGAGGCATCTAAAACCCCTGAACCCTGAAGGTTTTTTTTGGCATTTAGGTAAGCTTAGAACTTACAGGAAAGCAATGACTATTTCAAATGATTTTCTAAAAACACCATACGTGCAATGTGCTTTTAATCACCAATCATGGGCATGTTAAAAAATTGGACCTCAACAGATGAACTCCTGAAAGTCTGTGTTATTACTGCACAGCACTATCCAAAAGAATGTGCTGTAAAGAGATGTGTGAAGTGCTGAAGGAGACGTACTTTCGCCCTGCTTATTTTTCATTCGTCAGTTATAACACTGGCTTGACAGGCATAGAAAATAAATTGAGACCAGAGGTCTGCATGCTCATGTTTCTTGATGCTTGGTTTAAATGTGGATAATAAATCCATTGTCATGTTCTCTGTTCTATTGCCTACTATGAGGCATTGAATCTGTTCCTCATTGCGCCTTTGATATATGATAGGAAGTTTTTCAGCAACAGCACATGTCTACTCTGCATGAAACTTAAAGAATTGGGAGGATTTGAGGATTATTGCCTTTCAAGGTCATTGCTGATGGGTTGCACAAGACTACTGCAATGCATAGTAATGAGTACTGCATTAACTGGACGATACTTAAGATCAGTATTCTGGTAGGTTGGAGGATGACCCGGGGGAGATAATGGCAAGACTAATGTATTTTGATCTAAGTTGGATGTTTGGGCTAAGAGAAATGTGCTGCTGCTCTGTGAATATAAGACTGGAGACAGCCACCCATGAGCTTTTGTAACCAGCCTCAATGAAGGCTTGGCCGTGGATCGAGGATTCTGAATAGCTGTGGTGGTTCTAAAGAAGAAAGACAAGAGACTGGAGAGTGTTTTGTGGAAGGTTCCTTGCTTCAAGCACTTACTGTCTCATGGTTTATTAGTTTCAGCATCATAGCATCTATTTTTAGCAGCATCATGAATGAACATTTCTGTACTATATTTTATTTGAAATTATATCATAAAAAAGTTTTTGACCTAGGGTACATTCATTATTAATGTCTAAGAGTTTGTTTGTTTGATTGTTCGTCTTCAATATTGTTTTGATAGGTCAGGTACATCCTTGGGTGGCAGGATGGCATAATGGTTAGTATGTCTGCCTCACAGCAAGAAGAGCTTGGGTTTGAGTCCTGGAGTTTGCATGTTGTCCCTGTGCTTGTGTGGGTTTCTGCCAGGTGCTCTGGTTTCCTCCCATAGACCAAAGGCATGCACATTAGGCTAACTGGCTGTCCCAAAAGGGTGTACACTGCCTTTGCCAAGAGTAGGCTGAGGCTCCAGCCTCTCCGCAACCCAAATAGGATTAAGCAGTTTGGCAAAGGTACATACCTGCCAACATGAGATGTGAAATCAGGGACACACCATCTTCTGGGGATCAGGCAGAGAGAATGTCTGATGCAAGGCTGAGAAGAGTCACGTGAGGCAGGCGAGGATCACACAGTAGGTCAATATTAAAGATTAGGCAAAGAATCATGAACTTGGGGCCGTTGGCGTAGTGGTTAGGATGCTGGGCTCATAATCAGGAGGGCGTAGGTTTGAATTTCCATTGGGCCCCCACCGTGTTAAGACCCTTGTGCAAAGTCTTAACCACAAGAGTGCCTCTGTCCTCCCAGAAGTATAAATAGGTACCAGTAAAAATACTGGAAAAGTAACCTAGCATCCCATCCAGGAGGAGTTGAACTCCTACTCCCTTCACACTACAGAAACCGGGGATAAACACCAGCCTGATGAGTAACTAGGTTCGGGTGTAAAAGCCCAACAGACTTACCAAAAAGCCAAAGAATCCTAAACAGGAAGCAGGCAGAGATCATACACAGAGAGTCTACACAATAATAAATGGCTTGGTGTGCACTGGCCATAAACACAGAGTCAATATTTCACAATGGGTGTTTGAACTGAGAGTCCTCATATACTGGTGTCATGATCAGGTCTGCATGCTGACAGGTGTGCTGGGATTTATGTGATGTGTGCGTCAGGTGACTATGAGCAGTGAGGTGCAAGCTGGGAAGTGCTGTGAAGTGACTGGCTGGAGTTCGCTCAGGATGTGACAGATTTTTTTTTGTCCGTTTACTTACTTAGGTCACTTACTACAAATTATACCTTCTGTTGCTATGAACAATAAGAACCTAGAATGATAATACATTGCTAAAGCTGAGTATGAAGAAATATCTTGCCCTGGCCAGAAAATCAGGACTTTTGTTGTCATACAAAGAATGATGCAGGACATGGGACACTGGTGTCAAAATCTAGACTAGCAAGCAATTTACAGCTCTGTTATTAGAACATTAGAAAATAAGTCAGCCTGTGAGTTTGAAACCTGAAGATACCACAGACATCCATACAGAGGACCCACGGAAGAATCATTGCCCATGCTCTCTGACTGGGATTTCACAGTACATAGATGGCATGTAATAATACATGCATTAATTCCCCTCCCATCCCCCGTTGATGGCATCATAGAAATCATTCACACTTGTTGCTTTACTGAAATCTGCTCTATTGGGCAGGGGGTGATTTTAAATGGTCCGTTGAATGATTTTTGAAGACCTAAACTGGTTGTGACACACCAGAGTGCTCTTTGTAAAAGCTACTGCCCTGTTAATTTGTCTGGTGCAGGATTCAATCAGCAAACTTTTGGACATGCTGTTTGAATTAAAGTCATTACCTTGATGTAATTGACATGGCTATGTGCGCTCGGAAACACTTGTAAAGACCTGCAGATATTTCTAGTAAAACTTTTTATTCATTATATAGCATTATGGATTTGGCTTCATTAGTCGCTGATTTAACTGAATGATCTAAACAGAAACTGCTGCACTAAAATATACTTAAATAATATTTAAAAGTGAAAAAAGGCTGCATTGCATTAGTCAATAATAAGCTATATGAATGGTCTTTTTACAGTGTTATAGCCAAAAACAGCAACAGCAAATGTATACAAATAATATATACCTGTGTGTGTGTGTGTGTGTGTGTGTGTGTGTGTGTGTGTTGCTGTTCATGTGTGGTGGGTGTTCACATAATAAAGAAATGGCAGAGTGACAGATGACGAGAGTACAGAATGGTGTGTATGAAGCCAAGCTGCTTAACCGCTTAACAGAAATGGTGCTGGAGGGCTCGTTCGTCCGTCTGAGAGCACAAGTGGATACAAGATTTCAAAGGGAGTTTGGTGGACGGGCAAGTTCTGAAATAATTATGGGATCATTCAGTGGGCTTTAGATGTGGCTTCATGCCGGCCAGGCTTGGCTTGGGCTGGCTGGATGCACACACAGACTTTTGCTCATTACAACTCACTGCTGTGGGAGGGAGACGGGTTTCTCCAGGACAGACAGTGGAATCTGAGCTGAGTTGTGGAATCTAAACTGGCTATAAAGCATGATTCAGAGTTTGTTTGCATGCATGCATGTGTGTGTGCGTGTGTGTGTGTGTGTGTGTGTGTGTGTTGGGTAGGGGTGGGGGGATGGCACTTTTGCAGTGTTTTTCTCACTCCCACTGAATTATCTTTAATGCTGTTGTAAAAATATGAACAAAAACCGCCAGGCTTTTTTCTATTACCTGTTCTGTTCTTTTTTCTTACCACTCACCAGGAGAACTAATTTTCTGTCTCACTCCATGTTAGATTAAAGCAAGGTGATAAGTGGTGTAAAAAAGTTTAAGCTGCTGATGATTATCACCTGGGGTATGCTTTGTCACTTTTCACATTTTCACCTTTTGCAAGGTGTTGGTGCAAGATTTGCTATTTTGCTGTGTTTTGATGATTTTGCCCTCCTTACTAAAGAGCAGGCGAAAAAGAAGGTGACAGTGGACGACACACAGAAGCAGGAAACCATGGAAATGCTTGGAATCCAGCAAGTTTGGCCTGTGACGAATCAAAAGTTCAGACCACTTTGCTATGGACCAGAGCTATTAGACAGGGGAAAAAAAGAGACTTCAGTAACTACAGAAATAAGAAATATGTTCCTTGTCATATGAAGCAGGGTGTCTGAAAATTCCTTACTTGTGAAAGATCAAACTGTTGCACTGGAATAGCATAAAATTGAAAAGTTGATCATGAGTGGGATAAAAATGCAATTGTAAATACATTTTAGGGAGAAGTGTGAGAAGAACTTATTCATTTATCAAACTGTTCTATCCTATTAGGGTTGAGGGGAGGTTGGAGCCTGTCTCAGCCAACACTGGGCAAAGGCGGGGTACACCCTGAACAGCTCGCCAGAGCATCACAAAGCAAACACTACCATTCTCTCTCTCACACACACACACACACACACACCTAGGGGGAACCTGAAACAGCCAATTAACCTTTTGGCTGTGGGAGAAAACCGAAGTACCCAGGAGAAACCCACGCAAGCACAGGGAGAACATGCAAACTCCACACAGAAACGTCCTTGACTCAAACCCAGGACCTTCTTGATGTGAGGCAGACATGCTAATCACTATGGCATCGGACCGCCCTTCACACAGGTAAGATGTTTGCTAATCCATTCTTAGCATCTTTATTTCCTGCAAGTCATCCTTTGCTAGATGTCCTACAGTTTCCTGCAGGACAGCTGATGCCAAGTGACAAAGCAATCAGAAATAGTGTAAGATTGGTTCCCTATTTACATCTTATACTGTTGTCACACTATAGGGGCAGGGATGGCCCAGTGGTTAAAGCTCTGGACTACTGAAGGTTGGCGGTTCAAGGTCCAGTACCACCAAGCTGCCACTGTTGACTCTTTGAGCAAGGCCCTTAACCCTTAATTGCTCAGTTGTAAAAAAAAAAAAAAAAAAAAAAAAAAAAGGTGAGATGAATGGAAGTTACTCTGGATAAGGGTGTCTGCCAAATGCTGTAAATGTAATGTGATGCAAATGTTGTCAACAAAGAGAAAATGAAGGGCTGGTAGCAGAATTGGAAGATATGACTGGGAAAAGAATAATAAAAACATGAATATGGGATAAACAGGAGCTTGTGGAAGAATTGTGTGGTGAAATATGCTGCTCTGGCATTTCTTTCATTTCTGTTAACTGTCATGAGCAGGAGTAATGATGCAATTAATTACAAAACCACATTAAATGCAAGTTCTTAAATGCAAGTTCAAAAAGTATCTATGTGTTAAGTGTTGCACTATCTCCCATGGGACATAAACATTATTAGTTCAGCCAAATGTAATAACTCTCTCTCTCTCTCTCTCTCTCTCTCTCTCTCTCTCTCTCTTTCTTTCTCTTCATTCCTTCTGATGACAGGGTTCTTTTAATCCCCATCCTCTACACCCCGTATCTTTGTATTGTACTTATTTTACTCTTTCATCTACCTTCTAAAATCATTTGTTTGTTTTGTAAGTTTTTTCTTAAACTAAACAATGATTCTCAAAGGATTACACTTAGACCATACTTGTGGGAGCCACGTAGGCTGACATGTCAGAGGTGGCGTCTTATTGTTGTTTCATCACTCAGTCGTTTTCATTTGTTGCTCTATTCACCTTCCGAACAAGAAGAAAAAGAGGGAAAAAAAAACCCGTCAAAGTGCAGCTCAAACGGTTGCCAAGCAACAATTTTTTTGTAGCCCAGCAGCATTTTTGCTCTCGTGTTGTCAGTGGGGTGATCCTCAGGGAATTAGTTATAGAAGCTACGGAAAGCTCACATCAGGACCTTCATATCCAACTCAAATCCAACACTGGGCTCATATCCAATTCCAGTTTATCTCCTGCGTCACACCATCCACACAAACGTTTTCATAAGGTGGAAAATATGGACCAAACTGACAAAAGCACCCTATGCTGCACCACCTATCAGTTACTTACTAGCTGCCATTACAGTATGAAGAAATTCATTTATGGGACAGTGTGCTGAAGATAGAGTTCACTGAACAATTACTAGAAGTGAAATTTCATCAGAGTAAGTATTAGAACTTTCTATTAACATCTTCATCATTTGGATTTGAGCAGCTACCTGTATTGAGGCATTAGACAAGGCCCTTAACCCTGCCTGCTTAACCCTATTCCAATTTTCCCTCTAAAAGGTGGGGGAAAAATGTAGATACCCAACCAACCAACAAGCAAACCAGCAAACCAACCATCCAACCAGCCAACCAACCAACCAACTAACCAGCAAACCAACCATCCAACCAGCCAACCAACCAACCAACCAACTAACCAGGCACACCCAGAGAAAACCCACACAAACAGTGGGACAAGAAACATATTTATGAATAGTACTGCGTATTCAATCCTACTGTAGTTTCTATTTCTGCTAACAGTCATAAAAAAACTCCCCAAAATTCTACAACATGGACCTTTAAAAAGCACTAAATAAAATTTGCAATAATATTTTTCCACCATGAGTGGATTAGCTTATAAATGTAGAGGTAAGGAATTAAAATGAAATGAAATTTTCTCCCTTTTTCATTTTTTGGGAGTAAACAGACTTAAACCCCCCCCCCCTGTATTGTTGTTAGCATCCTAAAATGGTTCTCTTTGGAACTCATTCTGATAAAGAAACACTAACTTGTAGGTTTATCCCTGAGGATCACTATCTTGACAGTAACTCCCGCTGGTCCAATTTTTACCTCCGAGTGTGAATTACAGGAGGTAATTAAATTTAAATTACAAAAACAACACACTTTATTTCTCTGTTAACACTCCACATGATTTATGACTGTAACAGTGAAGTTGCATGTGGTGATTATTTGGCTTATTCGGATTGTTATTTAAAAATTGTAATACTCACTCAATCACTCACTCACTCATTTGCCGAACCATTTAATTCTTCTAGGATCGGGGGACTAGTGCTTATCTCAGCTCACACTGGATGAAAATTTGTACTGCGGGAGGAAACCAGAGTACCTGGAAGAAACCCACGCAAGTACAGGAGGAACATGCAAACCCCACACAGCAATGCCTATGGCTGGGACTTAAACCCAGGACCTTCTTGCTGTTAAGCGGACATGTTTACCACTACACTATCATGCCGCCCTAAAAATGAAGCAATGTGTTAATTTTTCAAAATGTTTTTCATGGTGTTAGTATGAGATTCATAGTATATTTCTGTTAAATAATACATTTCGTAATGTCAGTTAAGGTATCTCACAATCTCCTGTGATATTATTCATTCATTCATTTTCTGAACTGCTTAATCCTAATTAGGGTCGCGGGGAGGCTGGCGCCCATCTCAGCCGACTC
>JAQMYF010000003.1:10158050-10171398 GCA_030014195.1 Neosilurus mollespiculum | reverse complement strand
ACACACACACACACACACACACACACACACACACACACACACACACACACACACACACACACACACACACACCTTTCATTTCCATAATTATTAAAATCATGGTATTATTAGAGTTCAGCTGGCTCAGTAGTTAGAACAGCGAGAAGTAAGACCCCACAGCAAGAAGGTTCTGGTTTCAAATCTCAGCCAAGGGGGTTTCTGTGTGGAACCTTATTGAGCTTGTGTAGGTTGCCTCTGGGAACAAAGATATGCACATTGTAGCCAGGTCAAGCGGCTACTCTAAATTGTCCATATGTGTAAATGTGAGTGTGAATGGTTGTTTGTGTCTGTGTTATCCCAGCGATAGATTGGTGACCTGTTCAGAGTGTACCCCACCTCTCACCCAAACTCAGCTGGGTTTGGCTCCAGCTGCCCCCGTGTCCCTGACGGAACATGGATGGATTTTAGGTGGTGGCCCTTGCAACACAGCTAGTTCCACCACCAATCACTGTTTACACACACTCACACAGAAACTAAATATCTCTTCTGATTTGTAACAAACCAGCAGACATACACACAGGATTTGCAGGGGTCTGATAAGTGTATCTGGAGAGAGAAGTAAATGTGACAATTGATGTGAAATCCAGCCAACAATAGCACTTAAGCTAAATTATAGCCTTTAACATTCTTACATTTACAAATTACATCACATTTATTACATTTGCATTCCACCTAACATTAATGCATGTATTCAAAGTGTTCTTCTTTCTTATGATGCATACAGTGTGCGATACATATAAAGCTAATTAATAATGAAAATGCAAAGTTTTAAAGCTATTAAGCACAAGGGGGGAAGGAAATGCATTTTAATGGACTATTACAAGCGTCACCAATATTAATTAACTAGACTAAATGTCAATAAAAATGTAAGCCTAATTTCCTAAAACCTCTGCTATATACGTCATACAACAGGTCCACAACAGGATATTGGACAAATTCATAGAACAGGTGTCAGTGTCAGTCTTTCCCTATGACACACGTATGACACATATTTTACATGTAAGCACAACTATGCAGCTTTCAAATTCACCTTACCCAAATACACCAGTGCCTTCTGTCCTATCACCCCTAAATTCGTAGGACATAAATAAATAAACAAACAAACAAACAAACAAATAAATACAGGTTGTTTGTGAAAGGGGCATAAGGCAGAAAGTGCAAAAATGGTTTGTGCAGCACACTATATAGATAAAACTATATATATATATATATATATATATATATATATATATATATATATATACATATACATATATATCTCAAAATGATTTTAAAGATTATTCCCTAAACATCTGAACAGACTTTTCAAATTTTACTAATGAATTTGAAGTGGAAGTAACTGACATCAAATATTTATTAATATAAGTAATGAATTAATAAAATTCTACTTTTCCCTGAAAGATGACAAGACCACAGTGGTTCTCTACACTCCACATAGTGTACACAGTTCAGTAGGCTTAGTTGTAGCTTAGAAGCAATAGTACTTATGCTCATTAGTAGGATGACTTCATGGAACACATGATGGAACCTCACAGTAGTCATCCAGCACTCAGTGGCAGCCATGCAGGAGCCCAGTCTAAACGACCGAGTAATGCCAGAGTAATACATCTGCTTCAGTCCAAATCTAAAATACAGGACAGAACTGTCTACTTTTTTCCAAAGTGTCCTGGCTGTTAATGGCATGAAAGAAAACAAGTGGACAAGGCAAAGCATTTTGGTAAAATAGATTTATTTTATCATTGCGAAAGAATACTGTAGCATAAAGTATTCATAATCTCAAACCCCTGACAGAATATTGGTTTAAAGTTGGAAAAAATAAAACCAATTGAATACCACAATAAATAGAGTATTCGATTTGAACAGCTTACTCTGGAAAGCCATAAGAAAAAAAATGCAATATATTCATAGGGCTGAATAAAACTCAACCAACCATACATAAATGTTAAAAAATATTTGTCCAGAGAAATTTTTTTTCTTTCTTTGCTGTGCCTGAAATGACAACTTATGGCTTAAATTGAGCAAGTCTTTTTGATGTTGTAGATCTTCAAGTCTATTTTGTAGATCTTCAAGGTATTTATGTTAACAAACTATTGGAAATACAGTATGTTATGAAATAGCAAGATTAGTGTTAATTTTTTCCCCCCACAGACTTTACTCCATTTCTCCTGATCACATTAAATCAAATGATTTATGTTTGGAACATGGAATAATCAGCATTTCGGTTTGTTTATTTATTTCGTTTGGTTCTAGAGTACATTTCTGGGGTCATCCAAACAAGCCCAATGGTCCTGCTTTGCTCTGCCAAAGAATTTGGGAGTATCTGTCCTCCCTATTCTTCTTTAAAAAAAATACCAAGGCCATGACACTATAACTTCCCCTCCCAAGTAAGAAACACTTGATTATAGTATGGAGAAGTTTGTTCACTCCCTGGTCAAAGGGTTACACATGTTGGCAGGATTAGGCCCAGTTTAAATTCTCAATAGTTCTCAAGATTCAGATAGTTTTTTCACTCATAAAAATATAATTATTAAATTATATCCCATAAGGATATTAAGCACTGTTTCCAACTAAAGTCAAGTCCAATATTCTGAAAACCATCCAGGGTTTAATCAGTATAATGACAGACTGTTTTTTCCCCCATAGATCTTATGTCTGTCCCATTTTTTTTCATCATAATTGGTGTTATGTATCATTTAGTTTATTGATCAACCTGAACTAGCAGTGGATCAGCTGGTACCCAAAAACTGACCCATCCTTGGAGACTCTTTCTTTAAGATTAATCAAATGATGAGAAAGGATAGGATAATGGTCTCATGGAAAAATTTGATTAGAGTCTGGAATGCATGACGTCTAAGAATAAGAATTGTATGGGCACTGAGTTTCTATTGCGTGATGGATGGACTGAAGAAAAAAGAACATTTGCTCTGTGCAAGATTGGCTCACTGCTTACCCGTTACTAATTTCATTGTGCTTTTGTCTTCCTTTTTGGGGATGTTTCTCCTCATTTGAATTCCTATTGGTTATTCACCAGAAAGTTCCCAATTTGGTAATGCAATTACTCAATTCGATTAAATAATAAGCTCACCAATTTCCATAAAAACGGAATGACTGCAATAAATTATCATAAAATAGACTTCTGTTCTTTTTACACAAATAAAATCTGTTACAAAGTATGTTTTTATCTTTTGTCAATCCCAGCCAAAATCTTGCCCAGTCATAAGGTAAAATCTTTTGTTAAATGGTTTATAGAAGTCTTGCAGTTGCTGCACCACAGTGGGATGGATGTTTGGGTGGGTGCGTCCTTTGGTTTTGCCCAAGCAGTGGGGCTTGCTGTTGCTTGCTGGCTTCTTCAGGCATGGGAATCCCTTGGCCATATTGAAGTGGAAATGTTTCTCAGTGACCAGCTTCCTTAAATGCAGGAAGTCCTGCACACGTGCCATCTCACCAGCTGGATCAGTGATTAGACGCTCACCACTCACAAACAGAATCTGACTGAGTGGGAAGAACTGAAGCCAGCGTTTCAGGTGGTGGGCATACATACCGATCTGCAAGGCACTCCACGTGGCATCAATCACACCTGCTGTTGCATTCTTAAAGGCCAGGCTCTCAAAGGAGGGTATGTCCGGTTTCTTGGAACGTGTTTGAGTGTAGTCTGAGATGGCTCGTGTAACTGGATCCCGCACCACCACAATCAGTTTAGTGTCTTTCGACATGGTGTAGATGCGACCTGGGACCTCCTTGGTCACAAAGTAGCTAGGGGTCTTTTCCATGGTGATTTGTCCTTCTATTGTCTTCGGCATCAGCTCTCTAGAAAAAAAAGACACTGGTGTTAACCAACGTACATAGATGAATGCTGCAAATATCAGCAGAAGCATTCCAACTATCCAGCTATTACTCTCTCTCTGCCCCCAAGTTACTTGCTGTCTCAGCAACAGTAGTAGATTAATCCTGCTCAGGCCCTAGGGCAGTATCGTTTGGTAATGAGTTTTTATGATCCATAACCAACAGTCAGTTAGGCTCTTTAAAGAACTACCAGCACACTGAACAGTGGGTTGAGACTTAGCAGAAGTCTCAGTCTTATAAGGAACCAAGAGTGATGATGACGACACACCTCATTACTAAAGTTATATTTAGTCACAGAAGGGAAAAAAAAACATTTCTCCTTATAATAATGATAATTTAACTCATATCCTTTGGGTAATTTTCATCAGTGACATCATTTCTAGGTCTCCACATTGAAAAAACTGAGCTCAATGCCTCACAGACATAATCCAAGATACAGTGCCTTATGTACAGTAGAGTAGTGGTTAGCACATCCAACTCACAGCAAGAAGGTCCTGGGTTTGAATCCCAGGCTTTCCCCTTGTTTGTATGGGTTTCCTCCAGGTACTCCGGTTTCCCCGCATTTCAAATTGCCCCAAGGTGTGGGTGAGTGTGGATGATTGTGTGTGTTAACCGTGCGATGGTCTGGCAAGCTGTTCAGGGTGTACCCTGCTTTCACCCAATGTTGGCCAGACCATCGGACGGTTAACACACACAATCATCCACACTCACCCACACCTTAGGGCACTCAATCATTTGCCTAATCGCTTAATTCTACTAGGGCCACAGAATTAAGCGATTAGGCAAATGATTGAGTGCCCTATGTGTTTTGAACACAAAATATGCTATACGAGTTATAAGGATAAAAAACACATCATGAATATGTTGCAAACGATCAGAATGCATCACTAAATTACAGTTTCAACAACTTGCTCAAATATACTAAGATTAAAAAAGTAAATTGGTGCCAACAAT
This sequence comes from Neosilurus mollespiculum, assembly GCA_030014195.1. Classification (NCBI taxonomy): domain Eukaryota; kingdom Metazoa; phylum Chordata; class Actinopteri; order Siluriformes; family Plotosidae; genus Neosilurus; species Neosilurus mollespiculum. The sequence goes on along the minus strand of JAQMYF010000003.1, from coordinate 10,166,562 downwards.
CAAGTGGTACTCTGAGATAAATGCAGGATAGGGAATTTCATTCGGTGATGATCATCTTGTGGATTGTCGGGCCTGTGTAATAGTTATTCCCTTGCTGGCTCAGTCAGCAGGGTCAGACTGGTCCTATAATTGGAAAACTAGCCCTTTACCTTTAGCCTGCATTCAGGGAATGGCTGATACTGGCCAAGTGGGATTTAGGCAGAGCAAGGTGATTTCCAGCATCAAGCACATCCATGTGGCTAATGTGGAGGCAGAGAACTCCAGAGACACACAAAGAAAGAGTTCACTCTTTTTGGGACACCACAACCTACTCATAAGCAATATGATATTGAATTGGGATATGCTCATGTCATGACACACTTTTCTGTGTGTATTGGCAGATTGTGTTTAACCTAAACCTGTTACTCATTCTAACAAGTAATAGATCAAACTTTTAAATATATATATTTTATTATTCGCATTAATTTTCGTCCATGTCCTCTTTAAATATTAGTTAGAGGACAGACAATATCATGTATAACCAGTAAGTCCTGTACTTGAATGCATATTTCATAGTTTTAATTAAAAAAAAGGGGTCTGGGGTCAAGACAAAAGGAGAGACAACTGTCCCAGAACAGTCAATGTGGAAACAAATTGCTTTTATAAACAGTAATTGGTGACCTTTATCATAAAATATTATTTGTTTCATAATGATTTTAATTATACAAGCTGATATCTTACCATTTAATGGAAGATGGAGGAACTGCAGACATGAGGAAAGAGAAGAGGAGAGAGTACATTATATTATAAGGAGCCTAGGGAAGGGAGGTAAATGCACCAGGATGCATTGTGCTGAGTTGGCCTCCTTAATCGACTACCACATTAAACACAGCATGGTGTATATTCTCATATAATCTTCTAAACCACTTTCACTCGCGCTATCTGGCCCTCCTTCTCTCAAAATCTCTACAGGCCATTATCATTATCACAGAGGCTGAAAAAAAGCACCCAGCTAATGAGAGAGGGGCATGTGGGAGAAGAGGCGGCAAATCAGTACGGCTGCAATTATCCTCCCCATCTCTAAGATACACAACCAGAGGGCCAGGGACTGGTTCTGGCAGCCCAAGGGACTCAGAAACATACTACAGATCCAAATTTACACTAAGTCCCCAAGCAAAACAAACATGGATTATAAAGCTATGAGAATCATTTCTCCAAACATGCACTTTAGAGTTATAACTTAATTCTCTTGAGATTTATTGGAGCCTAGACGCACATGCAGATCCTTCTCTGCATGTAACTAAAGATATTATGCTACGTCTTCTAAGTTATCCTTTGAAACTAAATATGTTCTAATCAGTGTGAAAACTAGTTGTTTGATGTTACATGCTAGGCTTTGTACTAGCTTAGTAAAACAAGCCAGAGGCACCAACACTCTCACTACGTTCACACTGAAAGCCAAGTGGCCTGCGTCTGATTTTTTTCCATATCCGATTTTTTTTGTGTGGCTGTTCACAATATTTTAGAGATGTGACCTATAACAGAATACAGTGTAAACAGTATAAGGCCCCAATGTGGCCCGTATGCACAATAGAAACATATGAGTCTGACGTAGCACGATGTTTATGGAAGTGAAAATACACAGAAGTCGATGGCAAACGTGGAGTTGAGAGATGTCAGTGTTGACAGTTTTATTTTAAAGTTATTATGCACTGGAGGCAAATACTTATAAGGTCTAAAACCTCATTCTCCCTCCACTGACTGCCACCATCACTGCCTATCTCCATGTTTGTTCTTTTTTTTTTTCGGGGGGCTCCCGCTGTCGCATAATTATGACGAATGTCAACCAAGAGTGACATCAAGGTCGGATTGAATTCTGATAGTATATTTAGTACCACATATGAAACTGGCCCAGATCCGATTTGAAAAGATCCGATTTGATGTGCTTTTTGGTATTCACACTGGCATGAAAAAATCAGATATGGGTCACATAAGGGGGGAAAAATCAGATTCAGGCCACTTGGGCTTGCAGTGTGAACGTAGCCTCTGTGTTACTTCCCACCAGGCATTACATTTTTTTTATAACATCTTTCTACAAATTTAATACAAAGGTCATAAAAGGAGTTTAATTCAGAACTGTGGAGTGAAGGATTGGACATTTTTGTGTTACTGCGTGCTACCAAACATGCATAGAATTTCAAAACTCTTAATTCAAACACTGCTTGTTATTGTGTAGATTTGTTTGTGTGTATGAACTTTTTTAACATACACCCTCCAGTATTGCCCAGTATTGTCCAAGATAAGGACAATACTGGACAAACTTTGCACCAGCTTCACAATCTGCTGATCAGTCAAAGGAGAACCTTCAGTGAGAATGCACCACTGAACAACATTCCTACCTGTAGCCATTAGACTGTACAACTCCTCCATATAACAACATCCACTGTTATACATTTGCACTCTGCCTTACACTTTCACTATTTATCACACTGATAATACTGTACATGTTACTCACTGACAGGATTCATTCTGTATCTGTTTATATAGATATTACTAACTTCTAATTTTAGACTTACTCATAATTAGGCTCGCGGGGAGGCTGGCGCCCATCTCAGCCGACACTAAGCGAGGGCAGGACACACCCCGGACGGCTTGCCAGGCCATCGTAGGGCAGAGACATGCAATGCAGCCTACTATATATATATATATATATATATATATATATATAATGTATATGAATATATACCTTGGTGATAGTGAGGCTTGAACCCCGACCTTCGAATTAGTAAACCAGCACCCTTCCACCGGGCCACCGGGCCACCACTGATATATAATTGGAATGGAGCAACTGTGTGCACAGTTTCCTCCAGGATCAATAAAGTGTTCTGATTCTGATTCTCACTTTCACATAGGATGGAAATCCATAAGACTTTGGTTTGCATAGTTGTTGAAGTTGTGTTGTGTCTTTGAGGCGAGGTGAGGTATGTACAATTCTTGATCCTGGAAAGATAGCGTTTGAAGAGCTGTCTCTAAAAGCTATGTTTACATTAGCTGCTATCAGGTCGCACGTTCAAAGGCTCAAGTAGGATTCTTTAAGTGCGCCGAGTGTCTGGTGGTGTGAAGTTCACTCAGAATGCTCTAATGAGATGGTGAGTGGGTGGCAGAAGTGGCAAAGCACTAATTTGCAACAGAATACAGGCCTTCACAGGGTAGTTATTATGCTAGCAGAAAATCAGGATAGTGATACACTAGTTCAAGGGAGGCTTCTGTCCTTGAATACATCAAGTAGCTCTTTCAGCATGGTGCTTTAAGGTAAAATAATTCTCTCTCTCTCTCTCTCTCTGTATGTGTGTGTGTGTGTGTGTGTGTGTGTGTGTGTGTGTGTGTGTTGGAAGGAATTTCTGTGAGAACATCCCTTCTTTGTTAAACCACACAAAAGAGGTGACATGTGCTGGTGTTAAGTATCCACTTCAAATAAACTGACAGTTTCTTGGGGGCATGGACCAGAACTGTATCAAAAACAATGTGGGATGGTTGGGACTGCTTATGTCTGTGCACCATGTCACCTTATTATCTGTGTGTAGCTTCTAATTGCATTTTCCATCTCTCCCACCTTTAGGGAAAAAAAGAAAACTGTATTCAATGACTACATGGCATTTTTCCAACTTGAGAAGCAAGGACAAGTGCAATTTAAGGCCGTTCCTCAGCTGTATCTGCTTCAAGAATGAGAGCTGTACAGTACAGTTCCAAAGCACATGACCTGCCTATGTTGATTTTCCACCAATTTTTTTTTTTAGGAAAAAATGTTTGAAATGTGTTATTTGTTTAAAATATCAATAATTTTTAAAACACTTTAAAGTTCCAAATCCAAAACACTAAAATAAATGTAAAACTTGTATTTTAAATTAAAATCATCTTGTAGACCATAATTAAATCCAGAATGTCTCCACTACTACTATGTAAAACACTGCAATAAACTCAGGGTTATAAACTCGGCTACTAATAAAAATGCGCTAATGATGTGTAATTCTTCACAAGAACTGATTTGTTGTCTCACAGAAATTTGGGAATATTTATGCAATTGAATAAATGAATTTATCAAACTTTTTTAGTAACTTATTTTGCGAACTATATATATATATATCCTCCTCACATATGATCAACGTAGCCTTAAAATTCATTCATTCATTCTTTCATTTTCTGAACCGCTTAATCCTAATTAGGGTCGCGTGGAGGCTGGCCGATCTCAGCCGATTCTGAGTGAGGGCAGAGTACACCCGGGACAGCTCGCCAGGCCATCGCAGAGATTTGAAATAAACACTTTAAAAAAGGAACACATGTTCCCCTCCTTCGCCCAGTGCTGGCTGAGATAGTGGTGGCTTATTGGTTAAGGTGCTGGGTTACTGATCTGAAGGTCAGTGGTTCAATCTCCACTATCACCACTGTTGAGCCCTTGAGCAGGGCCCTTAACCACCAATTGCTCACTTGTATAAAAATGGTAATTGTAAGTCACTCTGGATAAGAGAGCCTGCCAAATGCTATAAATGTAGAATTATGCAGTACGGTGAGTGAGTGGCCTCAAAAGGGTACCAAAACTTTTGAAACAAGGCATAATATCAAGAAATTTACTTTCCCAGAATGCAACTTCGAATACAGACAAGGTTAAAATGACTTTGCATTCACTTCAACTCAATCATTGCCTTTGATTCACTTGATTTGACCTGCATTTGTTTCACTGCTTACATGAGCTTATTCTTGTCCTCTGATTACCTGACTGGACCTCGTCTGACTCTTTGATGCTCCTGGATTGTGCTATTGCTACTGTGATTCAGTTTTCTTTGTGTTTTGTAGTCTTTTTTTTTTTTTATAGTGAGTGAAAAATGCAGAATATATAAAATTATTTCTCAGGGCTATTCTTGGCAGGTGGGCAACATGAGGCAGTCCTTGTGGTGTTCACTCATTTACATACATTTACATTTATGGCATTTGGAAGACACCCTTATCCAGAGTGACTTACACTTATTTTTATACAACTGAGCAATTGAGGGTTAAGGGCCTTGCTCAAGGGCCCAACAGTGGCACCATGGTGGTACTGGAACTTGGACCCTTGACCTTCAGATCAGTAATCTAGAGCCTTAATCACTGAGCCACCACTGACCACTCACTTACTCATCTGTATAGAAATTTAAAAAAAAAAAAAAAAAACAAACAAAAAAAAAACTTAAAATTCTTGAAATATTTTTCCCTGTAATTTAATTAGCCTAATAATCAACCCTCTTAACAAAGCAAAGCCAAAACAGAGCAGACATTTACAAATGTACCCTCTTACTGTAAATCCACACAAAATAGACTAGTTTACCAAAAGCCAGATTTCACATCACTGCCGCATTAAAAAAATCTGGCTGAACAAAATAAAGAGGTTTAACAGAGAGACCCTGGCTGACAGATTAAGTGCTATCTGCTACTGTTCACTGTTGGAGATATGAATTACTGTGTCCATTATACACAATCTCAAGTTAAATATGTACTGATTTTTTACTCATTATTATGATTTATTAAATTCACTGGCAACAGTCTGGCAGTCCATTTGAAACATGGATAAAGACCACATTTATACTGTGGGCTGCCTGTTGAATAGGTCTACTTTAGACAGTGCAGCAAACACTCTATCTTTAAATCCAGGCTGGACATCTATAACCCTACTCAGCAGAGGAGTAAAGCTTTATCCATAAATATGTGTGGGAATGAGAAATGGCTAGCGTTTAGAAACTCCTCCTGAGTCAAATGCTTTTAGGGCCTTTTTTCCAAATGAGCTTTTATACTATGTTTGACAAAGAAAAAAAACACTTTCACCCTCCTGAGCACATTTACATACAAAGTGAAGTACGAGACAACACAATTCACTCTAATTGCGCGCTCTTTCTTGCCAGGGTTAATGCAGACCTCAGGGGCTCTGCCGCCTTCTTTTCACAGCCCCGACCGCGTCTGTTGAGCTCTCAATAGAGTCGCTCTCAATTTACTGCAAGCATCTGCTGCACTCTCACACACACATAGTGTTGATTGTTTTAATACACTCCTCTGAATGTGAAAAGGAATGATGTTGTTTATTTCGTGTTATGCCAGTTTGTCTGGGGTGAACTCTTGAGAGAAATGGAGCACACCAAAACACTAATATCTAAAACCAAAATATGCAATTAGTGCATTGTTGACTTTTTAAAAGTCATGAAAGGGCATGAATGTCACATCTATTGCTGAAACCCCTGCTGTGTCCAAAAGCTTCTGCAGAAACACATGGCTGCCTTCACCATGTTCCACCAACAGTGCAAGTCAAGCTGAATGTCTCCACAGGGGGCACTGGCTCCTGACCACATGCTCCTTTCTCCAGGCTTCTGTCTAAGAACTATTCAATGGGGCTCACTGGATAAAGGCAGTCATCCGCCTCGATGGCTCATCCAAGTGCAACCAGTTGGCCAACACCCTTCATTCCTCCACAATTGAAGAGCAAGTCGTGTTTTCCTCAACCTCTGACTGTAGGTCTTCCAAAAAAGCAAGGTGCTATTACAGTTCATGAGGGCATATAGAAGTTACAAGTGGTGTAGTCTAACAATGAAAGCTGTGCTCTGAGCGGTCATTAAGGAGCTTTTATTGTACGAGCTGCCGCTGGAGGTCAGGCAGCAGTGCATGGTTCTGACTAGGCTTCTTCATGCAGAGATGTTTTAATTAGACAGCATGTTGGCTTAGGGAATGGGGCAATCATTCAAGCAGTGAGTATGCTCCTGCCCTGAACTTGCTGGTATTAAAAGTGATCAAGACATTCAAGCCATTAATACAATACTAAATACAGATCCCAACAGCAGCATCAAAATGTAAGGTTCAACTGTAAAACATTTAATTACAGCTGTTATCTTCCCATAACTTTGAGTCAAATACAGTTTAGTTGTGGTTCCATGCTTAGCTCAATAATCCTTGTCTCTTTGATGAGGTACAGAGACATAAAAAGAATCCAGCTGTGTGTTTCTCTAAAAAACAGACTACTATGGAGCACAGTTTATATCTAGATTCAGCACATGCTGAGAGCAAACTGATGACTTTTATCGCTCATCATACACAATAATCATTCAAGCACGAAAATCATTCCTCAAAAAAAAAAGTGATGTGAATCACTTTATACATAAAGAAAGGGTTAAAGGTTGACCATAGCCTTGGTTTCAACATGAAATTTCCAGTACTCTTTGTGTTTTCCTGTTCTGCAAGCATAAATTGTTAAACCTCTAGTAACATTCTGTTAAGCTTCATAAGAAATTTTGGAAATCTAGTATCTGGTTTGTTTGAGACAACATTGTCATAAGATGGATGAGTATCTTACATACATCTGTGTTGTGGTGAAAATGCCATGGTTTATTTTATTAACAGCCTATAAAAATATGACTTCTAAATACAATACAATTTCAATTCACATGACAACAATACAGTATGATTTACTAGCCATCAATCTATATGTGAACAATTTTGTTCAGAATTTAGAGCAGGCCTACCATTCACAGTGGATAATGATATAGAGAAGACTGATTAAAAATGTATCCCAATTAAATGCAAATAATAATTTTAGACAATTTATCATTTAAAATATTATTTTTAAATATTAGTTCTTTATACTTTTTATATAATAAGTCTGTTGGGCTTCTTACACCTGAGCCTAGAGGCTCATCACAGCCAGAGCTTATCCCGATTTCTGTAGCATGAAGCTACTAGTTCAACTCCTTCTGGATGAGACGCTAGTCCATCACAGGTTACTTTCCCAGTATTTTTACTGCTGGCTGAGCAGATTTTAGATAATACGTGAGACTTCTATGTGACCCATCACAGCAAAGTTAAAAAGGTATTAAGTCGGAAATGTTTAAATACAATGCTGAACTTTAAACACGATTTTCTCCAAAACTGTCAACTTAAAAGGCTGAAAATTTCTGGCAGGTTTTGGTTAGTTACTTCAAAACTAGCAACATATGTTAGAAAATTTGGTAGCATTTTATAGCTACAAAATGGTACCACTACCTCAAAATTAATAATTTATGACTTAATACCCACTTTGCTGTGATGGGTCACATATACAGTTATATTTGAGAATAATTCATTTATGTTTGCTGTGTCAGATTATTATACATCTAAAAAAAAAACAGAGCTCATGCCCTTGCCTGTTCATTAAAGTCTACAAGATACTTGAAAAAACTTTTATTATAATAAATGTGTCCATAAATGAAAAGTGAAGGTTGCACTAACTAAGGCACCTAGTAGGGTTGTGTAAGAAATACTGACCATATGCTGCGTTATACAGTTCGAGTGTTTGCATAGCCTATGTTTGTTTTATGATTACCAAAGTTCAGTTTAGGTCTGATTCACCATTATCACACTTTGCTCTATTTGGAAAAATATTCTGAGAAGAGTCCATCCTGTGCGAATGACCCTGACTCTCCTAAAAAAAAAAAAAAAAAAAAAAAAACCCGTATTGAAGTTTCATGTGTGCAAATAATAATTT
>JAQMYF010000003.1:10125092-10149625 GCA_030014195.1 Neosilurus mollespiculum | reverse complement strand
ACACACACACACACACACACACACACACACACACACACACACACACACACACACACACACACACACACACAAAGAAGCAGCAAAGACTTCAGGCAAGTTTTGGGTGACACCTCAAAGAGAGCCATGGTGCTGAACACCTTCTTAATGGGATGTTACTGTACCTCGTCAACTTTTAATGTTAACCATTCTCCATCAGAATTCTTTCCAGCATACATACAGATCTTCTTAGTATTTAGCTTCAAAGTGGGAGCTTTCGTGCATACAAGTATATGACATACTGTTACTGACATTTTAAAATTGGCACATGAGCCTCGGTCCCTTTTTTGCAGTCACATATCAGTAGTCCAATATTTATAGCAACTGAATTATTTGGATTTAGTGAGATAAATAAAAAGAAGATCTATTCAGGAATGTAAAGAAAGAGGGTAAAGCAGACCTCGCACAGGGGCGGTTTTGATGGTGGTTCAGCGAGATTTGGAACTGCACCAAAAATGACGGTTGTGCTATAGATTTAATCAACTACTAAAATGACGGCAGTGTGGCAAAACAATTGTGAGCAGTAGGTGAAAGCACAGTATGAATAAGGTTATAATGAGGTTGAGAATGAGGTTCAGAAAGGTTGTGAAAGGTGACAACACAGCAGCTACAAGATAGATCGATGGTGATACATGGTTTTAGGAAGTATGTTAATTAAGGTATGGTAATCTCTGGTGTTTGATAGCTTATGCATCCATCCATCTCTTTGTTTGCTTGTTTGTCAGATTGTGAACAAAATCTTGAACACACTCGAGCAAGGATTTTCACCATTCTCGGTGGGGACACTACCCTACCTGAGTTCCAGAGATGATTTGTTTTTGGAATGTCTACATCAAAGGTGAAGGTCAGAGCAAGGTCACAATTTTTTGGAGATAGAATTCTTATAACTTTGAATTGTGTGCCAATAGACATGCCATTACTGTGGAACACTAATAGGAAAATATATATAGACTTTCAAATGAGACATTAACTTTTAACCTTGAGTAATCTCGGGGTCAAACACCAGACATCTAATAAGTTCTTTAATAGAGAGAGTTTTATCACTAAGCTGTTGAAATCCATGTACTATAGGACATATTGTAAGACAAGCATATGGGTAATTAAAGCCGGTACCCATATAGGGCCTATTTGATGCATTAGCCATGCTGTGTGGTGGGTTTGGTACCTTGCACTCTATGAGTGTCCCTCTAACTTTTTTGAATTTTTTTTTGTTTTTTTTGGAGGGGGGGGGGGGGGTGATTTTACTATGCTGCATTAAAAAGAAATTGTAACTTGAAGTTTTTGTGTCCTTAGCCCCAAGTTTAAAAAAGGAAAAAAAAAATTTATATATAAAAATATATGTATGTCTGTGTGTGTGTGTGTGTCATGTTATATAATGTCATAACATAACATAATGTATTAAAATAATTCTTCTCTAAAGTTATAGTCGTATTTACATTAGAAAAATCAGCAGTGGTTGATTAAATCTATGACACTGACCTTACAGTTTCCTGTTTTGGAAATGTAAAGCCATCATGAATTTATGATGATTACTGATAGAGGTCAAAATAAATAAATAGATAAACATACTACCATGGATTCACCAATGTTTTTCCCATTTTATATCTTACATAATTTCAAGGTCAGACTTTCTGATTCCATGTAAACTCCAATACAGCATTAGTTCACCTGCATGACAATATTATATTATTGGATGATCAACACCATACTATTTATTCAAGCGAAATTTATAAATTATAAAGTCAATAGGTGGCAAGGGATTTTGTTTGCCGTCTAAATTCAGAAATAATTGCAGTTTTCTGGACATACAGTCAGCATTTTTATTCGCAATAAAACTTTACCCAGACAACAGGATTGAAAATGATGCAAAAAAAAAAAAAGAAAAAAAGAAAGTTACTCAAATTGATGCTCTGCATTTTATTTCAATTTTGGTGGCCATTATTCTTTACTGTCCCTTATTTTTCTAGCCCTGTCACTACTGCGAACAAGCTCAGTGTGTGTATATCTTCCATGTTTGAGATTTTGGCTGTACTACATACACCCCCAACCCCTTCACTCACAACAGCTAAAGTGAAACAATCCAGATGTGATTCATCTCGTGATGCACACAGTGCAGCTTTTGCGAAATTGGCTACAAACCTCTGCAGTGTCTCCAAAGTCGATGTTTTTGTACCCTTTTAGGGTCGTGCGTAAACACAATTTTATTATCAAGCACGCAAATGTCTGGACAGTTTGGTCTTAGTTGTTTAATACCTCATTTTTACCCAATAAGGGAAAAGCAACTGAGTATGACGGTTCTGTCAAGACTGAAAAAATATATATATAAAGTGTCACTCATTCCTCAAGTGATCTATCAGAGTACTGTAGAATTATGCTCGATTAATAACCATATGGCCATTACATAGTTTAGCAGTGTTACAGTATTAAGAGCTATGTTTGAAATAAGTCAATAATTGTTTCTGTTCTGTTTTATGTCATGAAATACTCCTCTCATGTGGTGGAAGGATTCAGATGAGACCGGTTCAGAAATAAATGACTTTACAAAACCACTAGAATTTAAAGCACATAGCAAATTCTGAAAGGCATTTAAAAACAATAAACATGAAAAAAGAGGGAAATGCTTCGCAGCAAAGATATGGCTCAATATTAAGGACAGAATTATTAAAAAGTTTCTGCTTGTGTCTTATATATCCTGAATGCTTAACCTGCACAGTAGAAAGAAAAAGAGTGAGGAACCAGAGGGAACAATGAACTTTCAGTCCAGCCTTGGCGTAGGCTCACCATCTACTTTCGCTGCAGTACAATAATATTATTTCAAAATAATCAACATTTCAACATAATCAGAATTTGGCATCAGATGAGAATTACGATGAGTGCTTAGCAATCACACTGTAACTCCGACTCGGACAATTATGTTTGATTGCATTAATTACTTGAATTCTTCCATGAAAATCAGGTGGAATTATGTTTGATTAATTGGAGTCTCATTTGATGGATTGCTCTGGATTTCATAAATAAGTCCAACGTGTTTTTCCTAAGTCTACGTACACTAAGACATGAATACACGTCCAACCTTTCCTCTTGATATTGTATTCTGGCTGCTTTTCTCAGGTTAGCATGCTGTATAAAAGCATAATCTTCTGCTGAAATGTTGCAAAGCACTTTGACCTTGGTTGAAGGCAAAAGCTATTCTGGCCTTTTATGTGGATGTTGTTGTAGGACAGAACCTTGAATGGCACCTGTTTCTCTTGCCATTTCTGGCTTCCGTAATCCAAACTTGATAAGGAAGAACAGAATATAAACATACCACTAACAGACATGCTTAACTGTCCGGTGATTATTCCCAGATGTATATTGTTTAAAAGGATTGCATATGAAATCTATTATAGTGGACTGGAATACAATGTATGTCTGAATCTTGGAAAAAAAAAAAGAAAGAAAGACCTTCCTACTGATGTTGATCAGTGAATGAATTGTTTGTCCCCTTAGGTCAGGTAGAGGAAGAGAATGTTCAGAGACTTCCTCAAATTACAGGGTACCCTCAACCTTTAATGGAGTTCATCCAGGGGATGAAGAAAATAAGGACATCCATTAAAGCACTCAGTCCAACCTGCATTCCTTATGACAAACGTCAAGAGAAATAAAAACTGGTTATAACTTGTGTTAGCGTACCTGAGCACAATAGCCTTAAGATGTCACTTAGCAATTTTTCTTTCCTTTTCTTCTTTTTTATTTATTTATTTATTTTTCTTGCTCTAGATCTGTAATATTTTTGATACTACATGGTCTACAGTTCAAAATGTGTATGCATCGCCAAGAGCCACCAAAGAACATATGATTAAAAACAGTACAGGAATTCCAGAATGTATCAAGGCATTGTAAAAAATCTGCTGGCCATGTTGAATCTATTCAGATCTCTTTTCTGTGTGGCATACAACAGGAAATACAAAGCAGCAATAACAGATTCACATGACACAACCTTCACATTGTATGACTGTATATCTTGTACTTGTCTACTGCCATAGAAATTTGAGCCATCTAAAGCATGCTAATAAAAATAACACTGCTATAAGACTCTTCCAAGGACTGTTACTGAGACTATTCGTGCAAATGGGCTATACATCTTAAGATTGCATTTCTGACAGAATCTGCCTTTGCAGAAACTTGGTAGTAAATCTCACTACCAAGAATGGCCTGGAGTTACATTGTTATGAAGCCACCTCATGAATTCAAGACTGATTTGTAATGTTTTTCTTCATAACTTTGCAGATGAGACAACATGGGGACTTCAAGAACTCCAGCCTTGAGGTTCAGTTCTACCAAAACTCTCCCACCCACACGTGAAACATCATGAACCATGAAAATCAAAACAGAGTATTAGAATAAAGTATGCTGTACATCAAAGTCCAAATAAATAAATAAATAAACAAGAAAACTTGTGTAATTGCAAATTATGTACTTGTTTGGTATAAGGAACAATATGTTCTTTCTCTGGGTGACACGGTGGCATAATGGTTAGCACACCTGCCTCACATCAAAAAGGTCCTGCGTTCGAGTCCCAGGCTCTGGCGTTTCTGTGTGGAGTGTGCATATTCTTCCTGTGCTTGTGTGGGTTTCTTCTGGGTACTCCCACAGTCCAAAAACATGCACATTTGGTTAATTGGCTGCTCCAAACCCTAGGTTGACCCTAGGCATGAGTGTAAATGTGTGTGTGTGTGTGTGTGTGTGTGTGTGTGTGTGTGTGTGTGTGTGTGTGTGTGTGTGTGTGTGTGTGTGTGTTGGTCCTGTGATGGTCTTTCAAGCTGTTTAGGCTCATTGTCTGCTGAGATAGGCTCCAGCCTCCCATAATAGGACTAAACGGTTCGGCAAATGAGTAAGTAAGAGTTCTTTCTCTTACCATCAACTTTAACACACTGAATCTGTCCTACTATGTTTTTGAAAGAAAACCACTGTTTTATCCAGCGAAAAGGCCTATAAGTACTTTTTTTAATCTTTTTAAGTCCTTGTACATTAGTGTGTTCACTGCTATTGTTAAGCCAAACCGGAGCTTCAGTTGAAGTTAACTATCTAAATAAAAATTCTTATTTGCCCAAAACACAATCAAAGACAATCGTCCACATCATGAGTACACAAGCGGTCCAACCATACATTTGATCTTATAATGTTTCATGTGGTTTAGTGAATAACTTCAGTCTAATGCAGCTGAACAACAGCCCAAAAAGATGCCTAATCCCTGCCTTTTCACAACCTTTTTTTGCGTTTATTGCAAACACTTTCCTTGAACAGCTGAATATCATAGATTTACTCACATCTGCATGCGCGTCTCACCTTAACACCTCTGCCACACAAACAGGCACACAGGAGAGTAGCACAATGGGACACACCTGGTGAGCACATTATCTTCTGTGTGTGTCTGATGTGCTGTACCTTTGATAAGTCATGTGCACAGCTATTATCATGAGATGCACAGAAGCAGGAATGGGAACAAAGTTTTGCAGTTCATCAGAACTGAAGTGCTGAGAGCCACAGTGGTCTAACCCACAAAAACTGAAAAATGAGATAAGGTCATATTTTGACAGGTGTGGATAAGGTCTCTGCGTGCCTGAATGGTCGCTTTATCCTCCTTATGACCTTGAATCATTTCGTGAGCATTATCCCTGAATTTTTTTATAATTTTTTTTTTTATTGCAAAAACTTTCAGGTAATTTTTCTCAAAAACAGCTTTCTGTTGGTTACAGAGGTTCTCAACCCTTTATTTATTTCTTTTTGGAGCCCAATTAATACTATATATTCATTTTAGGTGGGGGACAGTGGAAAACTCTGTAGAATCCTAATGGGCTCCTTGCTCTTTTCACACTCGGTAACACTATCATTTAAAAACATCAGGTTCCCACCTTTAACTCCTTTAGAAAGATTTTACCCCTTTTAGGAGCCATTTGTAGAATTTCTGAAGTCCCTCCACATACAATTCAGGAACGCATTCCCTTCTAAAATATATCATTCACTAGAGTGGAATACTAATTAAATAATGTTACAGAAGCTTAAAAGCTAAATATAAAAACACTGTGAGAACAACTGCAGAATAACCTGGACTCTGAAGAGGTTGTGCAATTGAAGACTTATAATCTACTTTTCTGAGTGAACAATTATAATAAATTCAACGTTCCAACAGAGAAATTTTTCATATGATGTAGACAGAATACAATGTAATAATTAAATAACCTGGAACCTTAAACCAGTCTGATTATGTACTGTACTTATTTTATGTTTTCTTTTGTCTACAAACTGTCTACCTGGCATTTCCTTCTCTAAAAGCAGAAAATGTGGATTTGGGGTCATGTAAACAGCTGTAATACGCTGGTGCCGCTCGTCTCAGAAAGACTATCAGGTCAGTCTTCCAGACCTGTGTTTATTCCTTAAGGTGACGAGCCATCATTTTACACCATTACAGCTACATAGAAGCAACCCTCACAGTTTAGGGTTGTAATATATCCCTCCCTCAGAAGGCCCAAGGTTTTCATTAGGCCTAGTCCCAGGGATTACTGTGGCTCCATTGCTGCAGAGAAAAAACAAGTAGTGGGGCATCTCATTCTCTGGTTCTGAAAGCCACTCAATCTGCTCAGGCATGTGCCAGGGTGAGGCCTGGCTGTGTATGGACAAGCTAGAAGGAGTGCCTCTGGCCCATTTTAAGTACTATAGAAGTATTTATATTGTGCAACTGGTTTATGACACACTGAATTAAATGTCAGAATCAATGTCTGAACTTTAGTCTGCAGTATTTTAATATTGTATTGTAAAACAAGACTGGCTTAGTAGATTTTCCTGCAAGAGATTCCAGCACTACCTGTGTTACCATGCCAATATTATGACGCACAACTTCTGGTAAAATTGCCCATGACAAAGCCTAAGATCTGGAAGCATAAAGATTTATTCTTGGAGTATTCTGGCATTTCGCAAATTTTTTTTCACTCTAAAGTTATTGGTCATTACCTTTTTTAATGTCACACGCAATCACTGTTTACGTTATTAGAAACACCTGTATACCCGCTCCCTAATCCAATCAACCAATCATGTCACAGCTGTACAGTGAAAATAGATCCAGGTGAATAATATCATTATTGCTCACACCCAACATCAGAATGGGGAAAGGTTTTGTTTCTGTGACTATGGGTGCTATATAAGAACTAGCCACTTGGCAATTTCATATTTTACACTCCAAATAAATAGAACTGAAAATGTGCATGTCTTTGGACTGTGGCAGGAAACCAGAGTACCTGGAGAAAGCCCACTCAAGCACGGGAAGAACATGCAAACTTCACACAGAAATGCCCTTGCTGAGCCCAGGACTTCGAACCCAGGACCTTCTTGTTGTAACAGACCTTCACACAGAAATGCCCTTGCTGAGCCCAGGACTTCGAACCCAGGACCTTCTTGTTGTAACGGGGGCATTCTAACCACCACGCCACTGTGCCGCCTCACATTAATGAAAGGTGGTTTTGTTTTGTTTTGTGTTTGTTTCTTTGTTTTTATTTAAATGTCTAAAAGAAACATTGCAAGCAGCATCAGCTTCCCTTTACATGCCAATGATGTGTACAGTGGTGGAAAAAAACACCAATTTAAAATCTTATTTGCTTTTAATGTCTGTCTCTTTTAGATGGCTTCTTGTCAGTGGTGCTGATAATGGTCGCTTGTCAAGCGCTTCAGTAATCTTTATGTTTACTGTTCCATTCAATGAACACCTGAGCTTAATAACAGGGGACAGTGCCTTCAACACGATTGACGAGAGATTAGAATATACCATTAACGCAGCAATACTTTTTCATCCCCTCATGTGGACTGGATTCTACAGTGACTCACTATTGCCTCTTGAGGTATAAATTAGTATTGGCTAATCAGAGTCAAATACTATCAGAGTTTGCTGCAGTCTAAAGGACAAATAATAATAAATAAATTTACAAAATTACAGCCATTGCACTTTAACAATAAGAGTCTTGTGAACAGTAAGACATTCTCTTCAGTATAAGAATGTTGTACTAAATTTGCTATTGTGCAATAATGTGCAACTGTCTAGCACTTGGGCAATAAAGTACATAAGCTAATAATTCTGGGTACATACATTTTCCTAGCAGTTTTGTGCTAATGGTGTACATTTTTTTCCAATTAAAAAGTATTCACATCTCGGAAAAGGATAAACAGTAGGCATTTTAAACTTTTAAAGACCCCTCTGACTGATGAATTCACAAATGTTTATAATATTTAAACAGCAGAAAGATACATCATATAAATAACAGTGGTCAGATAAAAGAGACACCAAACTAAAGAACCTTGAAAATCCATTAAAAGGAGGTAAAGGGGTCACTGCCAAAGTCCAGCTCAGGTATCAATAGCAGCAGAGGTCACGGTTAGAGAGAAATAGCTTTATAAGCTGTACAGAAGGACCTCTTGATCCCAGCTGTACAAGCACAAGGGGAACCAAATGAAGATCGTCATTCATTATTCATCAAATGTGCAAATGAAGATGTGAAACACTAATGAAACACTTGGAACAGCAGGGAAACCATTCGTTATTTATTCTAATGCCATTTGCACGTGCCAATGAGTCCATATGGACCTGCATCACAGGGGTTAATGAATAATAAAGCTTTACTTGCACTGCTGATTACAGAACCTGCTCACATTTGGAGTAAAGCAGATACAATATGCGCTGTTGCTCTTTGACCTCTTTGCTTCTTGCATTCTTTCCCTCTCTTGTAAGCAGGATGGGATGATGGAGAGACCTTCTCCAGGATGTTCACCAGCAGGGGTCTATTTCGAAGAGCACAGATGTCAAATCTCCCCACCATTTTGATTTAAAGGAGTCTGGGGAGGTTCAGAAGCTACAGGTTACAGAGCAAAAGGTCTCTACATGAAACTGTAAAGCACACAGATGCTAAAAGCCATATTGCTGCTGGGCCTGGCTTAGTGTTTGAGTCTGAGCTAATGAAAAATAATGTTGCGGTCGGGTCAGAAGGGCAAGATCAAGGCTCCAAGAAGCTCCTCTCTATTTCCAGCAGCTCAGATTAATTTGACGGTTGGTTTGAAGGGAAGGTTTAAATGGTCTAAGAAGCGAGGAACCATTTTTCAGTATCACTTACTCAAGATAGCCGCTGAGCCCTTAGGCCATAGGGAGCTGTCCACCTGTTGTCTCATTATGTCCTAATAGACTCTACAACAACTAGCCAGGGGTACTATTGCTTTAATCAGGGGTTGTTTTACCAAGTTTCAGTCATTTGTTCAATGCAGTCAATTAAATTTTATTGAAATAAAACATTTTGCATTCTATACATGCATGTGGTATATTTGTGTGTGTGTGTGTGTGTGTGTGTGTGTGGTCATAACAAACAGCACTGTTAGCTCCTGTAGCTGATTGAGAATCACCCAAACTCTTTCATCCCTCACCTCCTCACCTTCAGCTGATTGTTCCCATTTAAGTATTGTCAGTCAGCAAATTGATTCTCATAAGATAAGATGAAAGATCTTTACTGTCAGCTGTTGCAGGAACAATGAAAATCAGTTTAGCAGCTCTCTGTTTAGCAGTAATTATAAAAAAAAGTGCACAAAAGACAACTAAGGTTACTACACTAAGCTATATATGTGCATATACCTACATACACACATATACATATACACATATGTACACATATAGAGACATATACATTGAGGTGCACTAAATGAACCTATCAAAAACCAATATTCTGTTTGCCAATAATGTTACTATCTAATGTAATTAATGTAGTAATCAAACTAACCTTGCTAAGCAAACATTATTACACCATTTAAAAAAAAAATTTTAATAGTGGCAGTTAAACAATGGCTGCGCTATGAGATAATAATGTTCTGAATCTAGTACTGAAAAAGTAAGCTGTCTAAAGAGCTTTTTATTTATTTATTTATTTATTTATTTTACAGTCCACATGACTTGCATTGGCACGTTGCAAATGCACACTTTTTATTTGTATACATAACACAAAATTCATAATCATTTAATAAAGAAAACATGGAGACAAATGTAATCTAATTTTTGCGAGGTTCCACCAGCAAAACAAACACAACTGAAAATGGTTACGTTGGTCGCTGCAGTGTGATAGCAGGAGCGTAAAGCTAATACATTTTATTAAACTCGATCTGATATGATCATATTAGACTTTGCATGAAAGCATGCCCACTTCTGAAACTACATTCTTTGGACAGATGAAACCAAGCCTGACTGGAATGATGAGAAAAGATGAGTTTTGAGAATAAAAGAAAGGGACCAAGATCCAAATCATAGCATCATGTGTCATATATGGTGGAAATAGGCATGTAGGGCTGCCAGTGGAATGGAGTCACTGGTGTTTACTGATGATGTGACCACTGATAAAGAAGCAGGATAAATTCTGAAGTGTATAGAGCTATATTGATTCAGAGCTCTGATTCCATTAAATGCTGAAATACTGATATCAGGGCACTTCACTGTACAAATGGATTAAGATCCAAAATATTCTGTGAAAACAACCCAAGAGCTTCATAAGGCAAAGAAATGCTTGTTTTAAAATAACTGATTCAGTCAACCCAATTGAGCCTGTTTTTCACTTTCTGAAGACAAAACTAAAGGTTAAAAGACCCACAAAAAAAAGCACTAACTGAAAGTGGATGCATTAAAGGACTGGCAAAACATCTCAAGAGATGACACTCAGCATTTGGTGACGTCTATGAGTTGCAGACTGCAGACGGTCACTGACGAAAAAGGATTTGCATCCAAGAATTAAAAATGCTGCTTGTATTAGGATGTTTAATTATTATATGCTTATGATTATGTTTGTTTGTCTAATTACCTCTGGGCCTCTGAAAATGTAGGGATTATGTAAAGAAAGGGTGTCATTTCTAAACAGTTAATGCATCAAGTCTGGTTCATGCACGGTGCCACAGAATTCCACATCATTTCTTGATGGCTTCATTTTTTGGTTTCAATCCATTGTGGTGGTATACAGAAACATAGGTAAAAGAATTCATTCATTCATTCATTCATTCATTTGCTAAACCATTTTATCCTACTAGGGTCGTGGGAAAGCTGGAGCCTATCTCAGCCGACTCTGGATAAAGATGGGGTACATCCTCAAAAGCTAGCCAGATCATCACATGGCCAACACACCCAACCATTCACAATCACAGCAAAGGGGAACTTGGAACAATCAATTAGCCCAATGTGCATGCCTTTGGAATGCGGAAGGAAACTGGAGTCCCCGGAGAACTCCACAAAGAAACCCTCTTGTCCATCCCGGAACTCAGTGGAGAAATAGTTTATATGTTTTATCATATATAGATCCATGATCTATTTCTTTTATACATCAGGATCGTCGAGAAGCTGGAGTCAAACACAGATGACTTTGGAGGAGAGGCAGGATATATTTTTTTGCAGGTCTAATACTGAGATTAATGACTATTTATACTCACGTTCACACCACAACTGAGCGTAACCAGTTAACCATATCTACATATCTCCACATACTTCATATCTGTCCAGGAGTAGCCAAGCATGGAGGCAACATTCAAACTCCACACAAAGGGCCCCAGATGGTCACAAGGTTCAAGGCCAGAAACTTCATGCTGTGAGAGGACAGTACTAACCACTATACATATTATGCATTGTTAATATATTTTAATATTCATGTTATGCTATTTTATACATTAAAATAGAAAAGTTAGCCAAATAAATTTTGAACTGACATGAGTACAGTTAAAGAATAAACTGTTACAGTTAAAAAAGGTTGAATTCTCATCATCTTACCTTTAACTACTACCAATTACTATAATGTTCATTAATCAATTTGTTACTTTAAAAGTGCAAGCGGCACCGTGACATAGGGGTTGGCACATCCGCTTCACAGCAAGAAGGTCCTGGATTTGAGTCCCAGGATTCAGTGTTTCTGTGTCGAGTTTGCTTGTTCTTCTGTACTTGTGTGGGTTTCCTTCAGGTTTCAAAATTGCCCCTAGGTGTAGATGTGAGTGTGAATGGTTGTTTGTGTGCTGCCCTGTGATGGTCTTGGGCAGTGTAATCTGGGGCAGTGGTGGCTCAGTGCTTAAGGCTCTGGGTTACTGATCAGAAGGTGTGCGGTTCAAGCCCCAGTGCAACCAAGCAAGACCCTTAACCCTCAAGTGCTCTGCTGTAGAAGTGAGATAAAAATGTAAATTGCTCTGGGTAAGGGCATCTGCCAAACACCATAAATGTAAATGGTGGGCTGTTCAGGGTGTATTCTGCACTCCAGCATCCTCGCGACCCTAGTTATTGAATTGTGAGAATTAAAAGTGCAAAATCACTGATGCCACCATCTTAATGTCTAAACCCCCCCCCCCCCCCGCGTTAAATCAAAAGCATTACGTAATTAAGGAAATACTGTCACCTAGAGGAAAGTTGAGGTTACTGCAATTTGTTAGCAATTTAAAGAACAAAAGTAAAGGATTATTTGAATGTATACTTATAGTTATTGACTATTAATCCTTATTTATTAATGATAGATAGATAGATAGATAGATAGATAGATAGATAGATAGATAGATAGATAGATAGATAGATAGATAGATCTAAGAATAAATTAACGAGGCCCTACATGAAAAAACGTGGTTATACCACAATCATGTCTGGTACAAGTATGTTTGTATAATAAACATAACCACAAGGTGGCAGTGTCGTCGTTGGTTCTGGTGGTGGCATCACTAAGGGGAAATTGTAGCCTACATTAACACGACTCATATTTCAGTCTGATAACCTTACACTAATTCTTCACTCATGTCGTCATTCTGATTTATTCCCCTCATGGCCATCTGCATTAAGATAAAAAGGTTACAGGCTTAAAAAATAAAAAACCCTGATTCATTCAATTCTACCCTGTTATGCACACTCCTGGAAGGACCAGACTATTAGAGGAGGAAAACTACATTTCCCATAATGCACCGGGGCGCAGCGGCTGCTTGACGTTTTTACGCTGCCGCTTTCACCATCGTGGAGAAGTGCCCAGCATCTCCTGACGGGGAGCAGCCTAACGCAGAGGAAAATGCACTGAAATAGACCATTTTATTTCCTCTCCGCTGGCAATGAAAGAGAAGGTGTGGGACAATGTAGCAGCCGCAGTGAGCCGTGCCGGAATACGGGCCATTATTGTGAGAGAAATGCGGGATCTTTTAAACTGGAGCTGTTAACCAGAGAGAAATCAAATAGATATAAAGATAGAAAATGAAGAAACAATTCAACCGAATGCGACAGCTCGCCAACCAGACTGTTGGCAGGTAAGAAAGATGACTTTTGTTGTTGTACCAGAAAGCTGAAATGATTGTGGTTATTGGGTTCAACTTTGAACAGGAACCGGTGCTTTCTCCTGACCGGATCTGATTCATATTCAGCCCGGTGCTGATGATTACGCAATGCTGGAGCAGGAGCAGGCATCACGCGTTTCCGTGACACCGCTTAAAAACCTGCACGGTGGATTTTTATCCCCCTGTTTGTGTTTAGGATGCTGCAGATGCGCAGTGACATCACAGATCCTCCAAAATCCGCTACGTTAATCCTATAACAGTGTAGCACAAAACCCAGATCCAGTGTAATGCTTCTCCGTGTTGCAGTTCTTTAAAGCCGGACAGGGAGCCACAGAGCTGTGAATGCGCTCGGCGTCAGCTGTCCTCCATCTGATGCAGACGGACGCAGTGGATGCGACGTGAAGCCGGGTTGCCAGATAGGAGTCACTGCATCCAGTCTAGTCACCACTTAAACGCCAAGCAGACAACTACAAACTAAGAGGGAGTGTAACGAAGTCGATTTATATCTACTACCCATGATTTATTAGGATTTCTCAGCGTGGTGATCAGTAGGTTTTGGGAAAGGATTTTTGGTCAATCTGGCAACATGGGTTAGAGGCGAGAAAATGGAAGAGACGCAACGTTTCCATCGCATCACGCAGTCAGTGCTAAGGGGGGGGGGGTTCAGAACGTCCATCAGCATAGTCTGTCAGGCATTTTTAGGTCATATTATAAAACTGAATGCTGAACTGTTTAAAGATGGAAAAGAGAAATAATGAAGGAGCCTTGATGAAGATGCTCCAGACTGCAGTGGCATCCTTGTCCAGTCCCATTCAGTTGTGTAATTTGTTCTCAGGGAGACTCATTAGACATTGGATGCTAACCCATTCATCAGTGCTGTGGTGCTTGATCCTTCTGTGTTTGGTTTGTGTTTCACACCTCCCCCGCCTGTGCTGTTATGGATGAGGAAGAAGCTTTTTATGCACGACATGCCTGGACCAGGTGTGCTCTGCTCCCGGCTCTGGCATGCTGGGGGATTATACCACACAGCATTATGGGTCATGATCTGAACATCCTTCTGTGCATAAGCCGGGTGGTCAAATGGCAGCACTTTTTTCCCCTTTGCCTGTTACTGTGTGTACATCTTGATCCCCACATTAGTATTCTCCCCATCTCTGTCGGCTGTGTCCATGGAGCGATGGCACTGGCCCGCTGGGGAACTCTGTTCACAGCAGCACAGTAATGAGCAACAACATGTTCTTTAAACAGCAAACTGACCAGTCTCATTAATAAAAAGGTCAAGGCTTGGAGCACTGAGATTAGTGTGGGAATTAGAGCTGACGCCATTCTTTTACGGCATGCCACTGACACTGACATGTCTCTTCATAATCACGATTTAGATGAATGACACCCAGGCCCTGCACTTGCCTTTTGCATATATGACCTTGAGTTGCTTCCAGAGATGTCACAAATGTTATGGATTATATATAGTCTGTTTCAGATTAATGGCACTTGGTTAAAAAGTAACACACTGAATGGGTGGCATAGGTTATGAAAAACTGCAAATTTACTTCAGTTAAAGTGTACCGGTACTGGTCATCCTTACAGCATAATTTGTGCGTATATATTACGTTCAAGTGATACAGAGCTTATTTTAACAAAATGACACAAAACTGGGCAATTGTACGCCGTGGATTACTAGCAGGCGCTGAACCAAGGGTCATTTTTTCCAGAAGTGACGTGAACTCATTGGTCCGTTTTGTCCAACACAAGTAAAGAAGCAGATCTATGCAGCGAACGATGTTTTAGGTAATAAAACAAGTGTTTAAGAAGCAATTACTGCTAGAAATTTCAAGGAAATGGGTGTAAATGTTTACCTATTTGAACCAAAGGAGTCTTGTAGAGACAGTGAGCCCTCACATTCTATTGAGTCTAGAGGACGAGAATGCTGCCAGAGATGAGCGTGACGGTAAATCCAAAATGGCTTATGCAGCTAACATTTTGCCAACTCGGCTTTCCTGTCGTCAGTTGGTTTAGGAGCAAAAATGAATGTTTTCTGTGATTTCTGTGCTTGTTTGTGCAGCTCAGCACTTGCCGATAATGTGTTATGATGCACAGGGTCAGTGACACAGCCCAGCCAATCCAACGACTTCATATCACTACCAGGCTGGAACAGACAATGAGGAAGGCAACATGTCACTGACATGCCCAGTGTCGCAGCACTCGCAAAAGTGGCAAGGACTGGTGTTGCCAGAAAGACCCCCTGATGTTATACATAATGGTTTTTTTATAGATAGTAACACTAATTTACCACGGGTGCTTTATGGAAGGACAGGGTCATATGACAAAGTATTATTGATTTGCAAACTATGCCAAATCCATTTCAGGTGACACCTTATGAAAGGTTTTATATGGCAGTTTGTAAGCAAACCTCGATACATTATTGTGTATTGTATTGCCTTCGAGAGTCATGATATATTTTTGTCATGTCTGTCACCCCTATTTAAAGGTTAGATTTTTCTCAGTTTTTCATTGTGACATGCATCTAATTAACCAAAAAGACATTCCCCCCATAATCCTTTTTTTAAATCTATCTCTGTCAAGGGTGACAATAATTCTGGAGCTTCCATTATGACACTTATACTCCCAGTGGAATTTCAAGCATTAGCACCTCAGCCTTGTCTTATGTTATTAGTCTTTACTTTGCATACAGAAGAGAAAGAAACACCCTAGCTGATGGAATGGCGGGTAACTCACTCCGTAATCTGGATGTAATAAATGCTGCCTGGTTATTTTCATCTGGACATTAAACCTGTGCAGATTCCAGAGGATCCAGCTCATCTGATTGGGTGAAGTGAATCCAGATCTAGAACGGCTGCTTCAGCCGCTGCAATGTGTTTGATTTATTGGCTTACTCAAATAGGATGTACTTGAGCTACTTGTGAATATTTAAAACAATATTGCATGTGCAAGAGTTTGGTTGTATTTAGTATCAGAACAACTTCGAATGAGCCTCAGGAACAAGTCTATAGGCTGAGGGCCACAGGTGATTACAACTGGGCTGATTTGCAGTACAAGAGCATTAAGATTGCAAAATTACTTTTATGCACCCGTTGTAAGAATTTGATCGAGAGTACCTGAAATTTCAGACGCAGTATTCACTATCGGTCAAAGGTGTCTGACATTTACTTTCTGTTTAATGTCTCCGTGTGGGGAGGTACTGTAGTGAAGTGGTTAGCACCTCTGCCTCTCAGGAAGAAGGTCATGGGGTTTGAGTCGTGGGTTTGGTGAGGGTGTTTCTGTGTGGATGTTCTCCCTGTGCTTGTGTGGGCCTCCTCCTTGCACTCTGGTTTTCTCCCACAGTCCTAAGGCAAATTGTGTTCCCTGCAATGGTCTGGGTGTGCCCCTTCTTCACTAGTGTGGGCTAAGATAGACTTGTGGCTAACCCACTGAGTGAGTGAGTGAGTGAGTGCCTCGGTGTGAGTTGAAATGAAAGTATAAAACAACAAAGAAAAGTTACAAATTTTGCCACCCTTTGCAGATAGTTCCGAACGCATTCATAGCAGTCTTTCAAAGATGGAAATGAAATATTGTCCTGAAAATTCTTCCCAGCACTGTGGCAGGAGTTCCCACATATGTGTTGCACTTGTTGGTTGCTTTGCCTTCACCTCTCTTTCCACTTCATCTCAAACCAGCTTGATGGGGTTTAGGCCTGGAGACGGTGCTGCCATTTCATGATTTGACGTCTACTGTCACATATGACATTTCAGGTCTTTCACTAGACTTGAACTGCCTATATTTCAATAAAATGAAAAATGGGTGTGTTTTAAAACTTTTAACTGGTAGTGTAGCAAAATCATTTGTTTACTTTTGCTTCGCAAACAGAAGCAGATCCCAAACATGCCAAATAATGATGTACGTAACTCTCGTATAGTTTCAATGGGACTTTTGCTAGAAAGGGGTTTTTACATTCCGAACACATACAAGTAGAGTTATACCCATGCACTCCTTTGCCAAACCATTTAATCCTACTAGTGTAGGTCCTACTAGGGCAGGCTAGAGCCTATTTCAGCCGACACTGGACAAAGGCAGGGTACACCCTAAACAGCTCGCTAGACTATCCCAGGACCATTCACACTCACACTCACACCTACGGTCATTTGGAACAGCCATTTAGCCTCTTGTGCATGTCTGACTGTGGGAGGAAACTAGAGTACCAGGAGGAAACCCAGGCAAGCATGAGGAGAACATGCAAACTCCACACAGAAACGCCCAAACCCGGGACTCAAACCCAGGACCTTCTTGCTGTGAGGCGGATGTGATGACCACTACGCCACCATGCTGCCGTGGAGTGATAGGAACAGTGTCCCAGTAAGTGTCCCAGTTTAGTTATACTGAGTTCATGCACTTTTGGAACGCCACTCATCTAATTAATTCAGTGGCCCAGAACTAAGTTTTGTATAATTGTATTTTATACATTTAATGTTTCTGGCCCTGTAATGGACTGGTGAGCTGTTCAGGGTGTACCCCACCTTCACCCAGAGCCGACAGAAATAGGCTTCAGTCTCCCCGTGACCCTAGTAGGATAAAGCAGTTCGGCAAATGGATGGATGAATGAACACTTAGTGTTTCCCATCACACGTCCCTCATCATCTGTCGTGCAGTTAGGTTCGTACCCACTGGGGGAAAAATTGCAATTTGCTGCAAAGGATATGTACGAGTATGTCAAAGGGACAGTTTGTGACTTTGCTTAGGCTCATAGTGTACTTAGTGTATTTGAAAGCCTTGCTCTCATTCTTGTGCTGTTATGGTTGTTTGTGTGATTGGTGAGGAGGAACGGTGGTGTATTCATTCCCTCAGGAAGGGTGGCAGCCAGCGTCTTGTTTGGCTGGAGCAAAGAGTGTGTGTGCACGCACAGGCAAACTTGTTCACCCAAGAAGGCCTCCTCACACACTACAAGTGGATTCTTTTTCATTTATCCTGTGAAACACCTCAGTTGCTAAATGGAACAAATCAGGAGACCGTTAGAGCTCAATAAGTGATGGCTGTGGGAGGCAAATCGAATTTTATTGTAATTACTCTCTCTCATATGTGTTTTAAAGATTATAAAGTTTGGTACAAGTGTAGTATGGGTTTAATGTTGGTTAACTGGTTTTATGACCATCAGTTAACCCGCCCAAAAAAATGATCGGGAAAAAAGATGTTGAACTATAGGTACTTTATAGAGATCCCACTAATAGTGTCCATTTATTGAAAATACAAAAATAAATTAAATCAATAAAGTCAGCAGTTTCTAAACTCCCATAATCTTTTTCCCCACAACCCTATCCCTGAAGGTCAGTCAGTCAAAGTCAGATTGTTTGAAATGAGCCTACTCTGATTAAATAACCCAGAAAGTTTATTTATTTTTTTTTTCAAAGTCTTGATGCAACATTGTGTTTTTAAAAATTTGGGTTTTTTTTTTAAATTACATTTCTGACATACATATCTAGTCCTTCTACGAATTCATGCTGCCTCGATCGCATCAACAAATCCTTGTACATTCTGCACGTACTTGTCATTTTAACCATTAAATCAATACCGGCAATTTCTTGTTAAGTTAGTTAATGTTAGCAATGCCACTTAAATGGCCTTGGATAACAAGGCATTATGTGGTATTTTGTGCAAATATACCATAGCTTGCCCTGCAAAAGTCTGGCGAGCTGTGCGCCCCTCCTTTGTCCAGTGTCGGCTGGGATGAACACCAGCCCCCCATGACCCTAGTGGGATTGATCGGTTCAGCAAATGTGAATCAGATAGTCACACTATGTGTGACTGATTTAACCAGATGCAAATAAATATGACTTGCTAATAAACAGTATACTTCTTCAGCTTTCAGTCTGTTGAAGCATATAACTGCCATCTTGGATTTTAAGGTAGGGTTGGTGATGGCCCCTTGACATTCAAAAGTCAGGAATCTGACATCAGGGGTCATTCCAGTTGATATTTCCAACTAGAGCCTCATAAATCCTGATCTCCCGGTACAAATGGAATGCACCATAAGTTAGGTAATGCAGCATATTTTTTAGGTATGCCTTGCAGTGTATGCACAGGTATGTATACAGTTCACTTGCAATAATAATAATAAGCTTTAGCTTTAACGTGGGGCAAAAAAGTATTTGCCTCTTGCTCTGTAGCTACTCCATGTTACGCATGCATGTCTATCCGTAGTCCACATTATATTGCCTTTTGTATGTGTCCTAGAGCATTAAGTGATGAAATACATGCAAAAATAAGCCACAGAATGCATACAGTTTTCTATTATAATGGTCTGTTTACTGTCTGTGCCAGAAATTATGTTTAATGTGTTTTCACTTATTTTCATTCATTTATTCAGTCTTGAGTTGCAGTCTTAACTAGAAACGTAGGCATCTCTCTCTTCACCAGAGGAACTATAGGCTGTATAACTTAATGGTCACCCCTCTGCAACGAGCCTAGGGGCAATTTGGAACAGCCAATTTTGCATTTCTTTGGTCTGTGAGAGGAAACTAATGTACCCAGAGGAAACCTATGCAAGGACAGGGAAAACATGCAGACTCCACACAGAAATGCCCTCACCAACCACAAGGTACAAACCCAGGACCTTGTTGCTGTGAGGTGATAGAGCTAACCCAAATGTAACACGAGAATCAGCTGAGCTTTCAATTCAGTAAAGGTGATTCGTGTCAGTTAAATAGGTTGATAAATGCCAAGGAATTGCAGAATTACTCTGTCTTGAGGTAGGTTAAGGCTTGAATTTTTTCAGTAATACATTTTTAGCAATAAAGGCCACATGACTATATCGACAGATCACTAATGTCCTTTGATTTTGTCCCAAACTTTGGAATAAGAAAGAGCAGAAAAACAGGCAACGTCATCTTTCAGCTATATCTGATATGTCACAGGGACAGTATCTTTCTTTCAGCCATTACAACCACCTCTGTCCCAATGCAGTGGCCTAGTTTTGAGTCTGTCCGTAGCTCTTCCTTCTTCTTCTCCGTTCCTCCTTCTATTTTCCCTCCTCCTACTACTCCCTGTATTCTCATCTCCTCTGTTCTCTTCCCACACTGGAATGTAGCAGGTGTGCAATGTCAGCAGCAACCTACAGTCCTTTGTACTCATTTGCATGCCATTACTGATATGATGCAGTTTACGCAGTGGATATGCCCACAGTTCACAAAAAGACAATGACTGGAAACACTACTGGGTTAGAACTTGCCTGTACACTGTGTGTTGGTTAAGGCAGTATAGGATTTTCAGCATAATAAGGCATTAATAAGCATTGATAAGGAATAAAACACAATGGGACACCACCCCAAAGGCAAAAAGAGCATCAGAAACACTGTTTTTATTCTGTTCTTTCTTACTGTAGCAATTTGCCGAGACTAAAGTAATTTTTATTCATTAAGGAATGAAACATCATAGCTTTTTTTAGTCTGATTTTAGTTACATTCATTGTTGTGGAAGATCTGTAAAAATTTCTGTTTTCACATAGGTTACAGCAGCTATAAAGAGTCATTCAATTACGTCCCCTTTTTGGTTTGTTTGTTTTTCTCAGATATGTAGCTTATTATAATATTAAGAAACTACAAAGTACTCCATCCTGAAGAATTTCCCAAATTGGAAAACTTACAGCTGTACCGCTGACCACCTTACCTCTGTTTCAAAATGTTGACACTGGAAAGTGCTAAATCAAATTCTTCTCACAGCAAACCTTACAATGTCAAAAAATTACTATCATAAAAACTTTTATGTGATCATAATAATGTGTTAGCATCAGGGCGGCAAGGTGGTGTAGTGGTTAGCACGTCTGCCATACAGTAAAAAGGTCCAGGGTTCAGGTCTAGGGCTCGGCAAGGGTGTTTCTGTGTGGAGTTTGCATGTTCTCCCATACGTGCGTGGGTTTTCTCTGAGTACACTGGTTACATTCTACCATCCAACGACATGCACATTATTCAATTCAATTCACTTTTGTTTGTATAGCAGCTTTTTGCAAATTAACACTGTCGCAAAGCAGCTTTATATAAAACCAAATTTGATAAAGAATTTAAACATTTCTCTATAAACCCTACACATCTCCAATGAGCATGCCCACAGTTATAGTGGCAAGGAAAAATTCTCACAGACAACACAAGGATGAAACTTTGAGAGGAACCAGACACAAAAGTGAAACCCATCCTCATTTGGGTGAAACCAGATAAAAATACTAACCATGTAGAAGAAACTTCACTATAGTAACATATCTAGTTGGTTGTTATTTTATAACTGTAATGGCAATTGTCGTCCTAGAGAGTTTATATTATATACCAGCAGTGAAAAGTCATCTTCACAGTTTCTGAGTGTAGATTTAGGTCCATATGGATCACAGGGCACTTATAAGGTCAGAACTCCAACCAGTTGTAGCACATCCAGACAGATAACAGGATACAGAAAGCAGAAGGATAAGGATCATGGGTATTTCAGAAGTAGCATGTGTACCTCAAAAAACAGAGCGAGAGAGCGAGTGAGAGAGAGAGAGAGAGAGGTTGTTACTTATGCTCATTACAGTGTAATGGTTAAAAAAGGAGAGTTTATTAGTGCTGAGTGAACGCAGGGACTCCTGCATGACTGACCATGACAGCATAACTGAAAAGAGAGATCCAGAAGGAAGACAGATATGAACATGTACCTGTAACATGAAGTAATCAGCCACTCCACCATTTCAAATTGTCCCTAAGTGTTAGTGTGTGGGGTTTTGTGTGTTTTTGCCCTGCGATGGCCTTGTAAGCTGTCCTGGGTGTATTTCACCTTTGCCCAGGGTCCCTGAGATAGGCTTCAGCCTGCCCATGATCCTTGTTGAATTAAGCGGTTCAGCAAATGGATGGATGTATCAGAACAAGCGCATGAATATAAACTTGTACTGTTAACAAACCAGCTTGATGGGGTTTAGGCCTGGAGACGGTTTTTGTCAAATCTTTAAATAATAAATTAAGTAAATTAGCACATTTACAGATATGGAATAATTCAATATTTAAAAAAAAACATCTCGTTTGGGAAGTTTTATTCCTGGTGTCATAATAAAACCAACTGACATCGAAGTGCAAAACATTATTACTGAATAGTTCTTCATTCCCTTAGAAGAAAGACTAAAACTGATCTAAATGCATTTTTTGAATTAACTGATACCATTTACCACAAGGAATTTGACCTGTTGACCTCATATGAATATGAATCAATGCATTACTCCTGTAAAACACGATTCAAAGGTTTACTGCATAATTAATGCAACACTTGCACAGAATATTACATGTGCTGTGCGGCTGTGCTATTTTGAGGATGCCTACCATTCCAGCTCAGTCTTTTAAATATGAAGCTGCAGATTTCTTTCAAATATATATTTTGTATAATTCATTAAAAAGCAAATAAAGACTTATAGAATATATTTTAACACAACCTAAATTTAGGGGTGTGCTATGTGGTCAAACAATATTGTATGACAATAGTTGAAGTTGATGTACAGTGCAAAATCTTAGGCACCACATATTTTATACACATTTTATTACAGACATTTAAGATCTGGCTGGGGTTTGAAGGTCAATCAAGGTCACAAGTAATTGCCTCATTTGAAAGTTTCCTTTTAGAGTTCCACAGTAACTGCATGTCTATCGGCACTTGTTTCGAATATATTCTTGTGGCCTTGATTTTGACCTTCAACAGTCAACCACAACCAAAGGGGATTATGCATTTTGACAGCATGCATATGGTTTATTTTATGTCTCTCACTACATCATTGGGTCTATGTCACTTTTCTCAGATATAAGCAATTTCATTTTTTACATAAGAGAAGCCCGTCTCCAAAAACTTTTCTCTTTCCTTCACCTTTGACCTTAACATTCCAAAATCAAACAAACTCTGGGACTCAGGTAGTGTCCCTACCGGGTTCAATGAAAATCATGGAGCCATATCATTAAAACAACAAACTAAAAATCATTTAGCAAGTACAAAGTATGAGAAGAAGAGGACAGTAAATTAGTACAAAAATCTTTAATGCCAAATTACTTGCAAGTATCAGAAGATTCTAAGCAGTTTGTTGTACTGTAGTTTAGGCAACTAATGATGTACCATCGCCCAAAAGTTCCCCAAGTGTAAGCAGCCACAAATAAAGTGTTTTCAGTGGCATTTTTGAAACTCAGGCCAAATTATGCAACTAGTACATAAATGGTGTTTTGGACCAAAAATAGAATTAAGTGGAAAGTGTGAGCCAGCATTAGACCATTACTCATTTTTCATATATTACTCTAGCAATAAATTGCAGTACTCGGAAAAATCTACCACATTGTTAAGGTTTGTCAAAATCAATATCATATTTGTATATCCCAGCCCTACAAATTTGCTGAACACAAATATAATGAATTTTCTGCCAGAATCAGCAATTTGGGTAAAAGTACATAGTTCTATAATAATTTTATCGACTTTGTCACTGTACCATTTATTCTCTTCTACAATATGACAAAAATTTTTTAAGCAATCCTTCACCTGCACAGTCCCAGAAATCCACTCCCAAATATAGAAACTACAACAGATAATCCATGTGACTTAAATGAGTGAGTAATGATAAAAGATTAGCATTAGAAACTGTACATGTACAGATGTGTACAATATGCTATTGTCGATATATATAAAAAAAAACAACAACAACATACTGATGACTGAAAACCAAAATGCTCTACCATTAGTAGAGAAGTCCAGTTTACTTAATCATCTAGCCATGATGTCCATCTGGTTTTGACTGTTTCCAGCAATTAGATCTAGGCAGTCTGGAAAACAGTATCTAAGACTGCGTGAATGTTATGGGCCTGAAAGTCCTTACTGTCAGTGATGCATGTTGTAGACACTGTTTCACCCCCAGACACATCGAGTCCTTGAGTAAGTGGCACTGTAAATTAACAATCATGGCAACATAGACATTCAATTTTGTTTGGCACCAGCATCATCAATTCCTATCCACCCTGAGCTGTTCTGCCTCCGCAAAGGCCAGTTAAGTCTTTCACTCCCTTCTGGCTTTTACTGCATCAATCCGCTCTCATTTCTCAGTTGTATATTGTAGTTCAAGCTCATATGCCTCTAGAAATTTTGGACATAATAAATGCAGTCATATTCATAGCAAATAAGCTATAAATAACTAAACCTAA
>JAQMYF010000003.1:10055573-10089705 GCA_030014195.1 Neosilurus mollespiculum | reverse complement strand
ATATATATATATATATATATATATATATAGAGAGAGAGAGAGAGAGAGAGAGAGAGAGAGAGAGAGAGAGAGAGATGTTTATGCGTGTGTGTGTGTGTGTGTGTGTGTGTGTGTGTGTGTGTCAGATATTCTTACCATAAAATACAAGAAAGCAGTTTAGCAAGGTGCTAGCTGGTTAGCATGGAACTAGCTGGTTAGCATGGATCTAGATGCTTAGCTGAAGGACTGTTCCCTTAGTTTCCAATAAAATCATGTTTGGTGCAAAAACCCATATAATTCTAAAATTCTAAAAAATAATAAAGAATTATGTTCTTACCATTGAATACATTAATCCTATATTTTTCTGCTTTTCATGGAATTGGTCTGTACTTTAGAAGCACTTTAGGTTTGCTAGTGGAATCACTATAGGTTAGCGTTATGTCACTTTCAGTTTCCGAAAAAGATTCGTTTAGAGAGAAAAAATTGTAAAAAAAAAAACTAACAAAAAAAAAAAAAAACTATCATATTCTTTAAAAAATTATAAATAAATAAATTAAAAAACTTCTTAGCTGAAGGCCTGTTCCTTCAGCAGTCTAATGAAGTCACGTTTGATGGGAAAAACCCATCTAATTCTTAAAAATAAAAAAGAAATACATTCTTACTATTAAATACTTTAATTCTATATTTTACTGCTTTTCATGGAATTAGCCTGAAACGTTGTGTTTGGTGGACAAAAAAACCTGTGTAAATTTTTTAAACTTTGACTGGTTTTCTTTTGAAATACTTTAGACTGGAATGAGTCACAACTATTTCCAGTTTTGTATTTGTCTATGGTGATGCTGAGATCACGATATATTAGCTGATATCCTAGGAGTAGATAAGCCAATCAGAGCAAAACTGCTAATATTTAGTCACTTATGGATGGACTATATATGTATATATTATACCGGGCAGCACTGTGGCACAGTGGTTAGCACGTCCGTCTCACACCAAGAAGGTTCGGGTTCAATTCCTGGGCTAAGGCGTTGCTGTGTAGAGTTTGCATGTTCTCCCCATGCTTGCACGGGTTTCCTTCGGGTACTCTGGTTTCCTCCCACAATCCAAAAACATACACAGTAGGCTAAATGGCTGTTCCAAATCGTCATGGGTGTGAGTGTGAATGGTTGTGTGTGTGTTGGCCCTACGATGGCCTGGCGAGCTGTACAGGGTGTACCCTGCCCTTGCCCAGAGTCGGCTGAGATGGGTGCCAGCCTCCCCACAACCTTAATTAGGATTAAGTGGCTTAGAAGATGAATGAATGAATTAATATATTATACCATTAAGCCCACATAAGGAAATGAAAGTAGTATTGAGTGGGTGTGCCTTTAAGATCATAGATCTGTGGATGTGATCATACAATTCAGTCTCTATATGGAAATTGCTGAGCTGGAAGAAAGAACACATAAATCTTCATTATGTACATGTGTTCATGTATTTTCTTTCATGATTGGTCACGGTGTACAAGATCTGCATGTATACTTAGTCCCATACTGTACAGTACATATACTTTATTCCATACAATGAAACATTCCAGAATCTCAGAATTTATTTTAGAATTGAAATGTACAGTTGTTTGTAAAACCTAGTATTGCCCACATTCTTTAAGTATTTTCTGTATTATTTCAGATCAGGACACAGCCATGGAAGTTTACTGGGTATACTAAACATTAAAATATTAGCTTGAGAAAAGCAATACTAAAACACTTACGAGGTGCTTTAAGGAAGCTCTCTGAATTCTGGATAATTTACAACGCAGGCTAGTGAGTGATGGTCCAAGACATTAGTGTCCTGAATGTTCCAGATCTGTATACAACACATTAATGCTATCATTACAGACACATCCATACATCTGCCTTTATGCCACCTTTCAGCATCTCTAAAACTAGACAAAATATGAAGCGACCCACAGCCACATGTGTGCTGGTGCACTCATACACATGCACATACTGCAAGTTCTGCTGCATTCAGGCAGCTTTTCCTCAGTGATTTATTCTGGGCTAAAGACAACACAGTGGGAGTTTGAAGTGGAGATCTCTAAATTCAAAAACACATCCAGGTGTACAGAGAGTTATGTGACTGTGGCAGCACAAATGACTAATAGTGAATGTGAAACAAAAGTGCATGTCTTTAGACTGTGGGTGGAAACCAGAGTAGCCAGAGGAAACCCACGTAAACACGTTGAGAACATGTGCACTCCACACAAGCCCAGGACCTTCTTGCTGTGAGGCGGACGTGCAAACCTCTACGCCACCCTCTCATATTACCTTGATCATTCCAGGAAAAATAAAATAGATTTACCTTGAAGACAGCCCATTTTTGTTAAATAAGATATTTACAACCCTACAATGTGGCTTCTTTAGACATTGCACATTTATCACAGTCATATAGATGACTTACTTTTTGTCAACATTTTCTTCTCATCTTGTTAACAACAACAGCTTCCTAGAAGTCCTAGCTCAGATGTGTTACTGTCTATTTTTTTTTTTCTTCCAAGTCATTTGCTGCCATGGCAACTTCTTCTGCTGTGTGTATGTGCAAGGCATATGGGTCATACTAGTAGATTGAGGCTCAGTGCAAGCAGATCCAGAGCAGTGAGAGAAAGTGAGAAACAACCCCACATGGCACGTGTAATTTCACACTGTCCGCACTACAGGCGCTGGGAGTGAGAACTGATCGGAGTGCAGATTAAGTAGTCACTAGGGTCACATTTGCTTTGGCTGTTTCTGTGCTCACAGGTCAGCTCCCAGTCCCGAGAGCCAGCCCCTCTTGCTTACTAAACACATTGTGATGTTCCCATGGCTGCATGACTTCACTCTAACACACTGAAGTCATGAGGGTAGGTGTGGTAGGACCCACTGGACTCCCTTTCTGCACAGACAGATGGGTCATAGCCTAGGGTGAGAAGTGATGTACTTTTTTTTTTTTTCTTCACCAGAGTCAATGAACAGGAGGGTGGAGCTGAGTGTCCAGTTTATTATGACGTACATTGTTATTGCAGAGTCTCTTCCAGTTTATGAGCAATGTTGTTCGGATATTCATTCTATCTGTATCCGGAGCAGGGCAAATGCCGTAGGTTTTTGGATATGAAAAGGAAGAAATAATCCCATATGATTTATATTAGTAGTCTGACTAACTGAGTTGTGTGTAATTCATTGCTGGAGAAACATAACATGAACCGCATGGTGGCTTGTTCGGTTTGTTTTGCTTCAATTATTCATGATTTGCTTCCCTACCACTCTAACTGCCCTGCTCTCTCTACGTTACAGGGCGGAAAAAACAGAAGTATTAAGTGAAGATCTACTACAGGTAAGACTCTCTGATATCATACCTTACGGATGTTTGTGTGGTTTTTATGGTATTATTGTTAAAAGGTGCTTTATGTAGGCTTTTTCTTTCTCAGACGACTAAGCATTCAGAGGGTATTTGTGTATGCATGTGGGGTTGGATGACTCATTTGGCAGTTTGTGTGGGTGGCTGGCTGGGTCTGTGCACCTCCTCAGTGCTGTTTGTGTGTAAAATCAGGTGGAGAAGCGTCTGGACTTGGTGAAGCAGGTTTCCCACAGCACGCATAAGAAGCTCACAGCCTGCCTACAGGGACAGCAAGGGGCCGACGTGGACAAGAGATCAGTCAAATCACCTTCGGTTTGTTACTTTGATATGTTAGGTATAAAACATAACAGTGCATGCTGTTATAGAAATGTATTTAAAGAAGAGATTGTTTGATGCACCCCGACATCAAGTGCACCACTACAAAGCTTTCTACTAACAACATGTCTTGTAATGTTTTATTCCTCTTATAGCACAATGATTTGCCAGAGTTTACCACTTTTTAAATGTATTAATAAACAACACATGATTAATCTGTTGTATTCTTATATTCCAATGTCATGGAACATCCACAGGGCAAATTAGTTCCCGTTATCCTCCACATTATAACATTATAAGTATTCTGCCCTGACAACTCTCCCATGTCGGATATCAAGCTTTGAAAGTGAGACATTTTACTATTTTATGAAAATATTAGCTTGTTTTGATTTCGATGGTAGCAACACTGAAAAATGCTGGGACAGAACAGCAAAAAGGCTTGCAAAGACCACAGCCAGTGATTTTTGGAAGTATTCCTGAGCCCATGCAGTGATTTCCATGACAGAATCATGCCTGTTTTTTTAATGCAGTGCTCCCTGAGGACCCAAAGATCGCAGTCATCCAATATTGATTTTCGGCCTCATCCCTTACGCAGATATTTCTCCAGATAATATTATTCACTATAGATTATCAGATATTCAAAGTCGTTGCAATGTTATGTTGAGGAACATTATTCTGAAATAGTTCTACAATATGTAGATTGGTGAACCTCTGCCCAGATGCTCTTTTTATACCCAGCATGTTACTGACCTGTTGCCAAATACCAAATTAGTTGCAAATGTTCCTCTAGCTGTTTCATTTTAGTACCACTTACTTTTTAGTCTTTTGCTGCCCATGTTTTTTGAGCAGTGTTGCTGCAATCAAATTCAGAATATTTTTCATGAAATAGTAAAGTGTCTAATCTTGTCATTTGTTTTTTATTTACATTTTACACATTTTACTTCCCTACATGGGAAGCGCAGTGGTTAGCATGTTTGCCTCACAGCAAGAAGGCCTGGGATCGATTTCCAGGCAATGTGGAGTTTGCATGTTCCCCCTGTGCTTGCATGGGTTTCCTCTGGGTACTCCGGCTTCCTATCACAGTCCAAAAACATGCACAGTAGGCTAATTGGCTAATCTAAATCACTCCTATGTGTGAGCGTGAGTGTGAATAGTTGTGTGTGTGTTGGCCATGCAATGGCCTGGCGAGCTGTTCAGGGTGTACCCCGCCTTCGCCCACAGTTGGCTAAGATGGGCGCCAGCCTCCCCACATCCCTAATTAGGATTAAGCGGTTCAGAAAATGAATGAATGAATGAATACTTCGCCACTTGGAGCACAATTGGGGAAGTATTCATTCATTGTGGGCACAATAAAATGAATTGTGAATTGTGATTTGAATTAAAGCCAGAAATACTGTCCGAGCGGCTCTTATAGAAAATGAATCAACATCTTCTGACCAATACGCTAAGAAAATTTGACAGGGTTATGGTATAAGAAGATTTTAACAAAATATTTACCAATATGTAGTGTATGTCATAAGTTTATGACATTGCTGCTTTTCTTTTCTTTTCTTTTCTTTTTTTTTTTTTGTCTTTTTACTAATCAGAAAAAGCTGCCCCTGACCACATTGGCTCAGTGCATGGTAGAAGGAGCTGCAGTATTAGGGGATGATTCTTTGCTAGGGTAAGAACTTATAAGTTGTTTTTTTAAACAGTTCCAATGTTCCCAGTTTAGAGTTGCCCTTTACACTGGTGCTTTCCTGGGGTTTTCTCACAGTAAGATGTTGAAGCTGTGTGGGGATACAGAAGAGAAGTTGGCGCAGGAGCTCATTGTCTTTGAGCTCCAGATGGAGAGAGACGTGGTGGAACCTCTCTATGTCCTGGCCGAGGTAAATATGTTGCACTATAGCTCTCAGCATTAAATGAAAAGAAATTAAAGAGTTACTTCAGTGTTTTTCAAGGGCTCTGTAGTGTGTGATCAGTTACCAGAGAGTAAGTATTCTGACATTTTTTTCTGCACTGAGAAAAGAACAAATTACATGTTGAAAGGTATTTATAATGGAATCCCAAGGGAACCTGTAACATTTAAAATACATTTCACAGCCATCAGTTACTGTCCCCGGTGTGTGATCCCTTTCTATCCCATCCATCAATGGAAAAGGAATAAAATGAAACCTTCAGGTGACCACATATTGATGGATTATTCACAGTACAGCAGAGACTGACATGTGGTCAGTAGTGTGGGAGGCACTGATATGAATGTATCAAATGCAGGAACATATAAGTAATTTAAGTATAACTATTTTAATGTACATAAACATAATTGTCTACAAATGCAGCAGGCACTACTTCAAGTTTATCCCCTTTAATCAATGCTTATG
The DNA here is from genome assembly GCA_030014195.1 of Neosilurus mollespiculum. Taxonomy (NCBI): domain Eukaryota; kingdom Metazoa; phylum Chordata; class Actinopteri; order Siluriformes; family Plotosidae; genus Neosilurus; species Neosilurus mollespiculum. The sequence continues at coordinate 10,083,682 of JAQMYF010000003.1, read as the reverse complement.
CTTCACACTCTTTTATATATCATTCATTCATTCACTCATTCACCAGCAGTAATCACTTTGTTCTGGTCAAGGTGGGGACACATGCATCAGTCCATCACAGAACATCGCAAACATTCACACATCCATTCATACTATACACAGAGGAAAGAAACATGGACATGAAGAGAACATTTAAAACACAAACCTGAATAAAGGATTGAACCAGGTACCCTACAGCTGTAAGGTGCTTTTTTCTGGACTCATTTATTTTATGTAAAGATATGTAAGCTATGTTTTTCTATTAAAATAGGTGGACATTCCCAACATACAGAAACAGAGGAAACATCTAGCCAAGCTTGTTTTGGACATGGATTCAGCACGGACAAGGTGCAAGTTTTTTTAATGCTTACCATGTGCAGTTAATTCTGAGGGAGTTTTTCCTTGCCACTGTCGCCGCAGGCTTGCTCATTAGGGATGTGTAGGGGGTTGTAGAGAAAAAAAAAATTTTTTAGATTCCTCCCTAATTTAATTTTTACTATGTAAATCTGCAATGTCATTGGTGACAATGTCAATTGTAAAAAGCGCTATACAAATAAAACTGACTTGACTTGAATTGGTTTTTAGTCCCACTGTGTCTTTTACTTTCCCTATCGATAGGTGGCAGCAATCATGCAAGTCCTCCAGTCACCCCAGCAATCTTCCCCCAGCCGGGGCCAAAGCAGATTCTCTTCGAGAGGAAATGGAAGAGACGGCCAATCGTATGGAGATCTGCAGGGTCTGCATCTCACTCTAGCTGTCATTTTTATATTAACTGCTATATAAGTGACATTTTACATTTAAATGCTTTCATTACTCTCTTTGTTTAAAAAGATAACAGACGGTTTAAAAAGGAACGAAGTTTATAGAAAGGGCAATTAATGCATTGTTAATTATTTTTGTTTGACTTTGCTTGTTTAGGACCAGTTGTCGGCGGACATGTACAACTTTGTGGCCAAAGAAATAGACTATGCAAACACCTTTCAGATGGCAAGTGCTCATTTTGGATATAGCATAGAAATATAATATGAAATGGCCTGTTGGAGCCTAACAGGACAAGCAAAGGCCAGTAATGCAGGTATTAAGAACATTTTTCTCAAATTTTCTGTAGCTTATAGAGATTCAAGCAGAGTATCACAGGAAGTCTCTAGAGATTCTGCAGAGTGTGCTGCCACAGATCAAAGCTCACCAGGGTGAGTTCTTCCATCTGGTTTTTAATGCCAGCTTACACAAGATCAGCTTGTTGACGAGCATTTTTTTGCAGGCACAAAAAATACCAGTAAACCTTGCATGCTTGAGTATATGTGCATATATATCAGTTTTTACTCTGAAAATAGTGTTGTTGAAGGAGTCCATACATTTATTCAGTTTTATTTGTGGTGGATTTCAGAGGCTTGGATAGAGAAGCCATCCTATGGCAAGGCTTTAGAAGAGCATCTGACCCTCAGTGGCAGAGAGATAGCTTTTCCCATTGAGGCGTGTGTCACCATGCTGCTGGAGTGTGGCATGCAGGAGGAGGTGAGGACCTGCTGAAGGTGCATGTTCTAAGCATGTGATGAGAATGGAATTGTGGCTGTGAGGGATGTATCACTGTTTAATATCAACGTTATCATCGACTATATATCAGCATCTGTCCGGAGGTACCTTGGTTATTTTTAGAGTGGTTGTCAGTGTGGAGAGAGGGGTGCTTGGCACCAAAAAGTCGTGTTGGGTAATACTATAAGCCAGTGCCAAGCCAGCATCAGGTCAGTGGGGAAAGACAGCAGGGTCTTGTTGCTTTCATATCCCTGAATAGTTTCAGATTCAAATATGGATTTGTTGGCTTTACCTACACAATCTGTACAATGGAGGTATCTAATATAAAATTTAAATCTAGAGAAGAAAAAAGAACCATAAGCATTTAATATAAATACAGAAAATGATATTTGATTGAGAAGAAGATGACTCAAAGCCTTTCACACGCAGTATATATGTATTATTTTTGTTGACATAACTTCAGTCAGCAGAGTGACATACTTCACATAGGCAAAAGTTTGTGGACACCTGACAATCATTTTTATATGTGACGCAGGACATGAAAAGCTGGCTAAAGCCAAACACCAGGAATCCAGACTGTTTAGTCTTGGTGATCGTCACAGCAGACAAAACACTCAGTGGATGAATACACTCCTGGGCAAAATAAAACAGGGCAAACTCCAAAATTAAAAAAAGAACAAGCTTTTAATGGAGTACAAATCACTGCTCAGAAATTGAGCAAGAATGAAAAGTATCACTCATGAGGTCTTTATCACCATTTGCTTGTCACAGCGTGTAGGTGCAGCAAAATGAACGGGGAAATTCATTTACTGTACATCTTCATATCTTCTTGCATGTAAAGATAATTCATGAACATATTTAAATGTTTGTTCTGAATTTTAAATTAACATGTCCCCATCACAAACCTGACAACAAGGTCCTAAGTAGAACCAGAAGTGAGACACATCTACAGGTACAATTTATTTTTGTTTTGTTTTGCTAATTGGTGTTTGCCCCATTTTTTGCAGAGGAGTGTATTTAAGCTTTTTTGTTTTGATGTATTTTGTGAATCGTAATCGATTGACATATTTTATAAACTTAGTGGAGATCATGTCAGATGTTATATTCATTAATGAATATGCCACAAATTACTGTCTTTCTGCATTTTATAAACTACAATTATTCAAAGAACCGACACAGTGCATCAACATTTTCACTGAAAGTAAACAAAGATGGCTGCATCAAGTGTTTCATCTGCAGTTTGCTTAATTACCAAACAACTGAACGATATCTACGTCTAAAATGAATTCTCAGTCTCCATTTTTAGCTAGCTTTTTGCATGCTAAACTTGGAAGCATACAAATTTGTGTTGGAGTTCCAATTTCCATTCACTGGACCTACAGGACCCAAATCTTTCCCAACACTACAATGCATCTGCACAAATTGAGCCCAGTGAAGACATGGTTTGCCAAGGTTGGAGTGAAAGAACTCGAGCGGCCTGCCCACAGCCCTCACCCCAACCCCACTGAACACCTTTGGGCTGAATTGTAATGCGGGCTGCAATCCAGGCCTCAACATCTAACATCAGTGCCAGATTTTACTAATGGTCTTGGGCTGAAAAAGTAAATCCACACAGACAAGCTCCAGAATCTAGTGAAAAGGAACTACATCTAAAAAAGGATGGTAAACAAGCACATTTAAGTGTGATGTCCACAAACATTTGGCTATATTGTGTATGCATGAAGTTTCATGAAACTCCATACCATACAGAGTCTTAACTTTCCTCATCCATACCCAATTTCTAGAAGAGATATAATGGAGTTATACAACGGACAGTTCTGGTAGTTACTCTATAATACACTTAGGATACGGTTATTAAGACTTTGACAGAATTATTTTATACATCTAATTTTAATTAATGTACTTGTGTGAATATATTACCTTATATTTTTTGGTTATCTGAAAAGCTAATCTTGTCTTGATTCACCCTTGATAGGCAAGTTCAATGATAGATGAGTTTATGTTTGCCAGACAAATTCAAAAAGTTCTTTTTGCTAAGGAATAAACCATAGTGTAGTTTTATAGCAAGAAAAATAAAACTGGGAGATGACTGGCAAACATGAGATTTCACAACATCAGTTTTCCCCTGACACCTCTGTTCTATTTTAGTGCTTGTTGCTTGCTTACAAGCTTATGTGTGAGTTTTTGCATTGCAGTAGAAATGAGTTTCTTACTTGAGATTCACTGTGATGTCAGGGTTTGTTCCGTGTGGCACCTTCAGCATCGAAGCTGAAGAAACTGAAGGCATCACTGGATTGTGGGGTTCTGGACGTACAGGAATACTCTGCAGATCCGCATGCTATAGCTGGTAAGCCGCACTGCCTTTACCACAACCCTGCTCCCTGATCAGTGTGATAGAGGAAGACCAGCAGCATTTGTAGATGTTGGTAATAACTCTCTCTCTCTCTCTCACTCTCTCTCTCTCTCTCTCTCCTCTTTCTCTCTTTCTCCACTGTCTCTCTTTCTGTCCTGTCTCTCCCATTTCTCTCTCTTAATCTCTCTCTCTCTCTTTCTCTCTCTCTCTCTCTCTCTCTCTCTCTCTCTCTCTCTCTCTCTCTCTCTCTCTCACTCTCTGTTGCTGTTTCTTTTGTTAACCTCCTATCAGTTTTTTCAGAACAAAGCAAATCACACCTCATTTCAGGTCTTAAAATTACTTGTCTTCCTCCTCCTTTTTTACTTCCTATTATTTCTTATTTACTTCCTCCCTCTCCCTCTCGCTCTTTTACAGGAGCTCTGAAGTCATACCTCCGCGAACTCCCTGAACCAATAATGACCTCTCAGCTCTATGATGACTGGATTCAGGCTTCAAAGTAAGTGGATGTTGAAGTACAAGCATGTAAACCAGCTCACTGCTGGAGCCTAACGGCACTATAAAGTACAGTTTTTTCTAATATAATACAAAAACACAATGGAGGAAATACAAGTTCTTTATTTGAATTAAGAAGGTAAGCATTAAGTGCAGTTTATACATTAGAAATATAGTGCAGTGGCTCTTCATTCATTCATTCATTCATTTTTTTGAGCCGCTTAATCCTAATTAGGAGCGTGGGGAGGCTGGCGCCCATCTCAGCCGACTCTGGGCGAAGGTGGGGTACACCCTGAACAGCTTGGCAGACCATTGCAGGGCAAACACACATACAACTTACAACACACATACTCTCACACCTAGGGGCAATTTGAAACAGTCAATTAGCCAACTGTGTATGTTTTTGGACTGTGGGAGGAAATCGAAGTAAACAGTGTGAGGTGGACATGCTAATCTGCAGTGGCCCTTTATTAATGAAAATAGCACTGAATCTATAGCCAGCTAAATGGTCATCATATCATTTTACCAAGTAATTTTTATCATCATACCCATGTAGTTGAGTGTTTATCTGGACCTATATATTGCAATTTATTTATAGGAAGTAAAAGTAGATTAAAATCAGTATACAGTATGTAGCTAACATTCTCTGCAACAACCCGAGAATATTTAGAGGACAGAAAAATTTTTTGAAAATATTTATAAGAGCAAAAGGTAGGCATATTTATTATAAAATTATCTTTATCTATTCTTTTGAAATTTATGGCCAATTTCATTCATTCATTCATTTTCTGAACCGCTTAATCCTAATTATGGTCGTGGGGGACTGCGGGTGGATAGCACACCAGGCCATTGCAGATGACCAATTTCCTTTCAAATATTTTATTTGATAATTTTGTTATAATAATGAAGAAACATCTATGAACTCTAATAAATTTGCTTTATTTATTAATTTTATTTTCATACTAAGTGAATGCACTCATTTGCACTTGAAGAGTTGTTCATTTAACAGCATAGCTCCATACTTATGCAAACGTTGTAAAGCCATGAGCTCGATTTTGTTGTCGCGTCCTTGCTCACGTGTCCACACAGGCAACCTAACGTTGGTGCTGAGTGCACTTGCTCTTCGCAGAATTTTTTCTTGTTTAGTCAATGGTTTTTCTTCTTGAAGAGAAATAAGTTTTCGAATACCATTGAAAAGACAGTAATAATATTGTGGCTGTTTCTTTACTGAAAATAAATGAAAACATTTTTGGAGCTAGGGGCAGTGGTGGCCCGGTGGTAAGGTGCGGGGTTACTGATCCCAAGGTCAGGGGTTCAAGCCCCACTATCAACGGGTTCTCGCTGCTGTCCCCCCAGGCAGCTAACTGGGTTATCAAATGCCGGCCATGTCTCTCACTGTCTGTGGTGGGAGGCATGTAAAAGAACCATTGCTGATTTTCATCAAGAGTAGGCTGCATAGCCGTCAGCATGTTTCTGCCCTGCGATGGCCTGGCGAACTGTCCAGGGTGTACACTTGTACCTCGCCAAGAGTTGGCTGAGATGGGCACCAGCCTCCTCGCGACCCTAATTAGGATTAAGTGGTTCAGAAAATAAATGAATGAATTTTTGGAGTTCCGCTTTTATGAAGCGCCTAAATGTGATTAGTTTATCACAGCTCTTGAATTATGTACCATATCTTACACTCATTCAAACACTCATTTTCCATTTTTTCATTCCAGTATTCAAGATATGGATAAGAGGCTCCAAGCCCTCCTTGCTGCATGTGACAAACTCCCAACAGTCAATTTGAACAACTTCAGGTCAGTGTCTCTGGCTGTTTACCAGCTGTTATTATTTGTGTGTCTGTGAGGATGACAGGATGACAGTTTGTGAAGATCACAATGAAGACAAGAACAATTGTCAGTAGGGCTGTATTCTTTATAGCATTCTATAATGCAGCATATATTTTTATTTAATCATGCGGATTAAACAAGTACAAGTGTCATGTCTGTATTAATATTTAGTCTATTTTTTTATTACTAAATAAATTTCAACATACCATTTTATCAAACTATTACTAGAGGGCTATATTCAGAGCTGAAGACTTCATTTCAGAAGTTATAGATCACAGTTTGGAGTCCAGCATTGTAGCCACCACCAGTGCCATCAAGAATAAAAAGGGCTCTTGTGTTTGAACCATTTTTTACATTACATTTTTATTATATTTTTATAAGACATTGATAGGATTCAGAAACCAAAACAGAAAATGAAAGAAAAAGAATGCAGTAATAAAGTCGTGTGTAAATACTGTGGAAAATACAAAATTACTTATTTCCTCCTAACTCTGCTTCTGTCTTTCACAGATACTTGATTAAATTTCTAGCCAAGCTCACTGAGTACCAGGATGCCAATAAAATGACGCCTGGTAACATTGCAATAGTGTTGGGACCCAATCTGTTGTGGATGAATTCTGAAGCGTGAGTCTCTGCCCTGGTTTTCATACAGATTGTCTCCAATTTCTGAAGGTTTACACAGTAATTTTTTGTCCTGCTCAAGCCACTGTTTTACTGAATTGTGTAGGATTAGTATTTTTTTAGATGAAAAGTATCGATTAGTCATTTAAAAAAATTAAGCATGTTCTTTGTTATGTTAAGGAACATGACAGAAATGATGACCACAGTGTCTCTGCAAATCGTTGGTATCATTGAACCAATCATCCAGCATGCCGACTGGTTCTTCCCAGGAGGTGAGAAAGACACACATTCTGTTTCTCATGTCCTTTCTCTCTCTCTCTCTCTCTCTCTCTCTCTCTCTCTCTCTCTCTCTCTCTCTCTCACATGCATGCACACATTCACACTTACCAGTCTACCCCTCGAGAGAGGATTGAACTGGTTTTCTACTGCTATTCTTAGATATTGAGTTCAACCTGACAGGCAGCTACGGTAGCCCCATCCACACCAACCACAACTCCAACTACAGCTCAATGCCCTCTCCAGACATGGACCAATCAGATCGCAAGCAGTCGCACGACCAAGGCCGACGCCCCCTCAGCGTTGCTACTGACAACATGATGCTGGAGTTCTACAAAAAGGATGGGTAGGGTTTCATATTTTTTTCCTCTGCGCAAGCTGTTCCTCTCCATTCCTCCCACTGCGTGACTCCCACACACACTTTTTTCTTCCAATGTCTCTCTGCATCTCTCATGTCTCCATCAAGACAGCAGTATTCTCAAGTAGACTCTTGCCAGTATCTCGTTACAGGCCAAACTTCAGAAAATTCATTCGCAATGTCATAATTATTTGGTTAGACAGATGCACTGGTTATTTATTCATTAGTGACTTTATTGTGTTATATGTTCCGATTTGGAGTTTTGCCTTGGTGAGATTGTAGGCATTTTAACGCCAAACTCCCACAACTTCCATTTGTTTAAACAAAGACTGCTGGGTCGGTGCAGTCTCTATAGCAACCTACTTGATGTGTGATGGAAGGCAAGAGTTTTCATTCACTGCTGCTGAAGGTTGAGAGACTCATCCTCCGCCTGCAATGCGTCGACAGGTGGAAAACTACTGCATATGGAGGCACTGGTTGGAATATTCAAATAATCTTTTCCAGTAAACGCCCTCATCAAGGTTTATTTGTTAAAATGTATGTACACCTTCTTACGTCTCTGCTTTTAAAACATTTATCATCAGTATTCATAAAGTAACATACATGGCAAATGTGAAAGCGATACCCTTGGCAAAGGTCAAAAAAATTGCCCTGTTTGGATATCTGTCTATCCAAAAAATTTGAATTAGGGGTAATTAGACTTAATGAGACTTAATAGCTTCACAACAGGGGAAAGTGCCAGCTGTTCATGTGGCCTGGTTGCTCCCAACTCCAGGCGCTTGCTTCTACTCTGCTGTGTGAAAAAAGGAATTTTTATGTCATATATATTTACACACACACACACACACACACACACACACACACACACACACACACACACACTCCCCAGTTTCTACCATATTCCCTTCTTCCTGGTTACCTTTACAGTTTAATTAGTAGAGCCTGTAGATCCGATAAGCAAGTCCATGAAACAAAGGTTTGTAAATGTTTTGAGGTTACTTGAAAGTCCAGGGCATTTGAGGAGGGGTAAAAATGGTCAAATAGGGGTCAAATTCGAAGTCCCAATTGTGTCAGTATACATATCAAATTATTTTTCTGGCCATAAAGAATTTAAAAATGTATAGTTTGTCTCACATCTTAACATCAAGGAAGCGTGCTATAACCCAAAATACCAAAAGGGCAATACACTTTTGGAAGAAGTTAAATGAACATATAGTGTTAACATCATTGAATTTAAAAGGAAAAAGTGCCTCATCATATGTTTCCCTGCATGGCAAATTCAACTAATCAACTTTCAGAAGCAAAATTGATGACCGTGAGGGTGAAATTTCTAAATGGCTGCCAAACAAAGTATGTAGGACAAAGAAATGGTGATAGAATTCCTTTACAAGTTAGTCAAAAATGGTGCAAAGTGAAAATTCTCCATGCTTAGAGTGAAACAAATAAAAAAATCAAGTTTATATACAGTGTATTGTTTTTGTTACCTTATTTAGTAATTAAACATAATCATATTTTAGGACTTACTGTATATCTGCTCTATATATATATTTGCACTATTCTTTGTCATCTAGAAAACACAAGACACCAGTACCTTAAAGTTTGTCATAGGGGAATTGTCATACTAGGATTTTTTTAGGTTGAAGGCATATCATGACAACAGGTGATGTTTCACATAGATCAATAATGAAACATCATTGTCAACAGTATTTATTCAGAGGGAGATTTGCTAACTCTGGTGCTTTGCTAACTTGCCAGAGTATCTATTTTAGGGTCCACACAAAATCGACCCCATGTTCCCTATAGCCTACAACCCACATTGGGGTATGTAATAATGGCACTTATGCACTCATAAGTGCATTTCTATCAAGTGATGCATTGTTTGACACACACCCTGAGTTTGCTTTGCTCCGCTGAACTAACTAACTAAACTAAATCCATTGAATGCCTTTGACACAAGTTAAAAGTTTGATCAACAGTGTTTATTACACTGGGAATTTGTAAGGGATGGACATCTTTTGTGATTCCAGATAATATTGATAGAGAATGCTTTGTGTTTCAAATTACAAAAGCTATAGCAATATCTACTATTAAGAGCAATACCCTCACGTGTCCACTACACAAGCCTGACTTGTTCTCGGTTTATATGGGACTTTTCAAAACTGTAATGTAAACAAAGAGCAGATACTCCCGTATATATAAAGATTCCCAGCTGTCTTTTGTACAGCGTTTCATTTATATGTGATAATTTCAGGTGCTTATTAATGGCTGACCAATTTCCAGCTATTTCCACTACTGCCATTTACATGCTCATTATGAATGTAGGAAAAATATTCATCATAGCTTTACCTCGAACAGTGCTGTCTGCAAGATAAACCAGTGATGACTTTTGAAGTGTGTGGGGACTGCTGAGGGCTTGAGGCGCCCCTTACTCCTCCGTGCAATGGTAGTACTCTTTTGTTCTTGTAGTGTTCCGTGGCTTGAAAGCATAGGCAAAGGTATAATAGTATAGGGTTTTTTCACCAAATGCGACTTAATTGGATTGCTAAAGGAACAGGCCTTCAGCTAACCAGCTAGCTCCTTTTGTGTGTGTGTCCTTACTGTAAAATACAGGAAAGCGGTTAGCATGAAGTTAGCCGGTTAGATGAAGAATAACATTAAAAAAAATACATTCTTACTATCAAATATTTTAATTCTATATTTTGTTGCTTTTCGTGAAATGAATCTAGACCAGGGGAGGGCCGCATCACAAAATTTGAAGGTGATTGAGGGCCAAATGATCGCTGAACATCTATTCTAAAAGGGTAACTGTGAAATCTGCAAGTCAATATGATTCATTTAGGCATTTGTCTTCTTTTCCTTTATTCACCTGCATTTTCTGACAATGCTCAAAATCGACAATCTAGCATGCAATCTTTCTTGGCTCATGAATGACTAGCTGCGATCTAGACTGATTATGACGGAGTAACGGCCATTTCCATTTTTTTTCTTCGGTGACACTGAGGTCACTGTATATGAGCTGAAATCATAGGAGTAGAGCAGCCAATCAAAGTGCAGAATTGCTAATATCTAGTGACATAGGATAGAATAAATATATATTTTCTTCTCTGTGCTCTGCTCCATTCCCTACATAACTTTCTGATGCACATTTAGTGCAATCTAGTGCACTGTTAGTAACCAGCAACCTTTTGAATTCGACATCTAACCTTCATTCCTTTGTCCTTACAAATGCAGCATTAGGAAAATACAAAGGTACCGTTTGCTTCCTCCATATTCCCAATAATAAACATTATCTCTTGGCTTCAAGCATGTTACATCTTTTTTGCTTTAGTAGTTGAGATATTGTGGGTATCTAATTGTGTTTTCTCTCTGTCTGCACATAGTATGGGAGTCAGAGTGATGGACACATCCTGGGTGAAGGGTAAAGGTGCATCCACACTTGCTCGAAAAGCCTCATCGACCCCTCCTAGTGCCCAGCCACCTGGATCGCCTGCTGACACATTGATAACTGAGCAGCCTGGAGAGCTAAACACGTCCCCCATTCCCACACCTCCTCCAGTAGACAGGGCTAGGTAAGTTCAAGCCTCTTCATCATCTAATCCCCACCATCACTTCTCAAATATTCAAATATGTCACTATTCTTTTCACACTCTTCTCACCAAGTCTACAAATCTAGAACCTCAATATTTATACATGCATAATTGTATAATCATTATATGGCAAGCACATGTATAATTGGCAGGGATTTTAGTTTATATTAGACATTTCATGTAAAAATGTCTGTACAGTTTCCAAATGCAAAAAAGATCCATGCTGTGGCTTAACAGTCATTTCATTTCATGAACCATGATTGAGCCAGTGACTTTATTTTTTTTAACCCACTAACTTTCTCATCTGCGCTGGTTTTCACCATCATCCTGTGGCTAACACGTTGCTCCTGGGGTCTGTGATGGCTGTAGGTCTGGCTAGCTTGCTCCTTCCCCTCTGTGACTCTTTCAGTCTATGAAAGGGTTTTGTGTCTGTGTTCAACTGCCCTGGGTTTAATTAAAGCACCAGACTATTTGAGCGCTCTGTTTTAGTCATTGAGTGAGAATATGGCTATGAATAAAATCATTATTATTAATAATTATTTTTTTTTAATTCTTTTCTGAAATCAGCACACTTATCAAGTCAGAGCTGAGCTTGGCTGTTTAAATGGAAAAATGGTCCCGGACTTGGTGCAGTGCGCAGACACAAGGTCATTCTCAGCTCATTAGAGAGCGATATTTTTTTTCTTTCATATGCAGGACTTTTTGTGCAGTGGAATCTGAATGCTCACGCTGAGCCCCCACACCCTTTTTAATTCATTGTTTTGGCTTCTTAGCAGGCTTCCTGTGTGCTATGCTTCTTTGCCATTGTCCCACACTTAAACTGACTCCTAATGCAGTTATTGTTTTGCTGCGAGCTTAATATGTGAATACATTAGTGAACTATTCTCTAACAGTAGAGAGTAGTAGTTAATGCTGGAGCTGAAAAAAAAAATCCACTTTCGGCTAGTGCTATCATCCGTGTGCGTGTGCAGTTACTGGAGCTCTTTCTCTCTCTCTGTCTGTCTGCTCTTTTTTTTTAATATCTGCAGTTCCAACGAGGTGTCACCCCACCGGCCGGACCCCTCTCATGCCCATGCGCCCCACGGGGAGGAGCGGCCACCCCCTCCTTACCCCTCCTCCACCACTGCCTCCCACGCACCTCACCACTTCTATCCCAAACCCCCTCCCTGTGCACGACCAGTGGCCCCAGGGCCCGAGTCACAGCCCCCTGACTCCCCACCCTCCCAATTACGTTGGTCCGGCTATGGCCCTCCTCAACCCCAGGCACCCCCTTCCTCCTCTTCTTCCTCCTCTTCCTCTTCTTCTCTCGACATAAACTCCAACCCTAAGCCCAGCTGCCTGCACTTCCCCAAACACGGCCCAGCATGTGAGCTGCCAGATGTGAACACCTCCCCTCTCTACGTTAAAACACCCCTCGTTTTGACCCGCAACGAGGTGACCCTCGGAAATCCCCCTAGCCTTCCCACATCCGGCCCCCCTCCGTGGGCTGCTTGTCCATGTGCCCGTGAACGAGGACCCCCCAGGCTGCCTAGGTAAATACCGCCTGTATTTTCCCACCCACCTGACCTCGGCTACATACACACCAAGATGGCTACCCTTACAGTGGCTCCCCTATTTTAAAATCAAAATTTTCCCTCTCTCTTTTTGTTGTTTCTGTTCTTACGCTTATAGTGCTCTTTTCAACGCCATACCTCAGATTCTGTAACATTCTCGTTGTCCAGGGGAGCCTCTTGTGGGGGTTGCCTAGCAACTGAGGATGTTACTGGCTTTTAGAGAAAGTGGATCCTGTTATAGATTAGACATTTTAAAAATACATGGATAACCCTGCATATGGTCATATAGCTGTCATGTTAATTTATGGCATAAGTCCTGTCAGACGATGTATTGCGTGCTGCATTTGCCTGGTATGGCTGCCATTTTGGCTGTGAAATTAGAAAGATATCGATGTTTGGAAAGATATTAAATAAATGTCGGTGGTGTAGAGCTGGGGATCAGTACATGTACCCATAATTAAGCTTGGCTACCAAAGTCAGTATGATATGCTGGCAAAGGTCATTTTTCCCCTCAATGCTAACACAATAGAGATATTTGATACTAATCATATTTGATCATATTTAAAATAAGACAGCCTACTGAGTTCAATTTTACTTCCTTCCTTCCTGATCCATATAGGCCAAATGATAAATTGAGTAGGAAATCAAATACCGTGCTGCTTTTGTTCCCCAAGTTGTTTGAAAAAAAGTTTCAGCAAGTTCAGAAGAATGGACTATGATTCTGTTTCTTTTCCTGAGACCCTTAACCATCTGTAGCCATCACTGCAAGGTAATATCATTAGCATTAGCAGGACAGAATGAGTCTATTGTATTCCCTGTATCTGAGAACAAGCCTGCCTGATAGTCTCTCTCACCTCATCCTTTTCCATCAGTCTCCATTCAGACGATGTCCATGTAGAGCTTAGGAAACTACACAGATTAAATAATTTTAACATCACTGTAGAAGTAACAACTTGGCCACTTATGTAGAACTGTCAGGGTTAGAAATCCTACACATACTCAGCTGCATTACAGATACATTTCCTATGTTTGTGTACAGTTGTGGGATGCTGTAGGTGGATGGCTAGTCTACACAAGGACACTCTATTCCCCTCCTACTGACAGAGATTGGATATACAGTACATTCGATCCCGCATTATCTGTTTCTCTCTTTGAAGACAGTGGCAAAGATGACTGCATGTAATAGGACAGACTGTATAAAATAGTATTGACATTAGGAATGCAATTTTAAGAACACTATTTCAAATATTTATCATCATACAAAGATTCTCAGACCCAATCTTATTTTTGGACTGTATGAGGAGGTGGAATAAGTCTTGTGTGAGTAGTCTTTGTGCACTGTTCATCATTAAGGGTAGAGCAGCTGTGAGTCTCTGGCAGGCCATCATATTATTGTCTCTTCCCCAGCACCCTGAAGAGCAAGGAGCTCTCACCTGTGATTGGTCATAAAGCCATGCAGGCAGCAGGACAGACAGTGCCCCCTGCTGGCCAGCAAAGCAACAGCCAATCGCCACACTCTGCTGAGCACAGTCCTCACACCCTGCGCAAAGGTCTGTCCCCATGACTTTTTTCCTTGAAGTTACCTGATCTGATATAAGCATCTATTATGCATGATTTCTAATTCAAATTATTATAATCACATAGTCATAAAAGGCAGCTCGTATTTGCAATACGATCATCCGAGGAGCTTCATCTACTAAATATTTTAAAGTGAATTGGTTGATCTAGAATCTTCTAGATTGATGAAGTCTTTTAGTGAATCTGATCACTGTTCTTCCTCTTCTATCTCCCTTTCATTTCAACAGCCTCGAAGAAGCTGGCCCCTGTGCCACCCAAGGTTCCTTACGGGCAGTCAGGGGCGATGTCCGACCAGTCCACAGGTCAGCCGTCCCCGGTCAGCCTGTCCCCCACTCCCCCAAGTACCCCATCCCCATATGGCCTGGGCTGTGCCCCAGGGCATGTGGCCCCCACCTCTCCTGGGCAGGGCCCGCTAGGCACATCTCACTCTCTCCTGTCCTCTCCCCCTTCTCTGACTGGCACGCTCAACAAGTCGCGGCCCACCCCCAAACCACGACAGAGACCAAGTCTACCCCCTCCACAGCCACCCAGTATCCCCCCCAGTGTCCCCCAGCCAATGGATCAGGGCTTGCTGGACGGATTGTCCCCCGGGGAGAGCATGTCCACAGGTAAACATGTCTCAGTGACAACCGCAAGAGCGGGAGGACAGCATCCCTCTCTCAAACTGTCTGTCTCGCCATCCTATGCAGGCGATGGACTTTGAAAAGCCATGGTTCCCTAAAATATGAAGTTGTTTCACTGTATTTTGTTTTCATGTATTCCTGAGCATGAGATGCCTTTAGGTGGAGCTGCCTTTAATGCTTTTAAGACCTGTATTTTGTTATTGATTTATCATATTCAGGATGATCTAAAGCACTTGAATAAGGAGTATAAAGGGATTATATTAAGAATACCAGAGATCTACAGTATACACCCTAATTATAAAGTTCATTAACTGTCTTGGTAATCTCCACAATACTCAGAATTTGTTTTTAAGTAAGGCTTGTGCTCTGTGTATGGTACTAGTGGTCAGCTGTGTGGGCACTGACTGTATGTTCTCTCATTTGAGCCTCTGGTGTGTCTTGTCGGTCATTCTCCTGATCACTCTGATTGATGTATGACTCTTTTGTCCCCTGCCATTGTTATGCACCTTGCAGCTGTGTGAGGCCAGGCACTGAGTGTGGGCTAAATGTGAGGGGGACGTTTAGGGTAAGCCCAAAAACCTGCTGCGCAGCTGCGCCCCACGCCGTAGCCTCATCTCACACCGTCGGGCCTGGTGCTGTGGCTGAGTCTGGGGGCTCCTGCAGCCTGATTTGTACATTATGTGCTCTCATTCTCAAACTTTCTCTATCTCTGTCTCTTTTCTCTCTTCTTTGATTCTTTCGTTGTGGAGCTGTTTGTCGCTACCTCATTCTCTCCATGTAGTCTATGCATGGTGTTGGGTTTGGGCTGTGCATGGCTTACGGACCACCAACGTCGTCACATCTGAATTCCATCCTAATGCCCCTACTCTCGACCCACCCAAGTACCCCAAGCACTCCTCTAAGATTCATTTGGCAGCTTCTCACCCATGCGTGGGCCCAGGTAAACTCCACACTTTCTTTGAGCCGGGCCAGCTGTGGGTTGACTTCGAAATACCACCGCTGTATTTGCTGTCCGTGTCCATCTCATTCTTACACAGGGGAGGTCATCACAATCAGAACCCAGGCCATACGGTAGCTATTCAGGGAACCGCAAATTTGCACGGTTCCCTTGCTTTACCCCATCCCATTGTCTCTGTCAAAGCATTATGGTTATTGTGGTGGCTATCCATTCAATGTCAACTGTGATGATTCTGAAACATGTTGATTGAACACTCAATGATTGATTAATAACCTTAAAATGGTAGTTAAATCCATATTTTGAGAAAGACAGGATAACCATACAGCATTCTCCTAAAACAGAAACAGTCCTTTTGTCAAAGATATATTATGACAGAATCCCTGTGTAGAATGTTAGGGAACAAGCCCTCCTTCCAACCTCCTCCTTCCAACAAATCACATTAAACCAACCCGTAGTGGCTTTTCCTCAAATGTTGGACCAAAAACTTAATTTGCTTTCCTTTTTCTCTCCTTTGTCCTTCTCAATCATCCTCATCATCATATTTCTTCCCCACCTGACCATGATCGTTTTTGTCCTGCTTGTCTTCATCACATGTCTCACCCTCGCTGCCATTCCTTGCCACCCATCAGCAGATCTCTTCAGTTTGGAAATCCCCTCCATCAATGTCAATCTGGACAGCCTGCTCGACGAGTTCAGGGTGGGGGTGCCGTGCCGGAGCTCCCTGGCCAGGGCTGACTCTCCGGAGGGGGAACGCGTGATTGGAGAGGAGTCACAGAGCACCACGCTGTAACCCCAGAGCCCAGCCAGTGGCCGCCTAGCCCTGCCGAGCTCCCCCACCTTCAGCTGAGGTCCTATGAGCAACCGGGCCTTCATCAACCTCACCTACCCTACCCTCACCACTGGAGCTGGACCCCCAACCCAACACAAACACATATGCCTGCTCTAACCCTTACATGTATCAGCGACTAATCAGAATTTCACCTCCTCTTCTCACTGACAAGTAGATACGGTATGTGATATCATCTTCACAAGCTGTGCTATCGCAAAGACAAGCAATGGATGACTATAAGAATGTTGCCGAAATTATTGTGTTGTGAAGAATGTGCCACGTTACACGGTTAGGTTTTTCTCTGTTTGACTCTGTTTCTGCCTTATTGGAGCCTGCAGATAATTTGCAATACAATGGACACAGAGTTTGTTGACTCCAAAGGAACATTATATTTCTATGTGCTGGAAGCATGAGATCAAAACGTCCAATGGTAGTATTTGCTCATATTCTTTAGTGTCTGAAATGGTAGGCAGGTTTCATTTCCTCTAAATGAATTGAAGACACAAAGCATGCAAATTTATTTAAGTCCAGTTTTACAATGTTGAGGCCTTGGCTTTTTGCTCTCGTTTTCTCTCTCTCTCTTTCTGTTGCACTCTCTCTCTCTCTCTCTCTCTCTCTCTCTCTCTCTCTCTCTCTCTCTCTCAGACTCTCTGACAAACACAAACCTATATACAAAACACTGATTTGGCGTAGACAGTATCATGACAATATTTCTAAATAAGTGTCTAAACGTGCACAGATCAAATCAAGCACATTATGAAAATAGTCTGAGATGTTTGTAATACATTAATAATCTGTGAATCAAGAAATCACTGTAAATGTTTTGCCTCACTGTCCAAATACTTTGTAGGACATGTGGTACGTATGTACTCTTCACACTTCCCATATGCCAGCTGTAAAAGGGACTGGTTCTGCTGGAAAGAGAGGTAAAACCATTAAGATGTATTTTGTGCCTCCCATTCTGACTTCAGGACAAAGTGTAATGACAGGTTCCTCTTCTGTGTAAATACAAAGACTGTACATATTGTTCTGTAGATACTTAATGAGAGGACAAATGTAAAGGCAAATATGAATTATATATTCATATGTGTTACATGCCATATTTATCTTGTATAGAGATCATGTTATATGGAAATGAAGTATTATTTTGTCCCTGAATACTTGTCGCCAGATTCACAGAGAGTAAATGAGCTCTTGCACTTTTGTAAGCCATGAACACTAAATGTAAGAACACAAATGCAGATATGTCAAAGGCCTCCATGGAGTTGAGCCCTAAAATCTGAACTGCAAAGTGGACTTTATTGGCTTTATTCTACAAATTGGTGATCATTTGGATTCTTGCATTGACAGACCTTGCATATGCATAAGGTGCAGGTTCATAAAGCCACATACTGTATAATGGTGACCAACATTACACACAAAAATAGCTTTCTTGGACTATAAACAAGTAGAAATTGACAGATTGTTTGCTTTAGAATAAATGGCAGGGAAACCTGCAGCCCCCTCTTGTACCGGTGTCATCGTAAGGCATATCAGAATAGAAAACAATATAAGAAATACCCGAGCGCGGTGAGGAAAAGCATGTCATTTATAGCCATATAATTAGTCCTTTTGTTGGTCACCAAAGCAGTTCACTTGCCTTTATTCTCCTCCAACTGGATGGCTACTGCCACTTTACAGGGCATTTGTTTTCTTATATGAATTTCCCTTTTAAAGGTATCTTTTACACATCAGGGTTCATTTTTGGAGAGACATTATTAAAGCAAAAAGGCTCTGATTTACCATAGTCTTGCTGCCTTCTAGCTGAAACACTCCAATCTAAAGTGATAGCCAAAAGAAGGCTGGACAATGGAATAAAAGTGCCATTTGTCTGTTCAATAGACTCACTAACCAACAGATGCTGTAGTTTGTCAAGTCTGAATTGTTTGAAAGCAGGTGAAACAGAAATAGGGCCAGAGAAAGTGCAATTACATGAGATTCTATTGTTACCCTCACAGAGAAGTGGCCATAAGATCCATGCTTTTTAATCTTACCATAAGCCTGACTCTGAAGCAATCCCAAATCTCATAGCTTTCATTATTGCTTTCTTTAAATAAGCATTAATGTACTTCAGGGACAAGAGGACTTCTTCGCTCAAATATATGGTATGCCTCGGTGTGCATTCTCACTTACTTCTACTATGATGGTTATTGGTGACTGAGTACTCTTTTAATAGCTGTAGTGATTATACAATGAGAATTGCAAGTGCCCTCACATTAGATATTTATGTCTTGAAGCCAGTGGCGAGTTTTGTGTGTATTTGAGGGTTTTTACTTTTTTTGTGATGGTTTCTTCAGTGTTTTATGAAGAGGCAAATGAGTGTTGAATGAATGTAATTGAACTTTTACAATGAACTGCAACAAGGTAATGCTTCATCAGTACCTTATAGCAGCTGCAATAGACGCATGTTTTTTATTTTTATTTTTTTTTAGGTGACTTTTTGCGTTTAATCTGCCGCTTTTGCCAGTCACTTTGTAAGCTTGTATAAATGTTAGTGGATCAAGGGAGGGGATTTTGATGTGAATATCATAGTCTGTTGCAGTCCACTCCTGGGGCTATATCATTTTTCTCTGACCCTTTTTGTTTCTTCATGCAGCTGCTATAATTGTTAGGATCGAATCCACACAGGGCCACAGGGAGTACAGATATTTTTGACACAACTAAACCACAAAGTATGATTTAATTTATCTGAGTTTCTTCTTTATTAGGGAAAGTAGCTTATTTGTAAATTCAGGTGCTGCTGTGCAAGGTTAGGTTCACCTCATTCATGTTTCACAGGTCCTTAATTCAGTTATATTACACTACACTTAATTACATTCTTCAAAAATGACACAAGAGACAAGATCCAGACATGCTTAACAAATATAACCGTCATATGTTTGTAACCCTGAAAGCTGTCGGTTAACGTTGCAGAAAGTGGATGTGGCAATGCAATGCATGCACTTAGTCTCTTGAAATCATTCTTTTTATTTTTATTATTTATTTTAATACTCTTAAATGTTATCAATAAACTGGGGAGAGGGTGAAAAACAGCAAGTGTGTGAACAGCTGGTTAAAGAAGTGACATGGATTTATGTAAAAGTGCACAGTGTCCATTAATGTACAGCCTCTCCCCTGCATTCATAACTTCTGTACAATATTTGCCTGTATGTCACTCCCCTCCCTTCCCGTTCTATCTCCTCAGCTTAGCATATCAGTGGAACAACACAGTGTGTACTGTGAAGCCTACCGCAATCCTGATCAGAATGTCAGACATAAATATCTCTATTAAACTCTACATTTTTAATATTTCTCGTCTGATTTTTAATTCAAATGTATATGTTGTTTTTCAAGATTATATGTTGCTTATAAAGGGCATTTGTGAATGTTACAGAGATCTTAAATAAAAAGCAATACCATAGAAGGTGTCCAGTGCAAGTCATAAAGGGGAAAGAAGTTATTTTTTAACCTGTGTGACAAGAAGTGCTGGAAGTACAAGGGTGTGTCTAAAACAAAGGCATGTGAGTATTATCAAAGCACACTTACACCTTCTCAGAATTCTTATATTTAGGGAGTGGGGGAGCAATGAAACTTTATCTAATAAACATCTCCACATTCAATACAACAAACTGCCTGCCAGGCTTGGCTTCTTTTGCTCACCTTGATCCTTTTTCAAATTAATAATTTAGCAGCATAGGTGCTCAAGGTACAACTCAGCAAAACTCAGTATGTTGCTCAACTTGGGATCAGCATTTCTTTGGCAAAAAGATATCCTATTGAGTCCTGTTTTAGGGCTACCGGGAGATACAAAATAATTCCATATGAAACTACTGAAATGTGTTGAAAGCTTCACGTCCACTCTGTTCTCTGGATTTCTCACAGAGGGGCAAAAATAATCCAGAGTCAAAAATCAATAAACAATATCTTGAAGAAAAAACATCATCTTCTAACATTTTCCATCATAAGAGAATAAAATAAGGTCTCCAGAAGACAATAATCCTTAGGCTAGAAAAATCCAAGGCAGTACTGCAGCTATAAAAGCCAATAAGGTAAAAATGATTAAAAGAAGGAGCAGGCAGTGTGATGTTGTGCACAGTGTATACTCATGATCAGTGCTGTTCTCATGAATCACCGTACTTCTCCCAACATCAGCAATGTCTTCCTCAGCCAAAGGGCGTCCCAGATCGCTTATGATGAACACCTGAGAGCAGTCTTTAGGATATACCAGTCTCTGGCGGCTCAGTCCTGATGAAATCCATCTGAAGCAGCGTCGGAGGGAAAGGTACTGGACGCCAATGGGCCTCGGAGCCGACACAGAGCTCCCAACCAACCTTAGTGGTACCTCCAACATATTCACCTGTTTGTCCTTCTCTCCGCCGAGCTCCTGCAGTTTGGTAACGAATGTAACATGTCTGCACACGGGACAGATGATCGTGTCTCTGGTGATAACTTCGTCCCTGTTGGAGCCCACAAAGATCCCGACCAGGCAGTCATGGCAAAATGTGTGTCCGCAACTCAGCGTGCGAGCAGCGTCGGAAAAGCCCTCATAACAGACTGGACACTCCGCTCCACACGCTTCCTCGTCCATCGTCACTTAAACACACTCCACTTGATTGAAATGTTGAGTCAGTCTTGCACGTTATCTGCAAGTCCACACATGATAAGCACTGGCTTAAATAGACGTTAATGGTTACAGATATTGCGCAAATGCGCCACTCAGGATCCTGTGGATAAAATGTTGTGGAACTGGTTCAGTAACAGGAGGAAGAAAGACAATATGCTGGGGTATCAATGTCGGCTCTCTGTAGCCAATCAGAAGTTTGCTATAGACTGCTGAAGATTAGTGGCACACTTTAGGGAACTGTGTCTTCTCTGTTGTTTTTGTATTATGATTATTATTATAGGTTAATCTTAATTCCATAGCCTATATAACACTATAATATAATAAAATCAAAAAACCCTATGTTGTCTTTCACGTTGTAAAACAAATTAAAAATAACTGTACAGATGTAATGACACCTGTTACAAACTCAGCTGCCCTAGCTCCAAATCTTTTTAGAGCAGCAGTCTCTAATCCTGTTCTAGAGAGGTTCCTCCCTGCAGGTTTTATTCCCAACCAAGAACTGACACACCTCTTTTAGTTGATCAAGAACTTCTCAGTTCAATAATCAGATCAGATAGACAGGCTCATTAGTGTATGAGCCTAAGTCTTCAGGATGGTAACTCTTCAGGAGAAGGGTTAGATCCCCGTTTAAGAGGATATACTGAATGTGGGTTGCCCTATTTTACTTTAAATAAACATATCGAAACATATCGGAGCCTGGGGTTAAAATGCATTTAAAAGGCTGAAATGGACTGTACGTTATTTATTAATTATGTTATTACTGCTCACCAGCTCCAGCTTCTCTCCAACCCTGACAGATAAACACTAGATTTATCTCATCAATGGGGCAATGAACGCTACTTCATAACAATTATATACAGTACTTCTTGGAAATAGATAGCTACAGATATTTACCCTTTTGGCCTGAAAAAAAAATTGTTGCCTTGCAGTCCAATAATGAGCCCTAAGTGGTACATAAATGTACCTTTGGGGAGAAAAATGGGCTCCTACTGTACTCCTATTTCTGAGAGTGTCTAGTTAAAATACCCTTAATATGATCTGACCACATTTAATGATACCCCATGGTTAGATTAGGGTTGAACCTGTCCAAGTTGTTGTTGTTTCTACCAAATCACCTTCAACCCCAAAATCAGGTTCAGGCATTTTATACGAAACATAAACATAAATATAAAATATAAAACATAAACATAAAGAAGTCATTTCACTTACCATTCTTTGTTGTGCTCCTAAGTTTGAAGCTGGATGGGTCATGCCCCCGGAAATGACATCATATATACGCAGCTTTAAACATTAATCATGTCTACCCAAAGATTAACCAAACAATCTTTTTACTATTAATATTAATAATTATCATCATCACCATCATCATCATCATCATCATAAAACAATGCACTGTTCGGTTAATCTATGGGACGACATGGTAAAAATTATCCATTATTCATTCACATTCATTCATTAATCATTCATTAACCATTCATTCATCCATTCATTCATTTTCTGAACCGATTAATCCTAATTAGGGTCGCGGGGAAGCTGGCGCCCATCTCTGGGCGAGGGCAGAGTACACCCTGGACAGCTCACCAGGCCATTGCAGAAAACGATTAACCAAACAAGGTTTTATTATAAATAAATAAATAAATAAATAAAAGCACATATACATGAAGATTTTAACCTCAGCTCTGTGAGTGTTCCCAGAATTAACACATCTTTGGACCACTTAGGCTATTTAAAAACCTCGGGTGAAAAAACAGTGGTGCCCAGCCCTGTTCCTGGAGATCTGCCTCCCTGAAGACTTTCGCTCCAACCATAATCATGCTTACCATCTAATCATCTGATCAAGACTTAAGACTTTAAAATAAAGACTTAAGGCGATGATTAGATCTGTCAGATGAGCACCATTATGGTTGGAGTGAAAGTCTTCAGGGATATAAATCTCCAGGAACAGGGCTGGGCACCACTGCTTTAGAGTCTAATAATACATTTTATTTATAGATCACTTGTCTTGGTAATTCAAGGTAATCCAGTGTTGTGCTGTCAAATAGAAACCAATCTGAGTGAGGGATTACCCTTATTAGTATTTTAAATAAAATTACCATATGGTCTGTGCAATTATAAGTGTGTATGCTCCTGTATTTTGGATGGATACCAGAAACACAATTTACCTTTAATCCATCATATCACCATACTTAACAAAAAATAATAAAATAAATTCATGCCAGTTTTACTGAAAAATGGTGAAAATAACATGGTAGTTATATCCTGGGAATTCATTTTTATTATATTATATTATATTATAAAATAAGATCTACCGACTGTACTGGTCAGTGGCGTACAAACTGTAAGACTTTTTATGTGAATTTAACATTAAACGGAAAATCAGCTATAACCGTTTAATCAAGTTGAGGAAAATGATTCATAATGTGGGGTCCATAATTAATTCTGAAAAAACAAGAATACCTTCTGGATAAAAATCATTCTGGTGAATCAGGCATCACAACAGTTTATTATTGTGCAACTGTTGACTGTAGCTGTATATCATATTTGGTTTCAGACATTTACAATGCTTCTATATTTCTATGGTTATAATGATAGCCCACACATATTTAGGCACTGCTTAAAAGTGGAGCTACCCATGAGATCATAGCAGGCTGTGTTTCTTTTTTGTTGAGGGGAGGAGAGCGGATACCTCAAAACGTGATTGGTCCGCTACAACAGGATGTTACAAAGGGAGGTGGGGCAAGCATGGTGAAAAACCATTGAACTGTATTCAGACTGGAACGGTGATCGGATGAAACACTCACGATTTCACACCGCCATATTGGAAGCAGGATGATGTAGGATTTCTAATGTAAACAAACCTGCATAGCTGCATTTATGGGCTGGGCTTGCTGCAAAAATTTCATTCCATAGAAGTCTCAATATGACATAGACATAATAACCTGTTTAAGAGAAATAAACTTATAAATGTGTGTGTGACTTCTTCAACATATTTGTATATATTTTAACAAAGAATAAAATGCATTATACCTGCATTAACACCTCATGTGCATATCAACAATTAAATTTGTACTTTAACATTTCTAAACGGGGCATTTGAAAGAATGAGAGTGTTTTATAGTCTTAGTACCAGCATTAACAAACACTTTGTGTTACTACATTTCCAAATTTACAAGTTTATTTACTTCACATAAATTGACCCAAAGTGGGTGTAAAAATATTCTAAGACACATTGCTAAAATAGCTTTAAAATAAAAAAACATAGTATTATTATAAATAAAGTACATTATAAGCTTTAGTCATACAGAACTTTAAAGATAGTTTACCAAGGCTACCTATACCTCTATAATTATTAAAGTACTTTATCACCCTTGTTTTTATACAGTGGTATAGTAACAACCTCCTAACTACATGCATACATCAGCTAAAATACCACACTTGTTCTCAGTACAATATTAAACAGCTTACTATACACAACAACCATATTTCACTTAAGCATTTTATAAATGAATTCAGTATGTTTTCTGAACCTAGGGTTTTATTATTTTTAAACTTTCACATTACTACATTTGTTGCTTTACTCTACTGTAAATTTTAGCAGTTTGACCCAAGAGATGTATCATACATGTGTACGGGTATGTCGCTAATGTTAGCAAAGTGGAAATTAGCATTTACTAACTTTTCCCCTAAGCTTCTTTGAATCATATGAACAATTTATATTAGCCTCATATTATTTTATCAATTTTTATAAATGCTAAAAAAAAATGAACCGTTTGCTAATATCTCATTCTACAGTAGCATACATTTTTGTTCCAATGTGTGCATGGATTTTGCGTTATTTCTTAATATTAATTAATAAACATTACATTTCTGTACAATATGGGCAAACACGATATTATATACATAGAAAATTATGGCACTTAAGAAATGTCTTATAAAGACTTAATGGATATTTCAGAGAACATGCAGTTTTGTTTTATTTTTAACCACACAAATGTTAAGTTACTTTGTTTTTGTGTACTTGAAGATGAAAATTGTATTCCAGTACATAATAAATACATTCATTCATTAACAGTACATTGTATAAATATTATACTACTATGTTTCTAATTGAAATATAAGAATATAAGTCTTTCTAGAATCTAGATCTGAATTATACTTTATAGAGATCTAGATCAACAATAAATCTAGTCTAGACAGTCTGATAGACTATAACAGTTATTCATAGAAATAGGCCTAGGCCTAGTCTATATCTAGCTATTAATAGGTTAAAACTCACTTGTGGAACAGTGTTCCAGCTCTTCTGGATTCTACGTTCTGGTAATTATTGCAATTTATGGCGTTACACTCTTTTCCGTTCATGGATTTTCCTTTTTTTCAGTATGAGACCCATGGTTTCCAATTATTTATGTACATTCTAACCACCATGTTCCTGTTTCCAATATGGCGCCTCCGTGTCACATTTCCATATAATGTACAAACCAAGCAGTCACCGTTCCATTCTAAATACAGTTCAGTGGAAAAAATGGTCTGTGTGTGTGTGTGTGTGTGTGGTGTTGGTGGTGGTGGTCTGAAAACCAATCCAATTGTAGTCAGCTGATATTTCCAGGTATTTAAAAGTTTTATACAACCGCTGGCAAAAATTGTGGAATTACTGCACCTCGAGGATGTTCATTCAGCTCAGTTCATGCAACAAACACTTTTTTGGTTTAAAAGCTGTTATATTTTCATTTTGCAAAATATACATCAACCCAATTAAATTATTATTTACTAGGGCAGTGGTGCCTCAGTGGCTCAAGTCTCAGCACCACCCAGCTGCCACTGTTGGGCCCTTGATCAAGGCCCTTAACCCCCAGTTGCTCAGCTGTGTAAAAATGATGATGTAAAAATATTCTTTGGATGGTTCTGTGTCACAACCGTTTCACATTTTCACATTATATCAAGACATATAGGACCAAAGCATTCAATTATGACATTCAATTGATTAAAAAAAAAATACACCACACTAAGTAATGTATTCAGATGAATATCAATCCAGGTGAGCCATGTCACACATTTAGAATTTATAACTAACAGACAACATCCACTTCACACAACTGTACCAACAAAAACATCAGGAGTGTAGTATGGTATTAAATACAACTATGACAACATATGAGTGAATAGTAATATTATTATTCAGTATAGTGATTTATATATATAAAAATAAGAAGAAGAGAATTAAGTGAATATCAAGAAAGAAAAGCGAGAGAAAGAGGAAAAAGGGAAGAAGAAGAAGTGAATAATAAGACAGAAAGGTTCAGTTTTAAATGTTATAATAAGAAAAAAGCATTTACCAAAATAATCTCTTCTCACACTCTAAGATATCATCACACACTCTAGGCCCAGAACATTCCACACAATACACACCATTAGAAACTCACTCAGAAATCCTTGTGATCAAAGATGAAGAGAAAACCGTAAAAGGTAACAAAAAGCTGTTTTGACCATCAAAATGTCGACTTCAGTGACTACGTTTTAAAAGTTCATCCAAGTTTCTATGTGAAAGTATGGCTTCTTAGTGAGGTGTCAAAGTGAGGAGAGTTTCATGACCTCCTCCCATTCATTTCAGTGGGATTTGTTGGAGTGGTTTTTGTCGCCATGGTAACGCAAAATGCCAATAAAATTAACAGCACACTTCCCGGCGCTGACACACGTTTTGATATCTACATAGCGTGGGTGCACTTTGCCGTTCGGGGCCGCATTAAGTGTGACGGAAAAAGAATAATAAAAAGAAGAAAATGTCATGTCATGTCATGTCATTTTCTGAACCGCTTAATCCTAATTAGGGTCGCGGGGAGGATGGCGCCCATCTCAGCCGACTCTGGGCGAGGGCAGAGTACACCCCGGACAGCTCGCCGGGCCATCGCAGAAAAGAAGAAAATAAAGAGCCCCATTTTTCTGGGTGAATAGTAATATGTGTCTGCTCTGAATCCCAGCTTCTTAATAATAATAAACGGTTTAGGCGACACGGTGGCGAAGTGGTTAGTATGTTATATTCACAGCAAGACCCTGAATAGGATTAAGGGGCTTAGAAAATGAATATTTGTCTAAAGGGTTAAAAAGTCTAAACTTTTTAGTGTGTGTATATATATATATATGTGTGTGTGTGTGTGTGTGTGTGTGTGTGTGTGTGTGTGTGTGCAATAATAATAATAATTATTATTATTATTATTAATATTATTATTATTATTATTATTATTATTATTATTATTATTATTATCGCTTTGTTGGAAGTAATTATTAGTGTAAAAAAATGCCCTTTTGTACTATAATTAATTGGTCCCAATAGTTCCTCAGTTCTGTTTCGGCAAACAGAAGTAAACCTTCTGAAACTTTTTTTTTCTCCAGTTCTCAGCAACCGCGCGATGGCGCAACAGATCTGATCTCCTCCGTTGACGACAGTGTAAACTTCACAATGTGAGACTAGCAACTGAAGACAGGGAATGCATGGACAGTACCACATGATAAGTGCGATTCTAACCTATGTCCTTGTTGCAACAGGTCTCGAGATGTAATGTATTGTACATCACGTCAGATAAGGTAAGGTAACTGTGCTGTGTAATCTCAGGCTTTCTCATGATGAGAGTCTATGAAAACTTATGCACAGTCATTGGTTTTACTGTCGATCAATCACTGTTAAATAAGCGATAAAGAAAATATTGTAAACTTTTACGTCTGTGCTTTAAATCTATACACACAATGTGTAAGGGTCAAAGTTAAAAAGGATTTGCATTTTTATACTAGCTAATATTAAAATGTTCGTATTCTCTCTCTGTATACAGTGAGTATGTATGTATGTATGTATGTATGTATGTAT